>OY856413.1:70388300-70820800 GCA_963693085.1 Alisma plantago-aquatica | reverse complement strand
TTACTCTATAGAATATAGAATTATAGATTATACAAAATTAAGAATCTAAGTACATTCCCAATTGTGCTCACCTATATCTTTCAAGATGAGGTCGATGCAATGGGCTGCGCATGGAGTACAGTAGAGTGAATACTTATCCATCAACGACTTGCCAGTTTTCTTAAAATTGGTGCCATTGTCAGTAACAATTTGAACAATGTTCTCCTCACCAATCTTCCTAATATACATGTGAGGACCCGTTACACTAAATGAGATTATTCAAAACATAAAACACAATCAATCACTAATTAATCACATACCCAAAAATATGGATAAATTAAAACTGATTTCAACGTCAGTACCAGCTTAGAAACATTTGCATAAGAGCCCAACATCTTTCTTTTATCCATAGTAGGCCAAGGATTTGATACAAATGTTCTATTGCCTTAGCCACAACATATATACACAGGAGAACAATATTCATATATGCCACACAAACAAGCATTAACATGCTAACAAAAGTTCAATTTGTTTGAAACATCATATACAAACTTTTCCTGCCCGGACCTGAGAGTACATGGACGACTCTAGGACACACTAGACATCTAATCAACTTTCTTAAAGATTCATTACTATAGCTCATCTTTGCTGCCACATGTTTGTTTTTGTCACTTCCGATTACCTAAAAAAATGTGGCAAACCACAAGGGTGAGACCCATATCCCAGTAAGAGATATAACCTCCAACAACGTTTATTGATTACAACATTTTTAAGTAATTAAACAGTTGAGCAGTTTAATAAGATATAACAAATAAGCTCAATAGCACTGATGATTAACAAAATACATAAAGGAGCAGATAATAACTATCATCATTAGCCAGACTATCATCCTTTATCTTGTTGACAATATAAGCAATTCAGTAGCATATGCATATCTAGCATCATGAGCAATTCTAGTAACATTCTATCATTATGAATAAGTCTAGCCACATAAGCATAGATAACAACATTAGCATGTCTAATAGGTTGAACATATCAACATCATCATAAAAAGAGCTAACACCATAAGCACAACTATCTGGATAAGCATGATCAACAGTATATGCATCTCTAGTTACAAAGGCATGGCTAGCATGCTAAACATAACTAACAACATGAGATAGCTAGCATCATGATTATAATCAGCAGTAGCAGTATAGTTATCAACATAATCATGGCTACTGTATGTACGCATCTACAATCTTAAGCATATCCACAACATAAGTATATCTACTATCTCTTAATTGCACTAAGCATCATCTTTATGTAAAGAGAACAAACAAAAGTTATCATCCAATGTGAAACGTCATGTATAACCCTAAACAGATATGCTATATGGCTGTATTACATCTTTTATTATGCCATGAGGAATTTGAGGATACCACTCAAAATCCAACTGACCACTGCTAAGTCGAAATCAGTGCCATACAAGATCTAGGAAGAGCCGGACTCCTAAGATCTTCTCCGCCCCCGGTCAGTATGGGTCCGCCACAGCGACACATAAGCTCAAGCTGCTAACAGCCTAGTCCGTCCTTGGTACAGGTCACAACACCAGTGAAAGGAGGTGGGTACGCATACCCTACCATCCGAGGTACAACCGCAGTTGTCCTCCAATATCATCACATATATAATCACCGAGACACGACCGCAGCCGTTCTCAAACTGAGGGCTAGGTATGACCGCAGTCATCCTCCCTAAACACTTGAATTCAGGATGACAAGCACCCCGCATACTCATCAATATGCGCTCCGAGTTTCCCTTAGGAATACTCGTTTCACCATCTGGCAAGTTCTGACACTCAGATGGATCTATGGCACATGGCACTACATGATTAGAATTTCACTTGATTAGTTATGCCAATTGGGTGAATTAAGGCTGCATCAAACAAGTGGACATACAAACCCTAATTCACTTCTAGCAAGCATATAAATATCAAAACTTTGAAAAGATATAAAACGTGTGAAACATAATTTCTCATCTTATCATCACATGGTACTATTCACTTTCCATTCATGAGACCACACTCGTCATCATACTATCACAAGATAATAATCTTTTTCACAATATCACAGGGTATCAACCCTTATCAACATAAGAGGATTACACCTCATTCAGGGCTCAACCATGCCCAAAGGTCATTAATACCATCATACTATCACAGGATATAAATCCTTTTCACAATATCACAGGGTATTAACCCTTATCAACACAAGAGGATTACACCTCATTCAGGGCTCAACCATGCCCAAAGGTCATTAACACCATCATATTATTCCCTGCAAGATCATCATTATCTTTGCATGCCTTATAACAAGGCTCAACAACATCACTTATATATAATACACCAGATCAACACAATATTGCATTAATGAAATAGGTTATATTCATAAACAATCATAACAGGGTTATATTAACATTAAGAACATTTCTTTATTACATCAACATGCAATGAATATAGATATGATTAACTCTCATCATATTCATAATGCACATGTTTAGCATAAGAAAGTATCAACCATGTGGCTATGATAACCACCAATTAACATACCAAGGTTATGATCATGTTAAGGAGGTTATTACACCATCATTACGAATGTTAAACATGAATACTCATCTTTATCTATTTGCATTAGAGTTAGGTTCAACATGATAAATTATATCAATGTTACTAAATAGCACTCATACCCAAACCCTAACTCACAATATCCCCATTGGATCATGGATGCATAAGGTGAAGCATCACCATCACATTCCATACCATTCTCAAGTATGAACCCACACATAAATCAAGGTATAACGATTGGGTTATAGCATACTAGGGTTTCAACAACAGTAACAAAGTACTTCATGATTGCATTAGTCATTCAAGGACTATTCATACCCAATTACCATCATTTAGTTATATTAAAGCTAGGTATAACAAGCTATACCTCATTAGGGTTACATACAGGGTTGTCAAACTCGAACCGGTTAGTGAACCGGTGAGGCCTCTGGTTCACGGTTCACTGGTTCAACTAGTGGTCTGACCGGTTCAACCGGTGACGTCAGCATGACGTCACTAGTAGTTTAATAATATATAAATGTCTTTGATACTCATGGAAATTATCCCTACAAAAGTTATGAAACATGAATAATAGCATAATTCCTCACAATAACTTGATAAAAAAGACCAAATAACAATATTATACTATTCATGGACATTTATACACCAGCATTTATATAGTATTCAATGTTAAATAAATTAAAATAGCAACAACAATGCATTTCCTTGCTAAATGAGAGAACCGGCCGGTTGGGCAAAAATCGGACCGGTTCAACCGGTCGGTTCACCGGTTTGATGCCGATCAGACGTCATTTCCAGCTTTTAGAGGAAACCGACCCGGTAGGGTGACCGGTTCGTGGTTCAACCGGCCGGTCCGGTTCGGTCCTGATAACTATGGTTACATATCAACACAATATGGTTATCATCCCTTCTATTCATATGAGTGAATAGGTAAGAATACCTTATTAAGGGTAACCCTCCATTTGTTCCATCATCATTCAACCCGTATCACCATACCACAATGTCACCCAGAACCATTAGATGTTTAAAAGGTAAGACCTTTGGTTGTTTACATAAGTAAACACCTTAGATAAACCACCTATGAAGTCCTTGATTTGTTCTCTATAAAGAGTCACCATCTAACCCTAGACATCCCTTGATTAGCAACACAAAAAGTTCCATTGAGAGTAGGGTAAAACCCACAATCGACTGTTCAGTTAAAACAAGCCATCCATTGTCAACAAGTAAGCTCCTTAAGTTGATCATATAAAGGAAACCATCTAAATCTCATTATTAGGACCAACATATTACATCATCTAAATCCCATTATTAGGACCAACATATTACATTATCCATCATTCTACTTTATTGGAGGAATAAACATTAGATCTTGACCATTGGGTCAAGTTCATATATTAAAACCATCAATTACAATATAGGTCTGACCATTGCATCAAGTGACCCAAGAAACCATTGGTCTACGACTTAATTGATGCTACAAATATATGATTAAATCACCATAGATTGTAGAGACCTGATCCACCATCATTAGTGATCATTAAATCACTATAGGTTGTTAGATCAACCCTATATTCATTAATCAACATCAAATATTAAGCTAATGTTGTCATTGATTGATAACATCAGTAGGGTACTTAATGGTTGATCATTAAACTTATAATTGGTTCAAAACCTGACCTAAGGGGGTGACCATAGGTTGTCACCATCATTTGACACCCTTGATCACGACCATCAGTTGTTATGAAGACAACACCATAGGGTTGTTGCAATTGTACCATCATCGGGTCATGGTTTATAGAAGAAATCAGCTTTAAACCCTAAAATTGACCATTGTTTGATAGGTGATTAGCACCATAGGTTGTCAAAACAACCTGATCCAAGTCATATTATACCTTAGGAATAACATACACATGATCACAAGTTCATCTAGAACTGAAATCAGAACAGAGAACATTATAAAAATCGAAATCCAAGTCAAGCATAGCTTTTTAGTTCATAAATCATCATTTTTAAGCAAGAACATGAGCTAGTAAGCTTATGGTAAGCAATAAACGTGGAGCAAATTATAAAACTTGCCTCTAATGAGAAGATGAAGCCCCACACAGAAGAAATCTCGAGCAGGTAGGGTAGAAATTCCAAGAATAAGATATGAATTCGTCCATCTAGCACCTTTCTTCATCAAATGAGCAAACCCTAAGCACAAGGAGCAAGAAAGGTAGGGTTTTCGAGCTTTAGAGCAATTTCTACCATGGAACAACAAGGTTCTGACCTGGAGAAAGCTAGGAGGAAGGATAACAAAGAAATAGACGGAGGAAAGAAGGGAATTCTTACACTTTTAGGTCAAGATCACTAGAAGGAAGCTTTTTCAACTCTAAAATGAAGTCAATTTCAACCTTAGAGCCTTTCTCTAAGAAGATCCCCACTTTCTTCTTCCTTGGGCAGCAGAATTCGCAGCTGAATAGAGGGAGAACGAGGTTGGGAGGAGGGAGGTGGTGGAGAGAAAATGGCTCGTTTTAGTGCTTGGGGATAAGTATATGACACTTTAAGATAAAGAAAAGGAAAAAGTTGAAGTTCTAGTATCTATCCAAGTGTCCATGGCCTTAATTTATTAAGAATATACAAGCACACACACAAGCATTTCCCCCACCATGTGTATAGACCTGCTTAGCTTTCCTTTGTCGAATTTCCCAGCCAATCAAATAATTCATTAGTTGATAGCTACTAAAGGTAGCTCATCCGTGAAGGGGAAAACCCTAAATTACCTTTGGAGAAAACACCTTCAAACTAAGGTTTAAATATGCACCCCATGGCTCAAAAAGGTCAAGAATGATGATTGAATATCCAAGGAACATAATGCAAGTGATAAATTGCAAAGAAAACCTCTCAATTGAGTAAATTGCAGATGGAATGTTGGGGGTTGTCTTACTCTAAGGAACGCCCCTTACTCCATTTCATGGCGGGGCGGTTTGCAAGGACTGCTGCAGCATAAGCGCTACGCTAGAAGCAGCAACTAGCAACAAAGCACAACAGCAACAACCGGACCAGCAGTGGTTTTTCCGCTTCTCACAACTGCTCTTTCCACACCTCCCGATATCTGGAGCCAAATCGTCGCCTCTTTCCTGATCTCTTCGATAATAGAGTTGGCTATCTCTGTGCGTGTGCCCGCTGAAGACCGTCAGTAACTCTAACTCTGTGCTCCAGACGGGGGAAATGAAGAATTCTGCCTCTCTCCCATCCCACATGTTCAATCTTTTTTTAGCGGTTTCCCCAGAAATCTTGATTATCCACGCAACCTTCATTTTGCTCATTCATGGAGTTGTATTTAGTACCTCTAAGAAAGATGATAAAATCAGCTGACCCTTCTTCCGCGCTTGTTCAAAAAAGAGGCGAACCCTTATTAAGACGATGATTTCAACCCTTTTGATTTATACTAATTCCGCAAAAAGAAAATACATAGGCAACCACTATCAGGTTAGTAGCGGAACGAGCTTTCTCTTTCTCTAAGAAATTGGAAGATGAGAGCAGGTTCCCATTCGAGGAGCGCAATGGAAAGCTTTGTAAGTCCAAAATGTGCATAAAATTGCATAACTTGCTCAAACAATGTCCAAATTGGACCAAATTTGAAACTTAAGCTTGTCTTATGATTTCAAAGCATATCACAAGGTTATATTAGGGTTATAAGAATTAAATTATGATAATTAAGCTCATTCAACTCATTAAGTAAGTTTAGGGGCCTTACAATACATCTCCATCAACTTAGCCACATATGAAAAATTCCAAACTTCATTAGAGGCATCTACAGATCCAAGGAAAATTGCAGATCCATGACAATAAGCTAGAAAATTAATTATTTGACTTCTGTTGCCAGAAGTCCAACCATCAGCCATTAACGTTACACCATACTCCGACCACCTAAACAAATGTAAATCAATGTCATTGTCAAGTAAAAATATTTTTAATGTTAAAGATTTTTATTGTGGAAAAAAGAAATTATGTTTACCTTTCCTTCTTTTTCTCAATCCATTTTTGAATCTCCTCTTTTTGTTGTGGTAAATACACATTCATCAATTCATAAGCAGTGGGAGCTTTTACACCTGGGCCTGCTGATCCCGCAGTTCTCAAGAGTTGTTGAAGATATGGCTCTGAAGCTACATGTGCAGGAATGCCATGTGCAAAGAACAATTTACCCACGACTTAACCAACTTTGTTCTTGGCACCAGAAAACATATCTTTCAGCTTTTGTTGTGCTCCATGTGGCCTTCTAATGTGTGGTTCATCAACATCTACACCCAACCTTCCCCTTGCTTGGCTATAAGATCTGAATAAAGAATCCACATTTCCTTTCTTTCTTTTAAGTTGTGCTAGCCTATCACTGTCCTCACCTAAATCCACAACGGGGATATGTGCTGCTCTTCTTCCACTGCCACTTCCCCCACCATGCTCATAAACAGATCTGTCAAGGCCTCTCCTATATGAATCATGTTGTTCTTTTTCCCATTCAGACTTTTTAGATTCTCTAATTGCTCTCCTATACATGCGTTGTTGTTGTGGGATGTCAAAGCCTTCAGGATAGTCCACATCCGAGTCAGACTCAGCAGAAGAAGCTCCTTGTTTGTAATTCAATACAGTTTCAACATAAAGTTCATCTAGCTTTTTTTGTTGCTTGCGGACATCTTTCATCTGACCCATCATCGTCCTAAAGTCATCCCTCACTCCTTGAGGGCATTTCTTAGACATTGCTACATTTCTATCACCACCAACAATGTGGGCTTTGAACCGTGTGATGCCACCACCTATTTTTTATCACAATATTTGCAAATCACTTGTTGTTTGGTACCTTGGATTTCAAGGCAATGATCCCAAGCAAAATCCACTGCTCTTTTAGGACCACCCTTCCCCCTACCGGCTCCACCATCACTGTGAGTACCTGGAGATGCCATCTCCTGTAAAATTGAAAACAAGCATAACTTAGTTCTTTGATAATGATAATTGATAACTAGTTAAGTGAATCTAATCTTTGGGAATAAATTATTAGCATGATAGCGTTAGCATCATACATAATGGTTCTATTCTAACTTCTACTTTTTTTTCACATTTTTTAATTTTTTTTTTTGCATTTTTAGGTTCTGAAATTATTTATTAATTAATTTAAAATTTGAAATATCATATATCTATTAGTATTATATACACTTTACTGCTTTTCTTTACTTAGTGTATTTTGCTTATCGTCTTTTCTCTTTTACTCTTTATCCCATATTGGTTATCTCTAAATCCTGTACACTCTTGTCTTATAAAAGAGAGCCCAATGCATTCTTTTTAATCATCCAAAAATAAGCAATCTCGTTGCCGACTTTTAGATGGTATCAGAGTGGGCCGATCCACCTTAAACCTAATCCCTCTCTCACCCAAACCCTAGCCGCCATCTTCTTCACCAACCCTAGCTGCCGGCACCCCCCTTTTTTTCCGCCGCCGCTACAGTACCGCCGCCGCTACAGTACCGCTTCTCCAATCTCTCCACCAACCTCCTATCTCCTAGCTACTCCCATCCTTGTGGCCTAATCTACCACATGTCTCTCTTTCGTGCTCCGTTTCGCTTTCCGAAACTCTCTGGACAGCCCCGACGTTTTCCAGTTTTGGCACGTTGACGGCGTAAAAGGCTTCTCCTTCTCTATCTGCCTGCACCTCATGGTGGAGTGATTAATCCTCCATGTTGGCGTAGGTTTTTTTTTCTCTATCTGCTGCCCCTACGTGGGTTTTTCTAAGATCCATGCGTGGATCTTCTGCCCTCTACTACTAGTCCATGCACTGGACTTTTACTGACTTCTGCTGCTACTGCTGACTTCTGCTGCCCTCTGCGCCTGTGCTTCTGCCTCTGTCTCCATCTTCCGATGGCGACTCATGATTTTCCACGGACTTTGTGTGTTACCACTGTGAAGTTAGATAACTCCAACTATCACCTCTGGGCGGCTTCCTTTTACCTCTATGTTAAAGCACACAGGCGCTACTTTCATCTATCTGCCAAGGGACCGGTGGTCCCCGCTACTGAGGCTGATGAAAAGATCAAGCAGGACTACGATCTCTGGTCCAAGGAGGACTACGGTGTTATGACATGGATGGTCAACAACGTCGAGCCAAAGATCAGCCAGTCTCTTCTTCGCCTCCAGACTGCAAATGAGATGTGGGATCAACTTTCCCACGTCTACTCTCATCAGCAAAATCCCAAGAAGGTTTTTGAAATCTTCAAGCAACTGGCCAAACAGGAATTTACTACCATGGACTCTATTGAGGACTACTACAACAACTGCTGTGCTCTCTGGGATGAATTTCAGGTGTATCATCATCTTTCTGCCGACATCACTGAAGTTCAGCGTCAACGAAATGAACATATGCTTGTTCAGTTCCTCGCTGGTCTACCTTCTTCCTTCGTTGGAGTTGTTGATCAGATCCTATCCAGTGATCCTCTGCCCACCCTGCGAGATGTTTTGAAAAGGGTTCAACGTCTGCCATCTATTTCACAGCATCTTCCTGACACTTCCGATGGAGCAGCCCTCGCTGTTCGTACTGGCGACTCCTTCCGAGGCCGCGGTCGTGACTGGGGCTGCAGTCGTGGCCGGGCCGCGGACGTGGATGCTCTACTGCACCTGGACGTGGCTCTGGCGCTGAATCTACTGAACCTCATTTCTGCACCTTCTGCAAGCGGACAAACCACAATGAAGACCGCTGCTGGATCAAGCATGGCAAGCCCACCTGGGCAAACCAAGTCACGACGGATCAGCCTGAGACTGCTACTACCTCTGCTCCTCCTTCTACTGATTGGATACGGTCTGAATTCGAGAAACTTCTCCTGGCTCGTCTTTCTTCTTCTGATGATGCCTCTATTGATGGTAGCACCGCCCTCCTGACACATTCTGGTAAAAATTCGTGGGTGATTGATTCTAGTGCGACATCTCATATTTCTGGCAATTCTGCTTTATTTTCTAAACTGCAAAATACTTCTATTATACCTCCTGTTACACTGGCTGATGGCTCTAAGACACCTGTTACTAGAATTGGTGATATCTGTACCACTGGTTGCCTGCCTTTGCGGTCTACTCTTTATGTTCCTAAGTTTCCTATTAACCTGCTATCTGTCAATAGAACTGTGAAGAGCCTTAGTTGCTCGATTACGTTTGATCCGGATGATGTTATTTTTCAGGATCTGCGCACGAGGACGACGATTGGTTCGGGCCATGAGGGGCCAGACGGGCTATACTACTTGGACGTTCCGAAGACCGCAACATACTTGACATCTTTTGTGACGGGCATCTTGTGGCACTATCGCTTAGGACATCTTTCTGCAGCGAAGCTGAAACAGTTTTTACCTGATGTATTAGATTCTGTTTTTCATTGGGAGTGTTGCCAACTAGGCAAACAGACCCGAGCATGTTTTTTCGAAAAATCATGTATTAGCTCTAAACAGCCATTTGACATCATTCATGCTGATGTTTGGGGACCCTGTTCTGTGCCTAGTACTTCTGGATTTTGATATTTTCTGAGTTTTATTGATGATTTTTCTAGAACCACCTGGTTGTTTTTGCTCAAAGACAGGTCTACTATTCTTGATAATATCACTGCTTTCTTTGCTGAGATTCGAACCCAATTTGCTAAACCCATTAAAATTTTTCGAACTGATAATGCCTTAGAATTTGTGCAAGCCTTAGTCAGCCTCCTTTGTCGAAAACAGGGTACCATACACCAAACTTCCTGTGATTACACACCACAACAAAACGGAGTCGTTGAACGCAAAAATCGCCACCTTCTTTTAGTTGCCCGCACTTTACTGTTTCATTATCATGTTCCCCAACATTTTTGGCCTGAGGCTATCTCTACTGCTTGTTACCTAATTAACCGAATGCCCTCTTCTGTGCTTGGAAATCAAGTTCCATATCAGATTCTGTTTCCGGATGCGTCCCTTTTTTCTGTGCCTCCGCGTATCTTTGGGAGCACTTGCTTTGTCAAAAACCTTCGTCCCAGTCTAACCAAACTTGATTCCAGAGCGACTAAGTGTGTCTTCCTAGGGTACTCGCGAACTCAGAAAGGGTACCGCTGCTATGATCTTGTGTCAAAGAAATAGTTTGTATCTGCTGATGTTGTTTTCTTTGAGCCTGTGCCCTTTTACTCGTCTGCCGGGTCGACTCTTTCTTCGGACTTATTACTGGACACACCTTTACCTATCATGGATGATACTGCTGATATTACTGATACTGCCGATACTGCTTCTCCTACTGAAAAGCCGCCTCTAAAAGTATATCAAAGAAGACAGAAGACATCAACTCCCTATATGGCCCCTCCAACGTCTTCATCCTCCGTGCCAGATCAAACACCACCGCAGGTATTCTCTGATCTTGATGTTCCTATCAGGTTGAGGAAAGGAATTAGAACTTGCACTAAACATCCTATTGGTAATTTTTGTACTACTGATAATCTGGGGATTAATTTTGCAAATTTTACTGCTTCTCTTTCTGCTATATCTATTCCTAAAAATACTTCTCAGGTTCTTAAACATCCTGCTTGGTGACAAGCTATGAAAGCTGAAATGCAGGCTCTTACTGAACGCAACGCCTGGCAGCTGGTTGATCCTCTTGTAGATTGTTCTCCAGTTGGCTGTCGCTGGGTATTTACTGTCAAATATCAACCGGATGGCACGGTTGAACGGCTGAAGGCGAGACTTGTTGCGAAAGGCTATACACAAACTTACGAGGTCGATTACTTTGAGACTTTTTCTCCTGTGGCTCGGCTGAACTCTGTACGAATTCTTATTTCTATTGCTATTAATTCTGATTGGCCCTTGTATCAACTTGATGTAAAGAATGCTTTTCTGTATGGGGACCTACATGAGGAGGTCTACATGGAACAACCCCCGAGATTTGTGCTTCAGGGGGAGTCCTCTAAGGTCTGCAGGCTGAGGAAGGCCATTTATGGTTTGAAACAGAGTCCACGTGCTTGGTTTGATAAACTGAGTACTATTCTTCAAAACTTTTCTTTTAAACGCTCCCAATAAGATCACTCTGTTTTTGTCAAAAATACTACCGCTAGCATTGTTATCCTTATTGTATATGTTGATGACATCATTCTCTCAGGGAGTGATCCTGCAGGCATTCAGGCTACCAAGTGCTATATGGAGAAACACTTTGTTACCAAAGACCTTGGCTCTCTGCGGTATTTTCTTGGCATTGAAGTTTCTCGGTCCTTTTCTGGTCTTTGTCTGTCTCAACGCAAATATGTTCAGGATCTGCTTTCTGAAACTGGATTTCTAGGTGCTAAGCCTGCTAGTACACCTCTAGATCCAAATACTGACTGGGATGATGAGAACTCTCCTGCCTATCCTGACCATCATCAGTATCGACGCATGATTGGTAAGCTTATTTATCTGACTGTTACACGAGCTGATATTACTTCTGCTGTCGGGTTTGTTAGTAGATATCTAAATAAACCCCGACAATGTCACTGGGACGCTGTTTGCCACATTCTTAAATATTTGTAGAGCTCTCCTGGGAAAGACCTGCTATATAAGAAACATGGTCACTGTAAACTCCTTGGTTATTCTGATTCTGACTATGCTGGGAGCAAGTTTGACCGACGCTCCACTTCTGGCTACTGTACCTTTGTGGTAGGAAACCTTGTTACTTGGCTAAGCAAGAAACAGTCTGTGGTTGCTCGCTCAAGTGCTGAAGCTGAATATCGCGCCATGGCGCATACTACTTGTGAGCTATTCTGGATTCGGAGCCTGCTGAAGGATTTTGGTGTTTCTGACTCCAACAAAGCTGCTACGTTTATTGTCAGTAATCCCACTTTTCATGAGCGAACTAAACACATTGAGGTGGATTGCCATTTTGTTTGCGAAGCTGTCTTATCTGCCAAATATCCACTCCCTACATCCCTACTTCTGATCAGGTGGCTGACATCTTCACAAAGATTCTTCCAAAGATGAGATTTGCTACTATGACATCCAAGCTGGGCATGACTGACATCTACGCTCCAGCTTGAGGGGGAGTATTAGTATATACACTCTACTGCTTTTCTTTACTTAGTGTATTTTGCTTATCATCTTTTCTCTTTTACTCTTTATCCCATATTGGTTATCTCTAAATTTTGTACACTCTCTTGTCTTATAAAAGAGAGCCCATGTATTCTTTTTAATCATCCAATAATAAGCAATCTCGTTGCCGACTTCTAGAATATCTATATATATTTTTCGTTGAAATAAAGTCATATATTATATAAATATATTTTCAACATTGTATACAAGCTCAGATTAAAAAAAAACTAAAAAAACTCAACCTTACTATTTTATGTATTTTCTTAATAAGATTAAGAAGAAAAAAAATATAAGTTAGATTTGTAAAATAATGGTACATATGATGTATGTATAAATTATAAGCATCATACATAATGGTTCTAGTTTTTTTTTACCTTTTTAATTTTTTTTTGCATTTTTAGGTTCTGAAATTATATATTAATTAATTTAAAATTCGAAATTTTATATATATCCATATATTTTTACTAAAATAAACTCATATAGTATATATAAGTAGCTTTTCAACGTTATTTAAGCATATTATGATGTATTTAAGCTTAGATCTAGAAAATAAATTAAAAAACGTCAATTTCATCCTTTTTTATGCATTTTATCAAGAAATAAAGAAAGATATAGGTGCAATTCGTAAAATAATGATAGATCTATGTTCTATAGTGACTAATCTCATGTATTAGAAGTTTAAGTAGAAGAAATTAAGATTTGAGGAATATCTACTACTTTGAAGTTTGAATTTTTGGAGTTCATCTTTTAGGCTAGAAAGAAGAGGTTAGAAGTGGGAGAAATGGAGTTAATGGGTAGAAGAGAGGGTAAACATACCTTAGAACGAAGAAGGAAGCCTCCAAGAGAATAAAATCCCAAAAAAATCGCTCAAGCAACACTCTTTCTCCAGTAGCAGCGTTTTCGTCAAAAATCGGAAACAGAAACACTATTTCGGCTGCGTTTTGCGAAATAGAGCCTCAAATGGCCATTTTTCACCGAAATCCAGCAACTTTTGCAAAATTTCGGTAGAGGGGTGCGAAGTTTTGGAAAAAATTTGCGAAATTACATTTTAGTCCAGCGACCGTGTCATTTCTGTTTCTGGTACCCGTCAAAATTGAAATTTCAACCGAAATTTCTCAATTTCGGTCGAAATTTTGAACAATGCCCTGAATTGATTATTGAATGTGGTTATTTGAAGAATTAGTTGATATTAGAGCCAAAACATAAACCCTATATTCTAGGTCTGGGACACCCCTTATCCACTATTCAATTCCTGAAGCTTAGGTCTAGGAATTATCTTACCACCCTTAAGTGATCCAAACTCGAGGTTGGATCAATCAAGTAAAAGAAACAAATAGTAACTCTTGATGGAAAAGGAATTATTTATACGGTGTGTAAAATAGGTTATAGGATAGTCTCTAATATAGCTAATGAGAGTAGAGACATTAGTACAAGTGAGCAATATGGGACTAAAAGTGAAACAGTAAAACAACAAGTAAATAACACAATATCACAGTATATCTATACTCCCCCTCAAGCTGGAGTGTAGATGTCAAACAAGCCCAGCTTGTCAATCAGAGTCTGAAACCGAGCTTTAGGCAAGATCTTGGTGAAGATATCCGCAAGCTGCTTGTCAGTGCCAATATATGGAGTGCAGATATGTCCAGACAGAACTTTCTCCTGAAAAAAATGGCAATCAACCTCAATATGCTTCGTGCGTTCATGAAACGTGGGGTTGCTTGCAATAAAAATCGAGGTTTTGTTGTCACAAAAATAGGAATGAGACTAGAATAAGTAATGTCAAACTCTTGAAGAAGGCCACGGACCCACAGAAGCTCACATGCAGTATGAGCCATGGCTCTATATTCGGCCTCAACACTGGATCTAGCAACCACAATTTGCTTTTTGCTTTGCTAGGTGACAGGTTGCCTCCCATAAAGGTACAATATCCAGAAGTGGACTTTTGATCAGATCGACTTCCTGCATAGTCAGAATTTGAAAATCCAGATAGATTGCAATGGTCATTCTTTTTATACAAAAGACCTTTCCCTGGCGAGCTTTTAAGATATCGTAGGATGTGACACATAGCGTCCCAGTGGCACTGCCGGGGTTTATCAAGGTACCGGTTTATGAATCCCACAACAGCTGCTAGGTCAGCCCTAGTGACCGTCAGGTAGATAAGCTTGCCTACCAGGCTTCAAAACTGGTGACGATCATCATAAGGTGGAGAGCTATCATCATCCCAATCTATGTTGGGATCTAGAGGAGTGTTGGCTGGCTTGCAGCCCAGCATGTCGGTTTCCTGCAATAAATCCAGAACATATTTTCTTTGTGAAAGACAGATTCCTGTAGATGATCTGGCAACTTCAATACCTAGAAAATATCGCAGTTTGCCAAGATCCTTGGTGATGAAGTGTTGTGCCAAATAATGTTTGGTTGCCTGGATACCCGCATCATCACTGCCAGATAAAACAATATCATCTACATATACAATCAGAATAACAAGCCCCGCTGTTGACTTACAAATAAATACAGAATGATCAGATTGTGATCGCTGAAAGCCAAAAGTAATAAAGATCTGACTGAGTTTATCATACCAGACACACGGGTTCTGCTTAAGACCATAGATGGCCTTTCTGAGTTTACATATTTTGAAGGCAGACTCCCCCTGAGCAACAAATCCCGACGGTTGCTCGATGTAGACCTCCTCCTGAAGATCTCCATAGAGAAAAGCGTTTTTGACATCAAGTTGATACAGAGGCCAATCTTTATTTACAACAATAGAAATCAGAATACGAACAGAATTCAGACGTGCAACTGGAGAAAAGGTCTCAAAGTAGTCAACATCGTATATCTGTGTGTAACCTTTTGCAACTAATCTGGCTTTCAGGCGTTCAATGGTACCATCCGATTGATATTTAATAGTAAATATCCAGCGGCAGGCAACGGTATGGAACGAAGAGGGACGATCAACCAGATCCCATGTGTGACGGTCACAGAGGGCATGCATTTCTTGCTCCATAACATGTTTCCAGGCAAGAATGCGAAGGGCCTCTTCGGCTGATTTATGAATTGTCACAACAGACAATAGAATTGAAGCAAGCAAAGCTACCACAGAGATTGTCAGATGAACAGAATTGACTGATAGGATGTTTAGTACATGATTGAATGCCTTTCCGTAAACTGATAGGATGATCCAGGTCAGAAAATACCTCAATAGATGGTGGATCAACCGCAAACACAGGATTTGGTTTGGCCGGGGCTTCAAAAGCATTGTGGTTCTTTGACCTGCACTGATAGACTTGCAATGAGCGTTCTTTATACACATCAGGAGACGGTAAATCCTCAACAATCACCGGTAACGGTGTGGTAGCCATAATATCAGCAGACAATTTTGCGCCATAAGTAGAATAGTAAGGCATATGCTCAAAAAAGGTCACATCCGCTCTAAGAAACCACTGTTTTTTAATAGGATCAAAACAGCGGTAGCCTTTTTGTGTACGGGAATATCCCAGAAAAACACATTTGACCGAGCGAGCATCAAGTTTGGTCAGCCTAGGACGAAGATTTTTCACAAAACAAGTACTCCCAAAAATGCCAGGAGACAGAGAGAATAAGGGTTTATCAGGAAACAAAATGGCATATGAGACATGATTTTTCAAAACAGAGGAAGGCATGCGATTGATGAGATAACAAGCCGTAGAGACAGCTTCAGGCTAGAAATGATGGGGTACTTTGTAGTGTATGAGAAAAGTGCGAGCAACCTCAAGTAACGGTTTTTTCTTTCATCGACGCCATTTTGTTGAGTGTAAGGGCAAGTGGTCTGATTTATGGTTCCTCGGGCAGCACATAAGGAGGAAACAGATTGTTGCATGAACTCAAGTGCATTATCAGTATGAAATTTTTTAATAGGTCGGTTAAATTGGGTGTGAATTTCAGCAAAGAAGGTACGAATAGTATCCAACACACTATCTCGACCTTTAAGTAAAAATAGCTATGTGGTGCGAGAATAATCATCAATAAAGGTCATAAAATATTTCACATCCGAGTGACTCGATACGGAGCACGGTCCCCAAATATCAGCATGAACATTGTCAAAAATTTCTTTAGAAGTAATAACTTTCTTAGCAGGAAAAACAGACCGAGTTTGTTTGCCTAAAACACAAGTTTCACAGGAAAAACTGTTCTCAGATAAAGTAGGGAATAAATGTTTTAATTTGGGAGCAGGTGGACGGCCCAGACGAAACTGCCACTGTAGTCCCGTCACTGAAGTAGATAGCATAGCAGAAGCAGCAGGAGGTCCATCCAGATAATATAGCCCATCTGGTCCTTCACGGCCCGAACCAATCCTCGTCTTTGTGCAGAGATCCTTCAAAACACAGTCGGAAGGATGAAATTTAACAGAGCACTTGAGTTGTTTTATCATCTTACTGATTGACAACAGATTAACAGGAAACTTTGGTATATATAAAACATAATGCAATTGCAATTTTGGTGAAATAGGAACCGTGCCAGTGCCATAAACTGCAGTTTTGGAGCCATTTGCAACAGTAACAGGCTTTTCGTGAAGGTGGAGGACAAATACCCACAAAATTAAAGACATTGACTTTGAAAAATGTCAAGGTAGCCAGATGATATAGTAGCAGTTTTATTTAGAACAGAAAATAGACGAAAATCACCAGCCATATGAGTGGATGCACCCGAGGCAATGCACCACTGTTTGTTACCAGATGATGGAGAAGTGAGCATGGCAGAGGGTCCTGGTGTAGACGAGGATGGCAACTGTGCGAGACGTTCCTGGAACATCTTCTCGAACTCAAAACGTAACCATTCCGCGTGTGCAGGAGCAACAGGTGCGTCAGCGGTAGAATCAGCAGTAGTTTCTGTAGCAGCCTGGTTAGCCCAAGCGGGCTTGCCGTGCTTAATCCAACATCAATCTTCATTATGATTGTCCCGGCCACACCAGTTGCAGTAGCGAGGGCCGGGAGGAGCACCACGTCCAGGAGCAGATGATCCTCGACCTCCCGAGGGAGGAGGGCGACCGCCACGGCCACGACCAGAATCAGCAGAGCGAACAATAAGCGCAGGGTGCTCAACAACAGTAGTAGGAGTCATGGATGGCACACGTTGGACTCTTTTGAGAACATCCCCAAGGGTAGGTTGCGAATCACTTGACATGATCTGGTCAACCACACCAGAAAACAAGGCAGGAAGAGTAGCCAAAAACTGAACAAGTTGTAGTTTGTTGCGTTGCTTCTGAGCAATTTTGATGTCCGCCGTCAAGGGGTGGTAGAGTTCAAACTAATTCCACAGAGCCGAGCATTGATTGTAGAAGTCATCAATGGAAGTGTCAGGGGGGAACTCCTTTTTAGCCAAGTTTTTGAAAATTTCAAAAACTCGCTTGAGATTCTCCTGATGAGAGTAGACGTTGGACAGTTGATCCCACATAGCCTTAGCATCATGAAGGCAGAGAAGTGATTGGCTAATCCGGGGCTCAGTACTGTTGAGGATCCAAGACATGACGTCGGAGTCATCCTTGGACCATTGTGCATAGCTTTGTCTGGTTTTGTCATCCGCATCAGCAGTAGGAACAGCAGGAGGCTCAGCCGTAAGATGGTGATACCGGCCTTGTGCTTTGACATATAGAACAAATGACGCCGACCACAGATGATAGTTGGAGCCGCCGTCGAGCTTCACCATGGTGACACACAGATAGCGAGGAGGCTCAGATAAGGCCATGACAGAGGCAGTAGTCGGCGCAGCAACAGAGTAGATCAGAGACCCACAAAGGGGCAGATAACAGCAGCAGGGATCTGACGAGTCAGATCAGAAAACCCGGATAGGGAAGAATATGCATATATATAGAGAAACCTACGTCGTTATGAGGAAAGCTCAATATTACTTCATGAGGCGCAGGCAGAAAAGACGGTGAGACGAAAGACGTTTAACTTAGACGGCTAGTGGATATCCGAACTTGGATACGAAGATCACCCGGACGTAGAGGGAGAGGAGAGGTAAAAACCAGTGGCAGCCGGAGCAGGGATGGGAAGAGGAGGAGCCGAAAGGGAGGAGGCTTGGAGGGTGGAGGGAGGAGGCTGCCGGGGGGGGTTGGCAGTGGGAAAAAGGATGGGGAGGGGAGGCGGCGGCAAGAGAGGAAGGGGAGGAGGTGGGGCGGCAGGTGGGGAAGGGCTGGGGGGGCGGCGGCGGCTGAAGGAGAGGAGGGGAGGGGTCTGCGGCGGGCGGGGGGGGGGGGAGGGGCTGGTTTTCTTACGTCACTGCGGACGGGTGGGTGGGGAAAAAGAGACCTGCTCTTGATACCATCTAGATGGACAATTAATTGTTTATTCGGTGAGTAAAACAAGTTACAGGATAGTCTCTAATATAGCTAATGAAAGTAGAGACATAAGTACAAGTGAGCAATATGGGACTAAAAGTAAAACAGTAAAACAACAAGTAAATAACACAATATCACAGTATATCTATAGTAACAAAAACCGCCGCCCCCTTTCCACCCCCTTTATTGCTCACAATGGACAATGAACAATGTGAACTCCTGATTTTGCTTCCTATTCCTCCATTTTCTCTTGTTTGCCCTACCCTCGCTCCCTCTATCCCACCACCACCTTCCCCATTGCTTTAACGAATGACAACTAGGTACCACCCATTCTCCCCCGCTCTCTTTGTGTTGTTGATTGAAGTTACAACAAGGTCCCTAGAAGTCGCCACAGATGAGGGAGGATCTAGGAGCGAGCTCCACCTACAGATCTACAACCATCTAGGTAGTAGCGACTCACCCCCATTGTTGGTTTTCCATTGTATCACTTTCGTGGAGTTGCCACCTAAGCAACGGTTGCCAACTACCCCTAACATTTGTAGGTCAGTAACCATCGTGCCCCCACCTCCACTGGCTCCCAGCCTTAATGCCTGAAGTGATTCCTTGTCACTGGCTAGAAATTGGCAACACGTGCTAGTCCCAATACCTAACCTGTGTGCGACTATTCAATAATGGCCAGTGACCGTAAGGTAGCTCTGCATTCCTCTCCATTTAGTATAATCTTTGTCAACCAGTGCTCCTTGTTGCTTTCACGATCCCTCTCCCAATCTAACAACGTTCCCTTAATTCCATTAGTTAGACCCTTATGCTTATTTATGGGCTAATTCTGAAATATTACAGATTCAAACCCTTGAAGAAAATGAAACGATGCTTAACAATATGCACATACCTGTCAATTTGTGCGATTAGGCAAACATGGGGGCGTCAAGACACCCTAAGGGGTGCATCTTGACTAACTTAATGACTTATTTCCCGCCTTATTTTTATGTGGTCCCCTAGGTCTATTTAATGAGATCAATCTTCTTTAAGAAGGTCCAAATGTTCAAATTCAATATTTGGTTGAGGTAGTAGTTCGGTGCTAAAGGCCCACAGTGTGCTTCGAAAACGAATTCATCCTGTGATGAAGGGCGACCCACTGCCTGGTCGTCTCCAGCCACAAACCACGCTCTATTCCATCTTCATCCTGTTGTCTATCACCACTAAGTATTACCCTGTGAGCCGGATTTGATCGACCTCACACACTGCCCCTCGTATTCCATTTTATTGGTTTGTTGTAAGTTGCCTACCATATTATATGTAACGTTCCCGATGCCCACACAAGCAATATTTTTTTTGTGTTTCATAATTTTTTAAATGGTTCAAATAAAGTTACATTTCATTTTGATCCGTGACAGTAGCATGACAAGTTCAAATTATGTAATAACTTAGTAAAGTAATTAGAACTAACAAACTGAAAATCTGGGATTTCCATCGAACAACTTCAAGGCATAACATTGAACTGGATACAACATGTCTTTGGTATTATTTCGTACAACTTCAAGGCATCAATAATAAAGAGGAAATCAAAGAACAGGTGCCATGCTTATTCAGATCAGGAACAATTGAACGCAAATGAACAAAAACGGAAGTAAAAGAAGAAAAATAGAATAACCAAGCCTCCACCGACATCACCTCTCTTGGCACCGTATACATCAATTACCAACTTCTTTCTCGCATGCAACTGTATGGTCAATTGGGTTATGGATTAAGTCGGAAGAGAGGCAGGGAAAGGACATTCTTCTTCTTCTTATTTGTTCGCAGCAAGTGCCCACTTTATTAAATAAACTACACACAGTAATTTGGATCAAGGTTTTTACGGCTCTTCCCTGCAACTTGCTGCAGATCTGGCCGCCCAGGTACAAGTCTTATCTCTGCTTACTTTCTGCACAGATCTGAATAAAAAGACCAGCGAAGTTTCGGTTTTGCCGAACACTGTTTTATTCAGAGAGATTTGGTATGGTAAAAGCATGAAAACCATCGAGTTTCACATATATCACGTCAAATGTTATGATATCCAGATCAAAGGATGAAAACCACAACAATAAATTTTGCTTGTATCATGTTTAACATAACATTAACAAGATCAGAATATGCCTCTGGATTCTGGTGTCATTTTAGTATTTAGGGAATTTGCATTGTTATTTCACTGGAGCGCATGTGCTCATTAGCTCATTTATAAGTTCAGATAGGGATGGGAAATAACTCGAATTACCAATGGACTCCCATAAACCGATCAAAATCAACCCTTCTTTTTAAGCACTCGACAAGTAAATGGACCAACAGTTTGGTAATCCAGCTCTTAATCACGGTGTAGTTCGAGGAATGGGAATTCACAGAATTGATAAATTTAAGCTACTTAATAAACGGAAGTTAGTTACGCTATTGTAGAGCTATTAGTTGTTAGAAGTATTCCATTGTTAGGTAGCATATGCAGACTTGTAAACGTTTGAAAAAGGTGTCACTGGCCCCACGGACTCATTGGCCTGACGAAATTGCTGGCGTTTTACAAGAGCAAAGAACCTGACATGGGTTGAATGGGATTTCTACAGCTACCCAGGCATGAGAACAAATATACCATGGTGAACTGGACCGGACACCCAAATGAGATTCGCTGCTGCTGTATGGATGGTAAATGGAGTGGGTGACAGTAAAATTGCACCATTCCCAAGCCTAAGTTCAGACTTATACAATATAGTTACACATTTCCTGCAATGCCTTTGTAGTTTGTATTTGGTTCTCATCCTTGCCAATTATACCAGTCTTGTATATACTTCCAATAATATTATTGCATTTATCTATTTTTTCCATATCTATAATGCTGTTTGATTTGTCTATTAGCATTCAAGTTTCCATACATTTATGAGCCGAACATAGACGGACTAATCATTTAAATAGTTGGCCCAATATCACTTATTGCTTTCTTGTGAAACTAAAATAATTGGACTCGGTGGGTCATCTGTCACCGTATTTTTTCCCTATACATTTTATATCTCTTATTGTGGCCTTTTTGGGGCTTCACATTGTATACAACTGACATTTTAGTCAATGATAATTGCAGGGGGCTGGCAAAGCCCTTCACCCATACTTGACTGACCTTGTATGCTGCATGTTGGAAAGTTTGTCCAGCCTCGAAGATCAACGGCTTAACTATGTTGAGGTCAGCATTGCTTATTTTTGGTCCATAAAGTGTCTTATCTGGTGCATTGTAATGAAGCTTATGATACCCCCCCCCTTTTTTTTTCAATTAAAGTAAACATGTCAGCTCCATAATTTTTTCTTGCACAAAAAACTAACTTTTTCCACCTTTTCCTAATGTCTAGTTGCATGCTGAAAGTGCTGGTATCCAAGCCAATAAACTAGAGAATCTGCGCATTGCTATTGCAAAAGATTCTCCTATGTGGGACACACTTTCCATCTGCCTTGATGCTGTTGACACAAACTCACTGGAATTATTGGTTCCACGCCTTAGCCAATTAGTTCGCTCTGGTGTTGGCCTCAACACTAGGTAAATTAATATCTTGATGGATACATCACTTTTGTAAAATCTGCCGATAGTCTGTCTCTTTTTTTCTTTCTATGATATCATGTTAATCATATAAGGATGTGATTACTCAGCTTATGTAGTTTGTTTTCCGGGTTACAAGTTTTCAGCATGTTAGAATTAATATACACAAAGGTGCCCAAGAATCTTTGCTTAGGTACCAATGTTTATGTTACTTTGCTATATCTGATTTACATGCTGAGGGTCTTCGATTGCATAGCACACGAGGCCATATGAATAATCTATATATGTGTGAATATCTATATGCATACATGATTAACTAGAACATGGTGTAATGTCTCCATCCAAGGGGTGATGGGGGACTAATTCCCAAATACAACCAAATTTCTCCAATCAAGTCTATCCGGACATATACCCCTGGCCGGAATAATAATATATAGACTGGAACCCTGATGACTTTGACAACCAAAACTAATATCCTAACTAATGACCAAATCAAGTAACAAACTTCGAAATGAACAAATAACAATTTGAGATTTACTACGAAGTCCCTAGAAATAGCTAATAGGGCCTTGCATTTTAACTGAAAACCATAAATTGGCTTATTGAGTACTTATGCCTGTCCTAGATTCTCATTGGGTTCCCAAGCCTGATGATCAATCAATAATGCATGCATTCCTGCATAATTTCCCCTAACTGAGAAAAACAAACCTCTAGGGAGTTAAGTGATGATAAAAATGCCCGTCCAGGATTCTAGTAGTGTATCATAGAATGTCACAATCGGTTGACCGAACAAGAATACCAACAGAAGAGGTTGCCAGGAATATGAGATGAGTATATTGAGACAAAACAGATGGGAAGCGTAGGGTTACACAATGTGTGTACCCTCATATATATTTTAGTGTAACAATTACATGTAGGTCCAAATAGAAATGTAAATTAACAGAACAGTAAATAAAGACATATATTAACACTCCCCCTCAAGTTGGAGCATAGATATCAATCATGCCCAACTTGTCCACAAGCGAGTTGAAATGCTTCTTGGCCAACAACTTGGTAAACATATCAGCAACCTGGTCTTCTGAGCGAGTGAAAGGAGTACAGATCTTGCCATATAAGGTAGTCTCTCGAATGAAATGACAATCGACTTCAATATGCTTTGTGCGCTCATGATATACATGATTATTCGCAATGGAGATAGCAACTTTATTGTCACAGTGCATAGGGATAGCAGTAGAAGATTCAAACCCGAAATCTTTCAGAAGAGATTGTACCCATAGGAGCTCACAAGCGGTGTGGGCCATAGCCCTGTACTCAGCTTCAGCACTAGATCTGGCAACAACATTTTACTTTTTGCTTCTCCAAGTCACCAGATTACCTCCAACACAAGTACAGTAGCCTGACGTAGATTTCCTGTCAATCTTACTTCCTGCATAATCAGAATCAGAGTAGCCTTCCAGAAAACAGTGTGCATGCTTTCTATAGTAGAGGCCTTTGCCAGGTGATTTCTTAAGATATCTCAGAATATTACAGAGGGCATCCTAGTGACGTTGTCTAGGCTTATCCATGTATCTGCTAAGAAGACCAACTGCAGTAGAAATATCGGCCCTAGTAACAGTCAGATAAATCATCTTACCAATCAGTCTCCTATATTTTTTACTATCTGGAAACATAGGAGAAGAGTCATCATCCCAATTAATACTGGGATCCAGAGGAGTATCAGCAGGACGTGCTCCAAGCATCCCAATCTCCTGTAATGGGTCAAGAACATACTTCCTCTGAGATAATACAAGAGCATTAGAGGTCCTAGACACCTCAATGCCCAGAAAATATCGTAGCTTCCCCAGATTTTTAGTAGCAAAATGTTTGCACAAGTGTGCTTTAGTGGCCTGTATCTCAGAATGATCGCTACCAGATAGAACAATATCATCAACATAAAAATCAGAATGACAATACCAAAAGAAGTCTTTTTTGTAAAGACAAAATGATCAACCTTTGACCTCAGAAAACCAAAAACAGTCAGGATTTTACTCAGCTTTTCAAACCATGCCCGAGGACTCTGCTTGAGTCTATAAATAGATGTTTTTAACCTGCAAACTTTGTGACTCCCCATGAGCAACAAACCCAGGAGGTTGCTCCATATAAACCTCTTCTTGAAGATCCCCATATAGGAAGGCATTTTTAACATCCAGTTGAATTAACATCCAGGAAGGCATTGCTAATTAAGGTTAATAGCAACAGAGTTAAGTCTGGCAACAGGCGAAAACGTCTCAAAATAGTCAATTCCATAAGTTTGAGTATACCCTTTTGCAACCAACCGAGCCTTCAGACGTTCCACCGTTCCATCAGGTTGAGACTTGACATCATAGACCCATCTGCAGCCAACAGGTTTGCACTCAGGAGGTAGATCCACCATCTCCCAAGTTCCTCTGTCAGTAAGAGCAGTCATCCAGGCTGAGCTTTATAAGGCATCATGGACAGTCTTAAGAACAATAATAGCAGATAGAGCAGCCACAAAGTTGCTAGAACACTCAGATGTGCAGTAGAAACATGATTAGCAATATTATGAGAAGTACAGGAACGAATGCCTTTTCTGAGAGCAATAGGCAGATCTAAGTCAGAGTGTACCTCAGCAGGAGTGGGACGTTATTGAGGAGAAGATTGGTGCTGCATGGGGGGGGGTCTTGAGTACTTTGGGACCTGTTCCTGCGTTTATACACAATAAGTGGAGGAGTAGTAGTTTCTGCAGGTGAAGTGTCAGAGGTGCAATCACTGATGACAGGTAATGGTGCTGTGATTATATCAGAATCCAGAGTATCTCCTTTAGCAGAATAAAAAGGTGTATCCTCAAAAAAGACATCACTACTTGTGAACCATTTTTTCCCAGTAGGACTATAGCACCGGTACCCTTTTTGAGTACGAGAATAACCCAGAAAAATATATTTTTCTGCTCTAGGGGAGAATTTATCATAGTTTGGTCCAAGTAACCACACAAAACAAGTAGACCCAAATATCCGTGGAGGTATAGAAAACAGGGTTACATCAGGATGGAGAACCTGAACATGTATCTTATTGCCAATCACAGACGAAGGCATTCTATTAATCAGAAAACAGGCAGTTAGGATAGCTTCTGGCCAAAAATGTTTAGGTACATTAGAATGCAACATTATGGTTCTAGCAACCTCAAGTAAATGTCTATTTTTTCTTTCTGTAACTCCATTTTGTTGAGGTGTATAAGCACAAGATGTCTGATGAATAGTACCCACAGATCGACAAAACAAATCAACTTCTTTCTGAACAAACTCCAAAGCATTATCGGTTCTCATAATTTTAATAGGCACAAAATATTGGGTTTTTATTTCAGAAAAAAAGAACTTTATTGTAGATAGCACTTGAGACCAATTTTTCAGCATAGAACAACTAGGTTGCACGAGAGAAATCATCAATAAACAAAATAAAGTATTTATTGCCAGACAAACTTGGCACATGACACGGACCCCATACATCTGAATGAACAATATCAAAAATGTTTTTACTGCTAATCTGGGACCTTTTAGGAAATATAGACTATTTCCCTAACTGACATGACTCGCACTGAAAACTGTGCGTCCCTACACCTGAGATAACATGCTTTAATTTTTCAGAAGATGGATGTCCTAGTCTGTAGTGCCACTGCAGAGCTGAAACTGAAGAAGATAGAGCAGAAGATAGCGCCAAGTTGTCCATCTTTTTCAATTCATCCAGACAGTATAGGCCATTAGGTCCTTCATGCCCCCCACCAATCTTCATCCTCGTACGAAGGTCCTGAAAAGTACAAGTACAAGGAATGAATGTGAGACTGCAGTTCAGGCTACGCATAATTTTGCTAACTAATAATAAGTTCAGCGGAAATCGAGGCACATATAGAGCAGACTTTAACAAAAAATTGAGAAATTATGTCTCTAACCCCTGCTATAGCAGTCTTGAAGCCATCAGCTAACATAATAGAAGAATTAGAAACCGGTTTAGATAAGGTTTTAAACAAAGACCGATTTCCAGATATATGAGACGATGCACCCGAATCAATTACTCATTTTTTATTACCAGTACTAGGTGAGGAAGCATTGATGAAAGCAGAATCACAACCAGAATATGTAGCAACATAAGCTCCAGAAGCAACTCCAGAGGATGACCCAGTACGCTCAAGCAGTAGACGCTCCACCTTAGCACGGATGAAGTCGGCAGTAGTAGAACTGGATGCATTAGTAGCAGTAGGCTGGGATACTACCTCAGTGGTAGCATGGGTATCAGAAGCTGCATTAGCCCAGGCGGGCTTTCCATATTTCTCCCAGCATTTTTCTTCAACATGATTAGACCGGCCATGCGGCCACAAAAGCTGCAGAACCGTTGGCCAGTCTGAGGGCGGGCAGCATTAGGAGGACCAGAAGGTGCTCTACGTCCAGAAGCACTCCTCCCCCTCCCAGCACCAAGAGGAGGACGAGTTTCATGAGTACGACCACAGCCAGACATAGCATTAAGAGCTGTGGTATCGCCAATATCAGAAGGTGACTCAGATGAGGATGACGACATGCGCTGTAGACGTTGAAAAGCACTCTGTAGAGTTAGGTAGTGGATCACTGGCCAAAATGTGATCCACAACCCCAGCATATGAGTCAGGTAAGCCACAAAGGAACTGGACTACTTGCAACTCCTGGCGTTGATGTTGCATGGTAGCCAAGTCAGTAGATAAGGGATGGTAGGCCTCCAATTGCCCCCAAAGTCCCTTGAAGGCAGAAAAATAGTCAGTAAGATCAGATCTCGAGAAGTGTAGACGACTAAGTTGCTTGTTGATATCAAAGACTTTCTTCGGATTCTGGCTGTGAGAGTATGTACTAGCAAGCTGATCCCACATCTGCTTAGCTGTCTGCAGGTATAATAAAGTGACACTAATTTTTGTGTCACTGCTATTCAGAATCTAAGTCATAACAGTAGAATAATCTTTATACCCAGTCATCATATGCTTTGACATCCTTGGAGTCGGCTGTGGCAGCAGGCACAGGATGCGGATCACACGTCAACTGTGACATTTTCCCTTGAGATTTAACATAGATCTGCATGGAACAAACCCAGTACTGGTAGTTTCTCCCATCCAGTTTAACAGTAGTAACCTGGTGACGAAGATCCTCATGTAAAGATGCCATGTCAGGCAGAGCACCAATCGCCGACAGTGAGAAGAACAAGCAGGCACATGCAGAACAGAACCGCTTAGTTCCTCAACTAGGCGGCAGTAGGCAAAGTGAAACGACTGGACGGACCAGTTTCATACGGGCTACGCCGGGGCGCAGCAGAGAACCCAGTGGCTCAAAGGCCTACATGGGCAAGCAGGAAGCAGACCAAAGACGGTCCTTCAGGAGAAGATCAAGTCACCAGAGCAAGCGGCGGTGCGAACCGCGTGCAAAGCCTGGCCCCGCGGCCGGCGACGCCCACGGTGGCCCGACGCGGCAGCGACAGCAGCCGACGACGGCGCCCGACTCTGCTGCGGCTGGGGCGGCCGACCGGCGGCGGGCGGGAGGGCGGGTGGGGGGGCGGCGGACGGCTGGTGAGAGAGAGAGAGAGAGGAGGGAGTGAGGGAAGGGGAAGAGCGGCTCCCGGATCTAAGTCTGCTCTGGTACCATGAGACAAAACAGATTTGGGAAGCGTAGGGTTACACAATGTGTGTACCCTCATATATATATTAGTGTAACAATTACATGTAGGTCCAAATAGAAATGTAAATTAACAGAACAGTAAATAAAGACATATTAACATATATATTTGCAAAGTCGTGGTGCTGTGCACAATGGGACTCATACTGCCATGGTTGACCCAAGATGAGATGTACTAAGTTTCAAGGAAGTGCAACCACAATCTTAACACAAAATCCATGATATGAATGTGATAGGGCATCTCTGTGAGGGTAAATACGGCGACAGAGTAGGCAGCGTAAACAAAAAAATTTCTGTCCATATTCCCATAACAACAAGATCGCGTCAACAACTATGTGATGGGAATGATGGTTTAACGAGTTCATACCAGGTCCTGGAGCAAGTCCAACGACTATGCCTCATTGCAGTAGTCGTGCAACTGTCTTCTAGTTGCACTGGGACAACGTCTGCAATAGCTCTTGGTCTTACCATGGACAACAGGCTGACGTTGTCTTCCTAGCGGCAGACAACGACCTCCACGCCTCTATGGAAGTCCACACAGACCACCTAGGACTCTTGTCGTCCTGCTAGAATGGACAGGAAGGAGTTGCCCCTCCCGTTGGTTTACTTGTCACCAGCTTGCTCTCCCACAATTGTTCTCCCTTGCTGCCCCTCCCTTTATCGGGTAGGACTTGGTTAGGCTCTCTATTGGTTACCACAACTAGAAATGACAACAATTTTCAGAGGCAACGGAGTTGTGTCTGTGGGAAGCCCCCAATATCCCTCTATTCATAGGAGGGTCAGGGTTCCCAATCTGTGCGGGAGTGGAAGAGACCGAAATTTCACGAATTTTTGCAACCTGCCACCTGTGTTGTACGGGCGGGCGCCCAGGCGGCCAATGGGGTCTCCATATCTGGGCGCCCAACATCAAAGTCTATGCCAGGCGTGCTAGGCGGGCCAGGCGGGCTAGGCGTCTGCCCAGGCGGGCTAGGCGACCCACCCAGGCGCTACTTAATTGTATTTACTCATATGCTTATTTGTATTTATCTATCTACTGTTTTTATTTAGTTATCTACTAATTTGTGTTTATTTATGTATTGATTTTGATACTATTTTGTCGCCTAGGCGCTACTTAATTGTATTTACTCATATGCTTATTTGTATTTATCTATCTACTGTTTTTATTTAGTTATCTACTGGTTTGTGTTTATTTATGTATTGATTTTGATACTATTTAATCATCTACTGATTTAACTTTAGTTATCAACTGTTTAACTTTATTTATCAACTGATTTGTGTTTATTTATGTATTGATTTTGATACTATTTAATCATCTACTGATTTAACTTTAGTTATCAACTGTTTAACTTTAATTATCAACTGATTTGATTATATTATATTTATTCGTCTACTATTTGTATTTATTTATGTACTGATTTGAGAATTGATTAATCATCACTGATTTATATTAGTTAATGAACTGATTTGTATTTATTCATGTACTTATTTGTATTTATTCATCTACTGAATTTATTCATCTACTGTTTTTTATTTAGCTATCTACTCATTTGAATTTATTTATACTGCTTCTGAAATTATGTAAGAATCTACTGATGTAACTTTATTTATCAACTGATTCTTTTTTACTTTTCCACTTATGTATTTATTCATCTACTTATTTGTTTTTATTTATTACTGTTTTTATTTAGTTATCTATTGATTTGTGTTTATTTATGTACTAATTTTGATATCATTTAATCATCTACTTATTTAACTCTATTTATCAACTGATTTGTATTTATTGTAATTTATTCATCTACTATTTGTATTTATTTATGTGCTGATTTAGGAATTATCTACTGATTTATATTAGTTTACCAACTGATTTGTATTTAATGTATTTATTCATCTCTACTATTTGTATTTATTTATGTGCTGATTTAGGTATTATTTAATCATCTACTGATTTATATTAGTTTATCAACTGATTTGTATTTATTCATCTACTTATTTATATTTATTCATCTACTGAATTTATTCGTCTACTGTTTTTTATTTAGTTATCTACTCATTTAAATTTATTATGTACTGATTTTAAAATTATATAATCATCTACTGATGTAGCTTTATTGATCAACTGATTTGTATTTATTTATCCACTTAGTTGTATTTACTCATCTACTTATTTGTATTTATTTAGCTACTATTTTTATTTAGTTATCTACTGATTTGTGTTTATTTATGTACTGATTTTGATATTATTTAATCATCTACTGATTTTACTTTATTTTTCATAAATTTTACATGTATCCATTAAATTAAACTATCTATCTATATATATATATATATATATATAAATGCCTGGAAACGCCTGAGCCTCTGCCTGGGCGCCTAGGCGGCCTGGGCGTCCCCAGGCAACGCCTGGTCGCCTAGCCGCCTATACAACCATGCCTGCGACTGGCGAAACGGTCGGTTCTCTAGCAAATTGATCGGTTGGAATGCGAGCAATCTGTTGACCCAGTGAAGCGGTCGTTTCATCATGTTTCGGAATCACATGGCAATTCTAATCCAATTAATGTACAACATTACGTCAACACTAATCCTTGATCTAATCGAATTGCTCTTGTGAACCAAGTGGTTCATCTCTTGAATCGGTCGTCTCATGATCATGAGCCGATCAGTTCACTAAGTGAATTGGTCGGTTCGTGCCAGGTTCATCCAGAATTCACCCGTTGCAATATTCAATCAACCTGACACTCCAACCGGTCGGTTCAACTCTTGAACTGGTTGGTTGGGAGTCCAGTAAGTTGATTTGCTTGCCTAAACTGAATGCCTAAACAATTTAGTAATCAATTTAATTATCATTCATGATTAAATTCCTCTTCTAGTTGTATCCTATGTGTGTGACCCCATAGGTTCCTATTTATGTTGGCAATGAATGACCATAACTTTTTATGAAATTACAAGCAAAGAGCGGTGTCTAGTTACACATCATTGCTGCCCAAATAATCATGAAAGTTGGAGAACAACTTCAACCTACAATTTATGTCAGGTGTTACAATGATTGTCTAATTCGTTTGTCTATGATATCTGGAATAAACTTGAGGCATGAAATCGTCATCTTCTCAATGTTCAATCAATGTTTCTTGATCCAGAGCAGACTGTTGAGATATATGTGACCTCAATATCATATATTGATTCAGATGTGCATGCACATGCTTTTCTCAATCTCGTTTATTAAGTGGCTAAGATATCAAACTCCTATAGGAGGGACAAATCCCATTTGCATCACTTACAGTCATCCCCATGTGTCACAGTGCACCCGATCATCACCTTTATGGCAACCCTTATTCAGGATTATAGATATACTGTGTTACTGTGTTATTTGCTTGTTGTTTTATTATTTTACTTTTAGTCCCATATTTCTCACTTGTACTTATGTCTCTACTCTCATTAGCTATATTAGAGACTATCCTGTAACCTGTTTTACGCACTGAATAAACAATTCTATTTCCCTCTAGATGGTATCAAGAGTAGGTCTCTTTTTCCCCACCCACCTGTCCACAGTGACGTAAGAAAACCAGCCCCCATTCCCCCCACCGCCCGTCCCCCCCCCCTCGCCCGCGCCGCAGACCCCTCCCCTCTCCTTCAGCCGCCACCCCCCCTTCCCCAGCCGCCGCCGCCCCCCCCGACAACCTCCACCCTCCAAGCCTCCTCCCCTTCGGCTCCTCTTCCCATCCTTGCTCCGACTGCCACTGGTTTTTACCTCTCCTCTCCCTCTACGTCCGGGTGATCTTCGTGTCCAAGTTCGGACATCCACTGGCCGTCAAAGTTGAGAGTCTTTTGTCTCACCGTCTTCTCTGCCTGCGCCTCATGAAGGAACATTGAGCTTTCCTCATGACGACATAGGTTTCTCTATACGGGTTTTCTGATCTGACTCGTCAGATCCCTACTGTTGTTATCTGCTCCTTTGGGTCTTTGATCTACTCTGCTGCTGCGCCGACTACTGCCTCTGCCATGGCCTTATCTGAGCCTCCTCGCTCTCTGTGTGTCACCACGGTGAAGCTCGACGACGGCTCCAACTATGGTCGGCGTCATTTGTTCTATATGTCAAAGCACATGGCCGGTATCACCGTCTTACGGCTGAGCCTCCTGTTGTTCCTACTGCTGATGCGGATGACAAAACCAGACAAAGCTATGCACAATGGTCCGAGGATGACTCCGACATCATGTCTTGGATCCTCAACAGTACCGAGCCCCGGATTAGCCAATCACTTCTCTGCCTTCATGATGCTAAGGCTATTTGGGATCAACTGTCCCACGTCTACTCTCATCAGGAGAATTCCAAGCGAGTTTTTGAAAATTTCAAAAACTTGGCTAAAAAGGAGTTCTCTCCTGACACTTCCATTGATGACTTCTACAATCAATGCTCGATTCTGTGGAATGAATTTGAACTCTACCACCCCTTGATAGCGACATCAAAATTGCTCAGAAGCAACGCAACAAACTGCAACTTGTTCAGTTTTGGCTGCTCTTCCTGCCTCGTTTTCTGGTGTGGTTGACCAGATCCTGTCAAGTGATCCGCTGCCTACCCTTCGGGATGTTCTCAAAAGAATCCAACGCCTACTGTACATGACTCCTACTCTTGCTGTTGAGCACTCAACGCTTATTGCTCGCTCTGCTGATTCTGGCTGTGGCCGTGGCGGTCGCCCTCCTCCGTCAGGAGGTCGAGGATCATCTGCTCCTGGACGTGGTGCTCCTCCCGACCCTCGCTACTACAACTGGTGTGGCCGGGACAATCATAATGAAGATCGATGCTGGATTGAGCACGACAAGCCCGCTCGGGCTACAAGGCTGCTACAGAAACTGCTGCTGATTCTACCGCTGATGCACCTGCTGCTCTTGCACACGCGGAATGGTTACGTTATTAGTTCGAGAAGATGTTCCAGGAACGTCTCGTACAACTGCCATCCTCGTCTACACCAGGACCCTCTGCCATGCTCGCTTCTCCATCATCTGGTAACAAACAATGGTGTTATGACTCGGGTGCAACCACTCATATGGCTGGTGATCTTCGTCTATTTTCTATTCTAAATAAAACTGCTACTATATCATCTGTTACTGTTGCAAATGGCTCCAAAACTATAGTTCATGGCACTGGCACGGTTCCTATTTCACCAAAATTGCAATTGCATTCTGTTTTATATATTCCAAAGTTTCCTGTTAATCTGTTGTCAGTCAGTTAGATGATAAAACAACTCAAGTGCTCTATTAAATTTGATCCTTCTGGCTGTGTTTTGAAGGGTCTCCGCACGAAGATGAGGATTGGTTCAGGCCGTGAAGGACCAGATGGGATGTATTATCTAGATGGACCTCCTGCTGCTTCTGCTATGCTATCTATTTTAGTGACGGGACTACAATGGCACTTTCGCCTGAGCCATCCATCTGCTACCAAATTAAAACATTTATTCCCTACTTTATCTGAGAACAATTTTTTCTGTGCAACTTGTGTTTTAGGCAAACAAATTCGGTCGGTTTTTCCTGCTAAGAAAGTTATTGCTTCTAAAGAAATTTTTGACATTGTTCATGCTGATATTTGGGGACCGTGCTCCGTATCGAGTCACTCGGGTGTGAAATATTTTATGACCTTTATTGATGATTATTCTCGCACCACATAGCTGTTTTTACTTAAAGGTCGAGTTACTGTGTTGGATACTATTCATACCTTCTTTGCTGAAATTCACACCCAATATAACCGACCTATTAAAATTTTTTGTACTGATAATGCACTTGAGTTCATGCAACAATCTGTTACCTCCTTCTGTGCTGCCCGGGGAACCATACATTAGACCACTTGCCCTTACACTCCTCAACAAAATGGTGTCGCTGAAAGAAAAAACCGTCACTTGAGGTTGCTCGCACTCTTCTCATATACTACAAAGTACCCCATCATTTCTGTCCTGAAGCTGTCTCTACGACTTGTTATCTCATCAATCACATGCCTTCCTCTGTTTTAAAAAATCAGGTCCCGTAAGCCATTTTGTTTCTTGATAAACCATTATTCTCTCTGCCTCCATTTTTGGGAGTACTTGTTTTGTGAAAAATCTTCGTCCTGGGCTCACCAAACTTGATGCTCGCTCGGTCAAATGTGTTTTTCTGGGATATTCCCCTACACAAAAAGGCTACCGCTGTTTTGATCCTATTAAAAAACAGTGGTTTATTAGTGTGGATGTGACCTTTTTTGAGCATATGCCTTACTATTCTACTGATGGCACAAAATTGTCTGCTGATATTATGACTACCACACCGTTACCGGTGATTGTTGAGGATTTACCGTCTCCTGATGTGCCTAAAGAACGCCCATTACAAGTCTATCAGCGCAGGTCAAAGAACCACAATGCTTCTGAAGCCCCGACCGAACCAAATCCTGCGTCTGCGGTTGATCCCCCATCCACTGAGGTATTTTCTGACCTGAATCTTCCTATCAGTTTACAGAAAAGCGTTCGATCATGTACTAAGCATCCTATCAGTCATTTTTGTTCATCTGACAATCTCTGTGGTAGCTTTGCTTGCTTCAATTTTGTTTTGTCTGCTGTTACAATTCCTAAATCAGCCGACGAGGCCCTTCACATTCCTGCCTGGAAACATGCTATGGAGCAGGAAATGCATGCACTCTGTGATCGTCACACCTGGGATCTGGTTGATCGTCCCTCTTCGTGCCATACCGTTGGCTGCCACTGGATATTTACTATTAAATATCAACCGGATGGTACCATTGAACGCCTGAAAACCAGATTAGTTGCAAAAGGTTACACAGACATACAGTGTTGACTACTTTGAGACTTTTTCTCCAGTTACGCCCATGAATTATGTTCGTATTCTGATTTCTATTGCTGTAAATAAAGACTGGCCTCTGTATCAATTTGATGTCAAAAACGGTTTTCTCTATGGAGATCTTCAGGAGGAGGTCTACATGGAGCAACCGCCGGGATTTGTTGCTCAGGGGGAGTCTGCCTTCAAGATATGTAAACTCAGAAAGGCCATCTATGGTCTTAAGCAGAGTCCGCGTGCCTGGTTTGATAAACTTAGTCAGATCTTAATTACTTTTGGCTTTCGGCGATCACAATCTGATCACTCTGTATTTATTCGTAAGTCAACAACATGGCTTGTTATTCTGATTGTATATGTAGATGATATTATTTTATCTGGCAGTGATAATGCGGGTATCTAGGCAACCAAACATTATTTGGCACAACACTTCATGACCAAGGATCTTGCTAAACTGCGATATTTTCTAGGTATTGAAGTTGCCAGATCATCTGCAGGAATCTGTCTTTCACAAAGAAAATATGTTCTGGATTTATTGTAGGAAACCGACATGCTGGGCTGCAAGCCAACCAACACTCCTCTAGATCCCAACATGGATTGGGATGATGATAGCTCTCCACCTTATGATGATCGTCACCAGTTTTGAAGGCTGGTAGGCAAGCTTATCTACCTGACGGTCACTAGGGCTGACCTAGCAGTTATTGTGGGATTCATAAGCCGGTACTTTGATAAACCCCGACAGTGTCACTGGGACGCTATGTGTCACATCCTACGATATCTTAAAAGCTCGCCAGGGAAAGGTCTTCTGTATAAAAAGCATGGCCATTGCAATCTATCTGGATTTTCGGATTCTGACTATGCAGGAAGTCGATCTGATCGAAAGTCCACTTCTGGATACTGTACCTTTGTGGAAGGCAACCTAGTCACCTGGCAGAGCAAAAAGCAAACTGTGGTTGCTAGATCCAGTGCGGAGGCCGAATATAGAGCAATGGCTCATACTGCATGTAAGCTTCTGTGGGTCCGTGGCCTTCTTCAAGAGTTTGACATTGCTTATTCTAGTCCCATTCCTATGTTTTGTGACAACAAAGCCTCGATTTTTATTGCAAGCAACCCCACGTTTCATGAACGCACGAAGCATATTGAGGTTGATTGCCATTTTGTTCGGGAGAAAGTTCTGTCTGGACATATCTGCACTCCATATATTGGCACTGACAAGCATCTTGCGGATATCTTCACCAAGATCTTGCCTAAAGCTCGGTTTCAGACTCTGATTGACAAGCTGGGCTTGTTTGACATCTACGCTCCAGCTTGAGGGGGAGTATAGATATACTGTGTTACTGTGTTATTTACTTGTTGTTTTACTGTTTTACTTTTAGTCCCATATTGCTCACTTGTACTTATGTCTCTACTCTCATTAGCTATATTAGAGACTATCCTGTAACCTATTTTACTCACTGAATAAACAATTCCATTTCCCTCTAGAAGGATCACAGTGGATGATGTGAAAGCACACCGAATGACGTGATAAGTGTAGTGACTTCAGGTCTAAGAACCACAATCACCACCTTCACTATGAGAGATGATTATGACCACCAATTATGGTTTCTATGTGTCCCTGTCAAGGTGGGTCTGTCTAATACAATGTTCCCTAACAAGTATCTATGTGCTTGGTTTGATATCACATATATAATGACTGATGAAATTCTATCATCAACCAACCACACTCTAGTTTTTAGTGTTATTACTGTCTATTTGCCTTCCACAATAACATCCAACTAGGGACACATAACAAGAATGTACATACTCTTATCATCCCTATGATCTCATTGTTCAAGTCACGTACTTGAAGACATACGTCATTGAGTAATGTCATTCTTTAGACATTCATTATGTTTCCTACAGAATAAATTGGAGGCTTGCCTTCATTATAATCAACCGAACCATTTATGTAATATGCCGTCACAATCATCATATGATTGCTCTCTGGGCATATTACCAACACTCTGTGCTCTCGCCAATGGGTGGTCACACATGACCCCAAGACTTGAATGGATGATGCAGAGAGAAGATTAGTATCAGTGCCACCATCGACATGGACGTGTCTTGCACTCTCAGCATTAGACCGGAAAAGGCTGGTACGGAGGGTACCTGATTGAGAAAATTTAGGTGTTTGTTGTGCTAAGACGTGTTGTGTTTGATCCTTGTAGTCATCCTCATACTTGTGAGGCTCACAAGTTAGGAGCATGTCCTTGTCATGTTCTTTGCATTTGGTGACATGGTCACACAAGTGGAACATTGGTTGGAATGATGCAACCAATGTACTAAACAACCTCGACATGTGGTGATTAATCCTCTATCTTGTCCATGTCTACGACCGTCGACGTTGAAACCTGCTAAACTTCCATGGTACATCTTGTCACCTACTTGTCGACATGTATCGATGACTTCGGCCTAGTTGTTGATGACAATAGGCCAACCTAGTTCAAAAAATCCATCTCGTCGACGACACTTGTAGTTGTTGTTGCACACATAGTGAAGGATTAGAGAAGCTTGATAGGAAATCAATCTTGACTTGGAAGTAACCATTTTCATGGATTGTTTATCTAAAGAGTAGCAACTCTACACCTCTATCTACCACACGATGTGGCATAGGATTTGGCATAGGCCCAATACCGTTTCACACGCTTTATATTGAACGTAAACTCATGCTTTTGTTAATCTAAAGATTTCCTTCTCTATTTTTTTGTAGATATAGGACTTGAACATAAGGCAAACACGAGCTTTAAGCATTTCATACTACACATGCATGTGTTATATTTTTTCATCAAATTTGATCTTTTATGGATGAATTCCTTCACAATATCACTATTGCTATTTGTGTCCTATCTCTCATGTTGAGCAGCTCTCCACCCTCTCTCAATCTGACTGTCTTTTAGGTAAATGACAAACAGGGTTTGAGTTGCGTTGCAACTCTTAACTTTGAGTATCATTTCCCGACATTTTATACTCAACGATGTTCATCCAATTGTCTTGGGTCTTCATACATCCTACAATTATCTCAAACGAAAACCATGCATGAGTGTCTTAAGGTCGTCTTTGGTTTGTAATTGGTTGATATTCCATGCATATTGCTCGATGGATCGGTTGGCTAGTTCAACCCTCATACACACACAAGAAAGCGAGGTCCCATAAATATAGACTTTTGTTTTGCAAGATGGAGAGAGGAATCCTTTGAAAATGTAATGGAGACGGAGAGGGGGGATGCATGATGTTGATTCTGTTAGGACACATCATAAGAGGGCCATGAAACTTGATAAAAAAACTTAACATGAGCTTTAACCTTGAAAATGTTTCATCTTACGAAGATTGTGAAAGTTCATGAAAACCGTAAAAGTTTGTCAAAATCGCCAAAAATCACGATAAGTCGGGAAAATTGCTGACACGTTTTATTCGGGTAGAATATCCGGTTGACCATAAAACCGTGAAAAGTAATGACTATCAAAATGTCGATCTTTGTTACTCGGAACATGACTAATAGGAGCAATTTGGCATGACCTCACGCTGGTGGTCACCAAAGGTGCTGTGGTGCAACACGTGGGTATAACAACACCCGAGAGTAGACCTGTCAAACGGGTAGGTGGGTTGGGTCATTGTGGGATTGGATCTCGCGGTTGCGGGTCAAAAAGATGCAATTCTAAACGGGTCAAAGAAAGACAAATCCGAACCCGACCCCGTGGGTTGTGGGTCACCCGTGGGTATATATTATGTGTGCGTAAAAAATATTTTTTAAGTTGCTACAATAACGGTAAAAGAAGACCATATTATAGTGTTTTGACATGAAATATAAGCAAAAAACAACCACTACTATATATTGTCAGTATCTAGCAAAAAAGTATGTTGCTAAATTTTTTACAACCATTCAACCACATAACTTTTTAGGTAAAATTCTCTAGTGTATATTTACAATCCTCTAGAATATGATTATGATCAACAAACTAGAGTAATAACTTGTACTACAACTCGATATTAAGTTTGATTGAGAAATTAGATAAAGTAGGTGTAGATTTATTTTCCCCCAATATCTCTCTGATATCAAATCTTGTTGGACAAGTTTGAGTTTGGATTGGGACTCTTTAAGAATGAATGGGTAGTAGTAGACCATCATATTTATTTTAAGTAGTAGTAGATCATTATATATATTTTTATGAAATAATTTAATAAAACGGGTCACCCGTGAAACCCGCTAAATAAATGGGTGGGATATGGGCTTGTGTAAATTTCAGTGGGTCACGAATTCTATCACCCAAACCCGACTTAAACCGGTCAACCCATGGGTGCCTGCGGATTTGGACCCAGTTTGACAGGTCTACCCGTGAGGAAAGGAAAGAAGAAAACGAAACTGAAGAAGCATGAATTAAATTAGGAGGAAGAAGGGAAATCGAAGCTCAATGAAGATCAAGTGGAGAAGGGCGATGATGATGTGCCAACATACTTTTGGGTTGGGAACAAGAAATATGAAAATTTACACTTGAGAGGTTTGGATGATTCCTAGACACGGTGCTTTGAAAATTAATGTGGAACATGCGTCTTCTGGACCTAGAACTAGGGTTTAGGTTTGAAGCTCTAACACCAACTAGTTGGCCAATTTTGAAAACAACCAAATGTATAAATCGAGTCAACCTGGACAAGTAACCCTAGGCTGGCATCTATAGTAAACCAATTGACATTGTAATGGCTTTATCATTTCGACTAGTTGCCTAACTAATGGCCAAATCAAACAACAATTTTAAACTTAAACAATTAAAGTTGGATCTTACAAGTAAGTCCTTATAAAAACTAATAGGTCCATGCATATAATTAAAACCCTAAATTGACTCATCCACTAATAATTAGTCGACTCAGTCTCTCATAGGGGATATCCAGCCTGATGATGTGTTGAGAATCGAGACTGTCCTATATCAGTGAACCATTGTGATATGGGCCTTAAGCATACAACTGTATTTGTCTGAGGGTCATATGCTCAGGGTCACTGCCAGGGAAAGCTACCCTTTTCTATATATTCTTAAATGATTTTATAAGGAGTCGGAAATTCATCTTATTTTAGTTGATCGTCTCCAATAACCCTCTATTATAAAAACATCCACGTAGATAATTGACAGTGCATTGTGACCCCCACATACAACTTTCTGAAAACATGAAATACTTTGTTGGCTTTAGGACTTATGGATGCAGACATCTCTGTAAAATTTCCATCTAGAGTGTAAGGCCTGTTTAGATAAGCGGTACTAGTATAGGGATCAACATAGTACAAAACCCCATTGATATTTTTCCTCCATATTTCATCGGGTATGCGCAGTCCCATTATATTAACAGATTACAGACACTTTGGCTGCTTCTGTTGGAGATCTCTAAATACCTTATACTGAGATGTACAACAATTGACTCTAATACCAATCAGAATTAGAATACAAATGTTTAATTTGGCCATAAAAGTAGGCAAATTGGTTTTGAATGTCAGTCATGGCTTAAAAACCATATTGCAGGACCTGTAGTCTTATTTTTCGTATTCTCATTAGTAGAATTATAGAGTATGGACCCATGGTAAGGATGCCGACTTCGATGTGGAAGTGGAACTCTGATGAATCTTTGAGAATTCAAATGAAACTTTGACAAAAGTCAAATATGGTAGAGCATGAAATTTTGTTATAGAACTTACATTAGAACTTAGAATTATAATGATGTGTTTGCGAACTTATTGGGACAGACAAATTGTAACACTTGTCTTTGTTAATTCAGTTCTATGTGTATACAGTGTAAGATGATCCTTACCGACTTAGTTCTGAATTTCTAGTTTACTTGCCTACTTCAAATACTCAAATGTATTTTACTCTACATAGAAATTAACAGATCAATATTTAATTTTTTTGGTGAAGCAATAAATTTCAATAAGTGTTTTTCATCATCTTATCTTACTATTGCCCTCTTTTAATCTCAATATTAGCTGCACTAGGCAGGAACACAGGTCATGTAGCTTAATTTTCACATATATTAGCTCCGTTTCAAGTTCTTCCAGTGTAGAATAAGCAGTTGAAACCCTATTCTGATGTTTTACACTATTTTACAAGAGAAAGGCTTTCTAAGAAAGGACTTATATCATAACTCATATCTCTACTGCAGGGTTGGTGTTGCCAACTTCACAACATTATTGGTTCAGAAAGTCACATCAGACATTAAAAGATTTGCCAGCTCTCTGTTGAAACTTTTGTTTCAGACTGTTATCCAAGAAAAGGGTTTTGCAGCAAAACGAGCTTTTGCCATTGCCTGTGCTACCATTTTGAAGTATGCGGGACAAATTCAAGCGCAAAAGCTAATTGATGATACTGCTGCATTGCACAAGGGCGACAGGAACTCTCTGTTATCTTGTTCTTTATTGCTGGAAAACTACATAAAATATGCAGCTGATGTTGCTTGCAGCCATTATACCATAATTCTTCCTGTAGCCTTTATATCAAGGTTTTGGACTTATTGACTTTAACATATTTTGGGGATCCAGTTTTTATACTGCTAGTAACTTTTTGTTCTTTCCTATGTGGACACAATATGATACCGTAGTATATTTGTATGGCAGATTTGACGATGACAAGGATGTCAGTAATCTATTTGAAGAATTGTGGGAGGAAAACATCAGTGGGGAAATAGCTACTCTCCGGTTATACTTGAATGAGTTGACTATGCTTTTGTGTGACTGTATCACATCGTCATCGTGGCCAAGCAAGAGAAAGGTATTGATCTTTTATTCTGTCTTGCATCTTTACTTATCTTTTCATATTGGTGATAAATCTTGTTGTTCTAATTAGACACGATTTTTTAAAGATAACTTGGTGAGATTTATCAGCTGGAAATCTTTTGATACCTCAAGAAAAGTCAGTCCAACTGAATGTATCTGGCTTAATTATGAAAAATAAGTTGTTTCTATTCAAATAGAAACTTGATGCTGATACTGTAGTCTGTAGCTTTTGAAAGGTGATGCTGATTTTTTTGAGAACAAATTGAACCTAGTAAGGTTCACAACTGGTTTTGCTGTCAGTACTGAAAGGACTCTTTGGAAAGGGGGCACAATTCAGTACTGGAAAGACAATAGTCCTATTCTACATGGCTATAGGCAGGAAGTGCCACAACAATTAACCCAAAATTACTAGAATGGGCAATCAAAGAGTTGGATCCTGAAAAAGATAGCTGCAAGACTGCAACTGCTGAGGTTAGAATCAACTAGATAAAATGAAAATGTTTAAGATGCCATAATGTGTTGATGGAATTCTTATGGGTCATTTTTTATAATTTTCATCAGAAATTGGTAGTACATGGCAGAATTCCATTCCCTAGTGGAGAAGAATCTGGAAAGCTGGTGCCTTTTAAAATATAACTCTTATGTGGAGAGCACAACTGGATAGATTGGTTTCTATGGACAATATTAGTCGATTTGACTTTCCAAATCCAATGGCCACATGAAAATCTTGCACATTATATGCAGAAAACAGGGAACATTAATTACCTTCACAAAGCTGCTGTACCGATCAAGTCATTTGAAGGAATGTATAGGCGAAAGCTGGTCTCACTTCGCTCTTTGGAGAGGATATTGCCAAAGCTTCTTTAATTCAGCATATTGAACTCTTTAGAGGGAAACAACCTACAGATTTTTTTTGAACTTAATGACAAAAAATGGGCTTGGCAATATTTCTACCTTGAGAATCAATCCCAGATGCTTGGTCAATGTTAGTGATCTTAATGACAAAAAAGATGGAGGGGTATAACACCTGTGTTCATTGAATGTTTCATCCCACCGGACATGGTATCTAGATCTCTGTGACCATATATGCATCAACTGGAACTAGGAATGACAATATTAACAATCTCCCAGCCCCTGAACCGGCCCCAAACTGAACCACCCAGATCTGTGCTTTTTTTAACATCCAATGAAGAGCGGGGCCCCAATGATGCGCAACCAAGTATAGGGTTTGGTTAACTGGGAATCTAGATCCCTAGCAACTACAGATCTAGATCCCAGCCTGAACTTCTTAGTTTTCTCTCAGTCAGCTCTCTACAACTCTGTCCGCTTAGTCTTTCTCTGAACTCTTGCCCACCTCCTTGAGGTTGAGTAGAGTGACCCACATGATGATAATGCAGGTCCAGAGACATCTTCCATGCCATGTAGAGCAATTTCTAGCTTAATTATAACGCTGACCAGTTCCTCTGCTTCAGTCATGTTAGTTCAGAAATGAGTATGCGGTTGCACTCAGGAGGTTGTGCTGCTACCTCTGTGCAGCTTATCGTCGTTACCGGACAGCTCTACTATCCTTTGTTCCCGTCCTCAATGCTCACGTTGCTTGCACTCTCCGACAACTTTATTGTAGGTTGCACTATTTGGCGACGTTGCCAGCGGTCTCATTCTGAGCATCTCTGATGGAGTCATCTCCTCCATAGGATCGTGCTGCTATAATACATCGGACTAGTTCCGGTGAGTGCCTCTGGGGAAAACATCTCCTAGTCCACCACGGCCCAGCAAACAAGAGGACTTGAGTATACACTTCAATCATGGACGACATGCCTTATTCGATTGGTATGGTTGCTCCGTAAACACCCACGTGGGATCACTAGACTGCTTGAAGCTAAATGGTATGGTTTCCCACCCCAATGACAAAGTGACAGAGCGGGTCGATTAATGGGTGGTGGGACACAATGTTTGCATTTTCCATCCCTAACTGGAAGTCTGGAATACCCTTCCAGAGCAATGGCAACAACCATTTGGATGGAAGGAGACGGAAGGCAGTGACTTGTTAGGTTGTATTCTGTTTAGTCCCACATTGTTAAATCTAGAAGTTAGCAACTAGTCCTGAGTTTTTATGTGGGACTAAACTGAAAAACACTTGATGAATACATATACACTTACAATACACACACATACACACATATCAGTATATATTTATGTAGATTTAGAGGGTGTTTTGTAGTTCCAATGTTACGGATGGAGATAACATCAATACCTTAACCTTCACATAAAAACTCAACATGAATGGACATTGTTTGCTTGTTCATGTATACAGTATACATAATTTGCATCAAATGGTTTGTCAACGGTTGCCGTCTTGTTTTATATTGATAAAAGAGAAGACCCCCCTCTCCTACATATAGGAGGAGGGGATACTGGGAAGCAGACAAAAATCCTAATGAGCCTATTAGACTTAGGCCCATATTACATGAGATGAGGGAAATAACAAAAGGGAAAACATCATCAAAGGAGATAAAGTAAAGAATAAAAAATGAATATACATCTCAATATGGTCAACCCTGAAGGGTAAAACGGTTTTCAACTACCATGGATGATTATAAGGCCAAATGAATATGAAATATGTTAGGTAGTTAAATGCAGTGATAAACTTTCAATGCTACTGTTGGATCAAGAGCTATGGATCATCATATAGAGTTATTCAAAGGGCTCTGACGCTCTCACCATCAGAGGGCTCTAATTGGACCTGGGAAATAACCTGATACAAACATTACAAGGCATCTAAGCACTTCCAGGCACACAATCTTGGTGACTTCCCTTTCAAAAAGAATAGGTGGCATTGGTGTTCATTTTCCATCAATGATTACTGTAGAAAATGGAGCTAGTCAAAAAGGAAGAAACCCTCAACTATAGGTCTCAGATGGACGACTCTAGTCTAGAGTAATCTCTCAAGTTCAACACGAGATACAATAATTATATCACCCATGGGAAACCACAACAATAGACTGAGTGCTCTATCATAGATGAGACCTGGCTCTCGCAAATTTCTTACAGTGTGCTTTACAATTTCCTCTATTGCAGTTTCAATAATGAGAGATATAGAAGGATCTAGCTTTGTACTCTACTAATTCCCTTTAATCTACAATCTTTTCCGTATATATCATAACCTCTTTATTTTACAGAGGCCATAAGAAAGCAGAGTGCATGTAGTGCATAAATAGATCTGGCAGTGTGTAGCTGGTTGGAAGTTGTCTACAAGTCCCTATGAATGTTTTATGAACGTTGGCAAGAAAGGGGGCCCTTTATAGTTCTTGATGCTTTTATGGAGGGTATGCAAGTTTGTGGGAAGCAGCTGGTGGACTTCAAATTCATCTCATGGTCTCCCAGTCTGGGTAGTTGCCTTTAATCTCCTCTCCTAAAGAGAGCTTGAGAAAAATAAGTTTCTTATAATTTTAGACGTCATTCCAAGCAAAGGTTGTCAAAACCAAACCAGTGAGCAAACCGGCGAGGCTTTTGGTTCTTGGTTCACTGGTGTGAAATAGACAATTAAGAGGTTGCTTTTTGAAAAAGCGGACTGTGCAGTAAAATAATGTAGATGTTGTTAAGATTTCAGTGCCAAAATAGTACTAAATTATTGAAAACCATGCAATAATCGAGTGATATGATTAATATGCATTAGATTAGGGTAAGGTTATTCTAACTTTGTAAATATTTCTATGTAATACAGTTTTGTGGGAATATAAAAGCACATTTCGTTACCGACTTACATTTAGTAATTAGACAATATTAATTTTTTTATTGACGGTGGAACAACTCCCGAGGAAGAGCCACTTCGGTGACCCCACCATGATAGTGTAAACCCACGCCCCCCAGCTAGCCACACACCAGATGGGGCGTTTAAACTCACACAATGGGCCAGCCTACGTGAACATTTTCATTTCGAGCCACACAACTAGGGTTCTATATCAGGACCCTTCATTAGGGAGAGTGTTTGTTCACTGCTCGAACTACTACCTTGGCGACAACAATATTATTTATTGAAAATGAACTAAACATTAGATTACATAAGGGTATCCTATGGCATATTATAGCAGTCAATATGATTTTTCTGACAGTTGTATTATATTTTACATTATATAATTATCCAAAGTTAGTATTATAGTACTCTAGTTTGTATAATGTGGATTGCACTGCTATATATTTATAGTAATTGTATAGTACCGTGCGATACTTTTACATGGTACTTTTGCAATACAACCACATAACTGTTATACGTAGAATCGATAGAGGTCCTATAGGATGTTAGCAACTAGCTATAAAATACTTCATTTATAGCAGGCAGTGAGTGGCAGAAACACGTACAACACCGGAGCACGACTTTAGTATAGATAGGAGAAGAAGACAATTCCATAGTTTGCTTCTTTTACCTCTATAACCTATGGCACAGTAGGCATCGAGCAATCCATTTTTCTTTTTTATGTATATGTTGTTGGACAATGTGGTCCCTGTTTTGCTTCAGCAGTCCTAAGACGGTAATTAATTGGCCCACACAAAACAGGTTGAAGCAGAAAAAAGTGCCCGATTAACGACAAAACACTTCACCAGCCACTTCAGCTATGACTGATTCCTCAGTAGGTGGGTTGTCACCGCTTGAGGGGGCGCTTAAGCGGCGAAGCGGCAGCTTTTTAAATCAGCGGAACTAATAGGACTATTACTCACTACAATACTCATGCGACAGTGTCGTGGCTGGATGACAATTTAGGTTCCACCTAGACAGAGGAGGGGATGGAGGGGATTTTGATTTAATGCTCCAACTCAATGTAGAGCTTGTAATACAGGAATTCTTTAGATCAATTGGCCTTTACATAGCTGATTCAAAAATCGAAATAGTAGAGAATATACAACACATGGTGGATGACAAAAAAAGCTACAAAGTAAAAGAATAACACACAAATATTAAACTTAATGCATCTCTTGGTGTCATTCCCTCTTTGACCCACCTCCTCTGAAATATGACCTTCCCATCTTTTGTTGGAGATGGAACCAACACTGCGAGTTGACTGAATTGCAAGAGAAGCCTTCTTAATGCGATCTCAAAAACTATGCCAATTATTACCAGTCTTTTGACAATGGACACATGCATTGGACTCAATAAATTATCTTTACAATACTTGTTCTGGGGACAACTGAAAGGACACATTAAAGATGGGCTGTTTGCACTATAAGAAACATTCTACCTGGAAAATTAGGAACCAATATAAAATAATAGGAAAGTCGTACAGTTCTGTCCCAAACTGACTAATGCGATATTACAAAATAATTTAAACATACAGTTTTAATTCCGTAAGTGTCATGCCCATTGCTAAGCATTCTATGATTTATAGTTCTCTTGATAGGACTGATTTGAAATCATACCCTGCAGTCTGCGAAGGCAATAACGATGCTAAGTGAGGTCCTTGGTGTAGACCTTTCTCCCTTCCACAGAGCTTTGCTGGAATGCCTTCTGAAGGAAGTACCTGGCCGATTATGGGAGGTGCATATTTTTACAGTGATAGCATTTAGTTTACTAGTGGGAATGCAATTCTGGTTGTAGTTCAATGATAAAACTGAGTGGCTTCTTTCCAGGAAAAAATTAATAATTTCTTAATGGTAATGCACTTGTCCCACGTTTCCCTTTTTTGTATAGGGTAAAGAAGTGCTGCTACATGCTGTGGCATCTATCTGCTGTTCATGCCATGAAGCAATATTGGCTGAAAACTCAAATTTCCAGAATACTATAATAGATGTGATTTCTTCTGCATGCAGAAAAAAGGGCAACCCGTATCGTGAAGTAGCTTTGAGTAGTCTAAGCAAGGTGAGGATTGGATACATGTCTTTAGTGGATGATATTGTTGCACATTTCTACTGTAATCTTCATTTTTCCGGGATTGAAATCTTTATTTCTATATTGTTAAAAAAATTAGTTTTCTTAAATAATATGATTTATAGTATTGTTTAAATTGCAATTCACAGTATTCTGATCCTCAAGTTTGTAACACCAGCTATGTATTCTTGTAATTCGAAAATGTTAAACACAAATTGCCGGGTGTACTTGTACGTGCATTTGGGTTATTTTTGTACCTGTATTATTTCTTAGGGTTGGTACATAAAGGTACATTTTGAGTAACAAGTAAAAAAAATAGGAATGACAAATTTTAAAGGATTTGAGATTTTTTTGGTAGCAGTGAAGAATTTAAGGGCGTGTTTTTAGTATATAAGGAATATATCTCGATGAATCATGATATTTAAATTCAGTAGGGAAAGTGTTTAGTACATCCAGAATAGCAGACTGCTATTATTGTAAGTAGGAGCATCACAAGACTTCAAGTCCTCTTCTATGGCCCTTTGCTGTCTAGGATGAGAGAATGCATCTATATTTTCAGGTACAAATATAACAGAAAAAGTATAAGTGAAAGTTGAAAATATGGCCAAGTTCATGTGAAGAACAAAACTGGGCTCTAGGACAAGGAATATGCATGTGCACCATTCGGTGGATAATTAAATATCGTAAACAAAATTGACAGGGGAACTCACCAAACCAACGATTTGGATGTTGAGATGCATTAGAGAGCCAGCAATCTGACTTCTTTCTTTTCCTTTGACATACACCTATATTGGACATTATAAGAAACGTGGGAATGGGGAGAGGTATAAAACAGCTAGGAGAGTAGTGGATGGGAAAATGCTCATTTAAAAACTTTGGCTTCAAGTGAGATCCAACCAGAAAATCAAGGGCTGTCTTCAAAGAAACAACATTGACACTGAATAACACTTTCTTGCTAACATGATCGAAACATTATTACCCTTTTCACATGTGATAATGCCTATAAAAGATTCATGTGATAACCCGAGGAGACAATATGTCATAAATAGGAGGAATTCACAAAACAAGTACAACCGGAGAAGGCTTTTCATAGGAAAATCTATTCTTTAAAATAGCAAAAATATTCAATTAACTAGATTATAAGCACCCAATAGGTCATTGTTCTACGTTTGGGGATTCGTATGTTTATTAACATCATTGCACAATGTGTATGGGAATATCTCCATTTTCTAGACATAGAAGGGTTTAGATATCATTGACTAAATCTCAATGCTTTATCAGTTTTGGGCACAAATATACACAAAAAGTTGATCCTTTGTTTAAAGCCTAATATCTATTTCAGCAAATCCAAGTGACTCTACAGAAAACAGCAACCAAGGAAATAATGAAGATTCGTTCACTCGTGATCGTAGAAATATACCTTTGCATTAGAATGTACAAATTAAAGGAAGACTGGCTACTGATAGCAAACTTGCTAGGGAAGTAGCTCTTGCTTTTTATCCTAGATGAAATGGACTAGATGAAGTGTAAATAAGTATTTAGTTATTTGTTTCTTGTATATTGGGATTAAACTCTCATCATGTACATGTGTTATTGGCTGCCATCCATGGTCCTATATTAAGGTGTGCCCTTCTTTGTGATAGGCTTCTCTCTCCCCCATCCCGAGGAGAATTCCTCACTCCCTTCAATCAAACCCAAGAGGGTCTCCCATGCCCTCCATCTTGAATGGAGGAAGCTGTAACAACCTCCGATTTTGTCTCATGGTTCCGTCGATGATGCCTGGCATGACTTATATCCCAAATACACGTCTTGTACTCCCACACACCTTGTTGATCTAACACCCGCCATGCCATATTTTCGGCTAGACTCTTCATCAAGTCCGGACATGCCGTGTGCTCTTTCCACACGCCGTGTGCCTTTCTACATAATAATTATCCTCTATATCAAACGTTGTGTACTGATTCCACACGCCACATTGATCGAACACATACCTTGTCATATTTTAGTTAGACTCTTCATCAAGTCCAGATGCACCATGTGCTCTTTCCACATTCCGTATGCCTTTGTTCATAATATACTGTCCTTACCATTAGACATTGTGTGCTAATTACTGTCTCTTCCACATGCCATGACTTTGCGCATAAATTACTGTCTCTTCCAACATATTGCTCCCTACACGTTGTTTGACTTTCAATATAACATACTTTTGCCTTTCAAGATGTTGTGTCCCCTACCTATGGTGTGCTGCCCAAGTCACTATGGCTGAGAAAAAGGAGTAAACAGAGACTCCTAATCTGTCTCCCATTCTTGTCTAGAATGATGTCATCACGTCTTTGAAGCTCGATGACCGAAACTTTAGCCCATGGAGTCACAAGGTTAAAATTAGGCTCAAATGCTCAAGCAAGGGCAACTACCTCATTGATGATCCTTGTATAGATAAGTCCCTATCCTAATGGGGAAATATGATGTTAATTAGCCTTATCTTCTCTCCACTCTATGGAATTCTGTGAATTCCTAGGTTCCTGATAATGCTGACCACATAACCTGGTGAAAAGTCATTTGGGGTCATCTTCCACTTTTGTACTCCAACATCATCTCTCTCATGTATGATTTGACGATGGAGATGTACAATCTTCACTAAGTAGACAAAACTCTTTGGATCATCTTCCACTTATGTACTCCACCAACTTCTCTCTAATGTATGATATAACGATGGAGATGTACAACCTTCACTAAGAAGACAAAGTTCTTCAGTAATATTTTGGCGTAGTCACTCGCATAACGGAGGAAACACCTTGCTCCCTCCATTTAGTGATCCTCTAAAGCTTAAAAAACAAAACCAGTCAGATGGCTATCGTCAAATTCCTCATTGGGCTACATAAAGAATCTGAACGAGTTAGAAACCAGATCTTATTGGGAATGGACCTTCCCACTCTTGTGGAAGCATGAGAACACATGTATTATGCCTTTCTTAAGATGTACTCTCCTATTACTTCTAATACTGACCTTCTGCACTTGTTATTCAAAGCAACACAAAAACCTTTCCATGAGGTTATTGTCGTGCTAGAAGAGGTGGAGGACGTTCTACAAAGAACGAGGGCCCTAGAATGCACTCCCTATGGCAACTAGCAAGATGAGGTGCTATAAGGAGACATGCTTTGACCTTCTTGATTTTCCTTTTACAACTCATGATAGAAATGCTGCCTCTATTGAGGAATCTCATGAAGAGTCAACTCATCAAATTAGAATGATGGGTTAAGAATACAGTCGACTTTTTTGTTCAGGGCTTCCCAACAACGCCCCTCTACGTATCTTATGCTAAGAGATTGCGTACCCAATATATCCACAACTTGCATCTCTTAATTTCTTGTACAAGTTTGTCATCGTGATTTCTTGACTCAAATGTAACCAATCACATTATAGGTACATCTGAACTTATATTTGATCTCACTACCATCAAAGTGACCCATTCCTAGATTACTTAGCCAATGGATCTTCCGTTGCTATTCAAAGCGTTGGAACCATCAAACCTCTTCCAAACCATACAGTGTCCTCAACCTTGTCAATACCCACATTCCCTTTTAATTTGATATCTACCAACTAATGAACTCACTCACTCAAGGCCCCTATAACCTTTAACCCAATATGTTGTTTCATACAATATACACTTTCTAGTCTCTACTACATCGATAAGGCTCTGAAGGTGCGAGTGATAGCATCAACTCTACGTATCGATAGTCTTTGTGATCTAATCCAGCCGTCATCTAGCCCCTCCCTTTTCCTTCTCTTTCTCATATGTGCAACCCAAGTGCATGGGATTGGCAATATCAGAGGGCAACCACAAAAGCAGGAAGGCGTCAATGATCACTAGCACCGTCGGCAACGCAGCCGCAACAACAAAGCACCACCAGCCACCCGCTCCAACATGGGGGTCGCCAACAACCTCGCCTCAAGGCCCTTAACAATGGGGAACCACCGACAACCCCACCACAACAACAAGACACCACCACCACCACCACCTAATGCCCATCCTGTTGGCGACTGTTGGAAGCTAGCCGCTAGGAGTCACCTCTGATTCTTGCATGGACTGATTTATCCACATCCATCCTATTATTTGCTAGATTCCACTTGTAAAAAAATAAAAGACCTCCATGGGTGCTAGTCTTATAAATCATCAAATTGATACAATAGGGGGCAACACACTAACTTCTTTCCTTTCCCATGTATATGGCACCTCTAAACACATGATGGAGTGCTTTATATGCTACAATTAGGGGTTTTTATGCTTTTATATCATGATGCCTTATTCATGTGACCTCCTTCCTATCATGCACTATATTCTGGTAGCACTTTGGATTCTGTATAGGACCGTGCCTCTATAATTGGTAGGCTCTCTATAATTTCTTGTACCATGCTTTTAATTCGTTGCCATTTTTGTGTTTATATGACTAGCCCAAAATCATCTATAACGACATGCCCACCGTTTTAGCTAATAAATTTATGGCAAAATTTTTCTACTTTGGATGTTAGTTGTCCAAGCTTTCCTAAAGTCACAACAAAGTCAAATACATCAAGGACAAAACACTAGCAGAATCAAATGATGCTTGGGTAAGCCGGAACAACCAGTTGTTGTCCTGGCTATGGGGATGAATGGAACCAGATAGTGCCATCAATATATGTGGCATCACAATATCAAGATGACGTGAGACGAGGTGAAGCAGTTCTAAACTTAAAGAGTAAAAGACAATTGTCTTAATCTCTAAAATGCAAATGGATTAGATCTTCTCCAAGAAGTAGGGTGATAGCTGACTATCCTAATACTACGACTTGATGAAGGCCCGCACCAACCAAATTAACTGCTCGCCCACTACCATTGTTGAAGTCCCCTAGGAGAGACGATCTCATCACTAGGCGCTTCCTAAACAGTCTCAATCTCTTGTATGTTGTGGTTTGTAAACTCCTGCTTTCTGACATGACACTATCCTCGATGGACCAGGCATAATCTCGCCTGCCAACCCTGAGATGGCATCCACCGACATCTCCCACACTGATGCCTGTGGTTGTTGCAGCCTGTAACGTGTGCAGGGACGTGGGCCATGTCCAAAATGCATCAAATGTGGCAAGCTGAGTGACACTGAAGAGGTTAGCCATTGAAAACGTGGGTAACTCACCAATTATGGTTGTTGGTATGACAAGCCTAGGCTCCAACTACTATTGTTGGACAAGGTCCAGCTATAATGAATTCCAATGAGATAGTCTCTCTATCGAACCCCTTTTCTCCAATGCCATCACCGTTACCACCACCCACACCATCTCAATTCTCCCAGATCTATCGACAACACAAGGAAGTTGATACACAAGTAGTTGCCCCTCCATTGTCGATTGTTTCAATACAATCTGAGTTAACAATCACACTTCAAAAAGGCATACACTGCTGCTGTATCGAGCATTCCATAGTCTGACACTTATTGTCTAGCTTTACTCTCTTCTTTTGATTATGCTTTTGCAATAGCATTGGGTACTTGCTCTATTCCCAAACACCCAACTAATGCTTTGCGACACCTGGGGAGGAAAATGGTTAGGATGGACGAAATGCAGGCTCTATGCAAAAATGACACTTGGCATCTTGTTGATCCTCCTCCTAGAAAGAACATTGTGGCTGGTAGTGGTTGGTTTTTGTAAAAGACTACTCTAATTGCATTGTAGAGCGACTCAAAGCACGCCTGGTAGCCAAAGGATTTACTCTTAACTTTTGGATTGGATCATTTTTAGGCATTTTCTCTAGTGACGCTGATTGATTATGTCTGCATCCTAATCTCTTTACTGGCTCACATGGACTGACCACTCTTCCAAGTAGATTTAAAAATGTCTTTCTGCATGGTGATCTCTTGAAGGAGTTTATATTCGTAAACCTTTGGGCCAAGGAAGACAATGTCCGATTTTGAAGCCATTTCAATGGCCACACAAATAGAATTATGGACGGAAATTTCGACAGATGCATTCCTGGCATTTGACGATTAAATCAGTGTTTTAAAAAAAGGACACACGGGCTGCATAAACAGCCTGCATATACTTAGCCGCTTATAAGGCCGATTACTCGGCGTTTTTTAGATGAACATTTGTTATCTTGGCCCAAACTAGATTATATCTGTATTGATAAGATTCTCTTCATGTACTATTTTGTTGTATGTTTTGTATAGGAGACACATGCTTATTTAGTATTTATTGATTTGAACCTCTTGGACATGGCAACATGTTTTTATATGATATGGTTAGTCTTTATTGTTATGTATTTGTGATAAACCATTTCATGTGTGTTTTATTGGAGTTTATTCTTAAATGATTCTAGAATGCATTCTAAATGGTGCTTTACTTTTCATTGAAACTTTATATTTGAATGTATCTCAAGTTTTAGGGTCCAAATATGTATCGTACAAGTTAAATTTGTAATTGTGTGATTAATTTATATATAGTAATCAAATTATTAAAAAAAATCCATAACCACATATATTCCACATACCACATATACTTTGTAAGGTGACCTCTCCACACGCATAAGACATACTGCTTTTTAAAACACTGGACCTGATAATCGAATTATTTAATAAAATTTTACTAGAGCGATCTACTAGTGTAGATCTACTCAAATAGGCTATAATATTTCACATTGGATATATGGGGGGTGGGGCTTCTCATGTGTGAGTGAACGACGCTAAACTGTATTGAGGGGGCTTTCGTTGGGGATTTGAGGTCAATTTAAATGGTGAAGTGAATGAATTAAGTCATTATAGTTTGCAAGAACAATATATATATACTTAAAGACACAAAGTAATGGAAACATAATATGATCTAGGATGGTAGGACCTCTAGGTTGGATGACAAGACATAGTACATAATTAGTGTTACAGTGGTTAGTGAGTGAGTATTGAGGAAGCATGAGGCAACAATGGTCTATGTATCTAGTTGAATGATGATAGTCTCCAATTTATTTTGTCTTATACACACAAATGTGTCCCCATGTGTTTCTATATGCCTACTACCAGTGACAAAATATATACTCATGGATTAACTCAAGCTTTGTTCTCGGTCGTGTGCTTTTGCAACTAGAGCCTAGAGGAGGCAACCGTGTAGTTAGAGATGTGATTGATAATGGCATGCATATAAAATATCTCGGTGGTCATGCTAATTTTGCGCACTATCATTACAGATCATGTGATCTCAGAAATGAAAGCTACCGGGTAATCATAGCCATAAATTTAACCCCAAACCCATTTTAAAATATTTCCTTCGTAGATGCTTATAGAAGTGGGAAAAATAGGAGAGGTAGAATTTAGGCTACAAAGAGAATAAACATAACTTAGATTGGCCATAACAAGCCCAAGGAGTCAAATTGTAAAATCTGTTGACATTGTACCCCGTTTCTTGAAATATAACCTACGTTTCTTGAAATTTCACCGAGATGCAAACGAAATGGGCCTTTTTTTCATTGTAATTCACCTGATTTCATCCAACTTTTGAAAAGCCATCAAAATGTAATTTTTATGGTAAAATTCCCTACACACAAGGACATGTTTGGTCATTTCTATATCCGATGCTTGCCGGCTTCGAAATAATTGGCTAAATTTTGCCAATTTTGATGAAATTTTTAACTATGCTCTGGGCTTTGTTGCTGAGGGAGTATCTTCCGACAAGGTCTGTCGTCTTCAATGTTCCTTATACGGCCTGAAGCCATCTCCACGAGTCTGGTTTGATAAATTGCGCATGGTCCCTGAAAAGCCAGGCTTCCAGAGGCTTGCTAGGACCATTAACTATTCTCGTCTTGATCTTGTAGAGGACATTCTTGTTGTTGTAATATGTGGATTACATTGTGATCACCGGTGATGACGCAGTCAAGTCTGAACTGGTACTTACAAACTCATTTTCAAACAAAGAATTTGGGAAATCTGCGGGATTTTCTCAGCTCAGAGGTTCTTTGTTCCTTCACAAGGATCAACTAATCTCGAAGATGTTACATCTTGGATCTTCAAGATTTGGTTGAAAGATGCCAAATCATTTTGTATAAGACCTGGTCAAAGCTAGAAGGATTGTGACTCCTCACATGCAGACAAGTGGCCATATTGCTGACATCCTAACCAAACCACCACCTCCAAATTTTTCCAGTACGTGGGTGTCAAGGCACATATATTTTCCAGCTTGAGGTAAAGTGTTAGTATAGTGGTTATTGGGCTTAGGGGGAGTGTTAACGGTCAGTTAGCTCATTTGTTACAAAATCACTCAAGATTTGTCGAGTTCAAATTTTATGTAACAAGCTGCCTAATTATTAAATGTGATCCAGCTTTCGGGGGAGCGTTTCTATGTCTAGGACTTGAATGTAAATGTCAGGGATGTATTATAAAGATATTTACTGGTATACTGATGAAAATATCAACAGATGCATTTCTGGCCGCTTCGCTGCCAAAATGAATGAATTCAATCATAAAATTTTATAGGTGTAATCTCTTCACCTAAATGCATCGTTTTATGCAATAAAATTCTATATAAGGTATGTGGGGGGTTCCTTCTTGTGGGAGATAAGGCAACTGCAACGTTTCTTGGAGATTTGGATGAAAGATTTGTTTTACAAAATGTAGGTTTAAGTTATGAAATACTATTAGCACCATCCATAAACTTAAAACACATACTTATGAAATAATATCACAATTTAGATACATGGTTTGTCATTCCCGATGTATTGGTTTGGTTGATATTTAATAATTGTTAGGCTGCATGTTTGACACTTATTTGACAATTAAATTTGCAATGGACATTGCAAATAATAAAAACAAATAGGTTTACATAAGTCACAACTCACAAGCCTTATAGCTAAATAAATATAATTCACATAATTTTAAGTAGTGTTGTGTTGTAAAAAGAAAACAAAGACAAACAAACAAATCACGTGTTGGTAATTTTAACTTTGTACACATACAATACTACGATGGAACAAATAACCCATTAAGTAAATACGATACAATTTGGACATGCGATGCAGTTATAGAATACTATATAAGTATGATACTCGCATGTATTATCTAATCAAACACGATATACTTTACAATATTATTCAAAAAATGAGTTTTTTGAATTAAAGTCCAGCAAATATGAAAAAGTGGTATTTAATGATTAAAAATACATTTGAAAGCCTACTAAATAATAGTTTTAACTTATATATCATTAACACACACAAACATATAGAAAACTAAAAATTAAAATTTGATTTATTATAGCAATATTATAAATTTGAAAGAAATGAAATATTTTTTTCCACTGTATGTTCTTATTACTCCTGTAGAATTTCTACTACAAATAAATTAGATAATTAATTATAAGAATACATATTGTTTTATTACTACTTACAGTAATTAGATAAATTACATGATAATAGTAATTAATTGTGTAGTAATCAGGTAAATCTAGTGATAATATTGTAGATCTACATAAAATACTTATAGATCAATGATTAGCATCAAACATATCAAATTTGGCATGGATATAAGTTTTGGGGATAGAAAATCATTTTCTCAGTGAGAGTGGAAGAAATTAGTAGGAAAAAGAGATGGAGAGGTTGGAAATGATAGGAAATGGAACAAATTAGTTAAACTTACCTTCATTTGAGTTGATTTGAGATTTAATCGCCAAAAATCACCCAAATGCACCCTTTTCTCTTGTACCAAGCAGCAATAACAAGCATTCTCGCAAAAAAAGGTGTATCAGTGGATATACCACTGGTTTTGGTCAGTTCTATAAAGTGGTGCATTTTGTATCAAAACTAGCGATATTTGAAGGTACACCTGCCAACGTACTGATACATATCATCCTATCTGTACGGGTGTGTGTTTCTATATCCTATGGTGTCTATTAGTATATATACTTTATGCTTTATGTTTTGTTTATGCTTTAGACTTGTCCTTGTCTTTAGCTTTTCTTTTATCCCATATTGCCTACTTCTGTTTCTAACTTACTCTCTTATCCTATAAAAAGAGTGACTTGTATTTATTTTAGACATATCAAATAATTTTTTTCTTATGCTAGTGTCAATATCGGTATTTTTGGTGGTATACCGCTGATACTATTTCCTTGCTTGGTTGTAAAGGTCAGCACCTACTTGTAAATGTGTTGATATTCTTTCTATAGATATTATATGTGAGATAAGCTGAGAGATTTGGTCGTCTCGTATACCAATAACAATATTATTTTATTAGTTTTCCATAAATGTGTATATAATGTCTACCACTATTGTTTTCAAAATTTATTCATTATGATGAATTAAGCTAAGCTAAACTTAGATATGGCCCAAAGTGATGTCATTGTTTAGATTAAACCTGTCCTGAAATGGCCTAAATGGAACCTGATATAGCCAAAATTTGTTCAAATATAACTTGTTTGAGGATATTGATGTATCCATATATGATGACCAACATAGATATCAAAATTTCGAAAAACAATATGAAATTATGAATGTTGGACCACAAGAAAGACCAAAAGGGCTTTCCTTGATGATTTTATTCTAGATTTATCTATCTTGGGTTTCTACAACTCCTTTCTCCTGTGGTGTAAACCGTAAACAAATAAGTAACCTCTCTACCACACTCTAGGTTGGAGTATGCTAGGAGAATGTTTCTAGGAACAAGATATTTTAGTTGAGAAGAGAAAGTGATTATTGGCTTGAGAAGGTCAAAGATGGTGATGGCTAGCAATAGACGAGTGCTAGAGGAGATGAGGTGAAGGGGCATGGTTGGCTCAGAATTTTTGGGCTTGAGGCAATAATGAAGCATGCTAATGGACTTGGGAATCGAGGGCAGGTGAGTCTCTAAACCCATACTCACCCATCCTTGGAACTTGGAAGGAAGAAGAAAATTTAAGCAAAAGTTTCCATCCATCAACTAGAGATGTGATAAATTGATTTAGTTATCTAAAATCACATTGCGTTTCACATCTTAACACGTGCACTCTTAATAAGGAAAACTTTTTTCAAGGTTATGAGTTGTTTATCTGGATTTTCCCATTTTATAGTACCACACTCATGCACGTGCTAACCAATGAGTGAATAATGACTTAGTTTTAGTATCCTATTCTCTTCTCAATGAGATATGATGGAATGGTTATCAGCAAGTTGTGTGAATACAAATTCTTTTCCCTTTTCCTATAACTTCTTTTCATTGTAAGGCTCATAACACCTTTTTTTTTGCATTTCTATAGATAATCAAGGCTTTCGGCCATCAAGGATTATTCAAGAGAGTCTTCCCACTTTTGGTTGAGCTTTGTGATCAAATGGGTGCAACACTTTTGGATAATGAATCACTTTCACATGCTACTATAAACAAAGGTAAGTAACTATATATTCTTATAATGATGCCTCACACACCTCCCATTTGTGTTTATAATGGTAAACAAGTTTGATTATTCTACAAGCAAGTTAGTAGTGTTGATTATTCTTTGATTGTTTTGTCTTTATGCCCTCCTGATAATTTGGACTTCATTATCTTTAGTTTGAGATAACTATGTGATTCTTTCAAAATTTGGGAGTTGTTGTACTACATCTTCTTAGGCACAAATTTAACGGGGCATGCTTCAATACTTGGAAATAGGATGGAATTAAATTCTCTCTACTCACTATATAGATAAATATTGTCTTATATACCAAAATTGAACAACTCATCATGTTAAGACAGGAAATACATTATCTTTCTAACAAAAAATTCACAATACTTATGTGGCATCCCTAGAAACTGTTTTGAATAATACCCCCTTTTACATTTGATGTTTTTTCTAAGCCCAAAATTTTTCATCAGGTTTGATGTTTTTTCTAAGGATTTTATTGTTTGTTTAGAGATTATATCCATTGACCCCAATAAGATTGGGAAGGAGGATCCGATGATGATGATGGTGATGATTAAAGAGGGCCATGTTAATAGTTTCTAGTAATGAATACCCTTAAGTCTCAATAGTTGTACTGGCTTTGACACATAGTTGCCATGGCAATGCATTGGCACCTGATCTCGTGACCATTCTTTTTTATTCGGCTTATTTGTAAACAATATACTAGAGACCTTGGTGTGTAACGTGGTCGTATATGATCACTTGCTGATCATATAGGCCATTAGTTGTGACCGTATATTGGCCCTTGACTATGTTCTCCAACCCTTTACGTGGTATCTGAGATAGATATGATCCACTTGTAATCCTCAATCCCTTCCACCTTCATCTACCCACCACTCTCCTATTCTCCCATCTTCATCTTCCTTTGCCGCCACTGCATGAGGCCTTGCCCTACCATCATTGGATCTTTTGTAACAAGATCTTTCTATTCACTTTCCTCCTTGATCACCTAAGGGTGTGTGGGATTTCTCTACACTCAGTTGCATCTTTTGGTAATCCTTTAGCCATCTAGGGCCTTCAAGCCCACCCCTTGAGGGTTGTCCTCCCTCTTTGCTGCTTCTACAACTTGTGATGTCTGTGGAACTACTTTTACTACCGCTATTTTGTATTGCCTATGTCCAAAAGTGCACAAGTTCCTTCTTGTTTTCTATTGCTGTCGCATACCTTCCCACTGTGGTTGTGTCTTCAAATGACACCATTGAATAAAAAAACAGTTCACTCAGCGCTTAAGCGGCCGCTTAAGTGGTCAGCCCAGTTGCTCCGTAGGAATTGTTGTTGAAGCGGCCTGTTAAGCGAATTGGAGTGAAGCGGTCTTTTTGAACTGCTTTTCCCCGCTTTAGTCCGCTTAAGCGGGATCCATTTCAGCAGCATATTAAGAGTCCTTAATTAGAATAGTAGTTGGAGCTGCAATTCAACAATCAAGTAATTGATATTCTCATATTGTATGGATTTTTTTGCCATGTTCTCAACCCTCTTGGAGACCCATAGTGGTCCCCATACTTTGCTCTTGTTTTGGGTCATTTTTAGACATTTTTCTACTGTTGCGCCGCCAGACACATCGTATTGTTTTCGACACGATGTGTCAGGCACATCATGTCCCTCTGCTGCTCCCGCCCCAAGTGCATTGACCTTCACAACGGTTGTCACGCAGACACATCGTGTTGTTTTTGACACGTTGAATGTCGTCCCAAATACATTGTGCGTATTCTGTTTGCTTCAAATTCTGTTAGAAATCACTGGCACGACATATCGATGATTGGGCACGACATGCCGCTACAAGTACTCTACCGTGTTAGGAGTGTTGCTGAACGTAGTCTTTTTGTTGTCTTCCTCATCTCATGATTGGAATAATATGGCCTCGTTTTCTTCTACAGAGGTCTCTGAAACACACTCCAGGTCTGCAATGTTTGTGAAATTCAATGGATCCAATTACACCCTGTGGGCACACTCCATTCCAAGTGTACATACATTCTTCAGGAAATCTTAATAGTGTCATTGAGTCACCACCGGCTAAAGAAGAAACATTTGACAAGAAGAAGGGTGAATCGAAGAAGTGTGTAGAGCACGACTCCCTGGTTTTTCCCTAGATACTAAACAATGTTGATTCACATGTCTACTAATATTATCTTCACAGAGACTACAAAGAAGGAATAGATATTGCCCAGGTATATTGTAGAAAAGCGTATGCATCTTAAGTTTTGATTTGTATAAATGCTTGCATGCTTTAAGACTAAAGAAAAAGGAAGAAAATGTCCAATTTTGACGCTTCGCTAGCCACAGAAACAAAATTTCAACAAATTTTGATAGATGCATTCCTGGTGTTTTGATGACCAAATGATCGAATTATTTAATGAAATTTTACCAGAACAATCTACTAGTGTAGATATACTCAAATATGCAATAATATTTCATATTGGATATGTGAGGGGGTGGGGCTCCACGTGTGTGAAGGAAGCTGAGCAATTTCGATGGGGATCTTGATGGGGATTTTGAGGTCAATTGAATGGAGAAATGAATGAATTAAGCCTTTTAAAGATTATATATTAGCCTATTTAGTTAATAGGTTAATTAGTTAGTGGGCCTTTAGTGTCTCAGTCCGTTTAGATTACTTGTGTCCCAAGTGTCAGAGTTTCTCCCTTGCTCCTATATATAGGACATGGATTGTGCGTCTTTTATTCATCGAATCAATTCAATACATTATTATTTCTCACATGGTATCAAAGCGTGCTCCATCCTAGGGAACCCTAACCTCCGCCACCGCCTCCCTCTTCTCTCCGGCGTGCACGCAACTGTAGTCGCCGCCTCTCTCTCGTAGAGAGAGAGAGCGACCAAGGGGGAGCGTCTCCGCCTGCGGGCGGTGATAACCTCTCACTTTGTGATGCTATTTTATTAGTTTTCCCTTGTTTTCCATACTCTTTCTTAAATAAATTAGAAAGAATCATGAAATCTTTACCTTATTGCTGACACATCAATAGATTAACTTTTCTCTTCTTTATCCTTGCAGAAAAACACAAAAAAATTACAAAAAAACCCCAAACGGTCCCAAGACCGTTTAAGGCCAAACGGTCTCAAGACCGCATGAACTCTAAACGGTCCCGAGACCGCATAAGCTTAAATGAGTCCAGCGCCCAAACGAGTTCGGCGCCCAAACGGGTCCAGCGTCCAAACGAGTTCGGCGCTCAAACGGGTCCAGCGCCCAAACGAGTTCGGCGCCCAAACGAGTTCGGCGCCCAAACGAGTTCGGCGCCCAAACGAGTTCGACGCCCAAACGGGTTCAGCGCCCAAACGAGTTCTGCGCCCAAACGAGTTCGGCGCCCAAACGAGTTCGGCGCCCAAACGAGTTCAGCGCCCAAACGTGTCCAGCGCCCAAACGTGTCCAGCGCCCAAACGGGTCCAGCGCCCAAACGAGTTCGGCGCCCAAACGAGTCCAACGCTCAAACGGGTCCAGCGCTCAAACGAGTTCAGCGCCCAAACGGGTTCAGCGCCCAAACGGGTTCAGGAACCAAACGGGTTCAGCGGCCAAACGTGTTCAACGCCCAAACGGGTTCAAGACCGTTTGGGCTCCACTTAAGCCTATAAATAAGACCCAAAGGGGTCCTCAAGGGGAGAGAACTCTCAGACGCCCAAAGGCTGCCTCTCCAGTTCCAGAGCACTCCCATCTTTCATCCATCGCCCCAAGGCTGCAAGTTTGAGATCCACGTTCCATCTTCAAGCTACCTTCTCTCTCAACAACAAAGAAGGTGGGAAGAGAAGATCCATCATCAAAGCATCCACGAAGTGCGAAGATCGTTGCTCTCTTCACCAAGGGTTCATCCTTCCCTCCTCCGTGGAGATGACGTTCTTTCTCTCTCTTCTCGCCTCCTTCTTTGTCCTTGATATGAGCGAGTAGTCTCATTAGCTAGGGTGCGGGGAGTAGCCCTGCTACCCATGTTTTCATTTCATGCAATGTAATTCAACTGTTTGCAATAGAGATACTCTCCTTTTCAGTTCAACATCAATCGTTAAATGAATGCTTGTTGCTTGATCATCAACTTGTATTACCTATTGTCTTTCGGTATGAATTGTCTACGTTTGTACCCTTAGATTTGAATATCGATTGAAAGTTGGTTCTGGATGTATGTAGTCACCATACGTCTGTTTCGGTATCTAGGAGTGCTTTCATAAGTGGAGTAAACTCACTCCCATCGTTGCACTTTCATACTATGAAATGGAATCAGTTGACGTATGAAAGTGCAACCTTGGCAAGGTCGAGGAACACACTTCATGAAGAAGTAATGCAAAACAAGTGACCATTCATTATGGGATGGCTGGCGTTGCAATACTCCACACTTCTCGTAGTTAGTTATCCGAAAAGAAACTAAGTCTACAAGATACTAACTGATTAGAATCTCTTTGCAGGTTGTTTTATTATGTTGCATGTTTTGATCCATGTGTAGTGGCGTGAAACCCGATAACATCCTAGTGGTTTTTAATCATTGTTTACAACCCTAATTTCTACTTTCTTGCTTTTACTTTCCTCGCACTTAGTTTAAACAACCAAATCAAACTTTCGATCTAAATATCAACCGTTAAGTAATTAGGTACGACTAAAACGTTTTCCATCTTGATTAATTCTAATCAAGACCGTTGTCCCGAGGATTCGACCCTTAAACTATACTACGATAAGACTTCCGCGTGTCCTAGCACACGTGGGTGGAGATCTTACCATAGTACAAGCAAGGCTAAACCTAGAGATTCATCATCTCTAGGATTTTTAGTGGCGTTGCAAAACTCCATCAGGCGGCTGCCGCCATCTCCATGGCTTAGGTCGGCTGCCCGCTAGGCATATCCCGACCTCCATGACTTCTCCTTCTCTTTTTTAAAGATCTGATTTTATTTCCGCACGCCGGTGCTATGCATCCCGACTATATCCTATCTATCCGTCATCTCCTGTCGCTATCAGCCAGCATCATCAAGCCGCAGTCGACAACAACAACTCCCATCACCGTCGCATCATCGTAGCTGGCCAGCAGCTATCGCCACACGCATCCAGCAGCAAGCAGCCGCCGGACGCAACCTTCACCAATCCCAGGAGCAATCAACACCATCACAGTCGCAGCCATCGCCTCTGTCGCTGCATCACCCTGACATCCTCAGCACCAGCCTTCGCCGCCTCACATGGAGGGGCTCCGCACTTGACTCCGCATGCAGTCTCATGGCATGCAATATCTTTGGAACCGTGCAGGAGACATGTATCATCTCCTTCGTTGCGGCCAAGTGCTACATCAGTCGAGCGACACGATCATTGCCAATTTTTGTGTCAGCCGACGATCACACCCTTCAACCGTCGTCGTCATCCATGCCCCAAACCGTTGCTTCATTGTTGCTCTCCATCTCGTCGTTGTTGCCCCAAAGCCTTCGCCTAACCCTGACTAAAGCGCAGTCACCCATCACTCTCCACTGCTACCAAACAATCCCAATATTTTTCTATTGCTCCCCATATACAATATGCCTGTTGATATTTAGATCCTTAGTCAGATATGTCTTTAGCTAATCGGATCTATTTTTAAGCCTAAGGCCGAGCAAATGCCGTTTCGGGTCGGGATTAGATTCATTTAATTTTCTAACCGGATCTTACATTGACCCATTTAGCATATTCTCTCCGGTTATTGGTTTCATTCTCTGTATATTACACATCTCCATATCACAAATTCCTCTCAAACCCACCAATTCCTTTCCCACCCACCCATCATGTGTGTATCCCTTTTTCCACGTACGAAGGGGTCATATATCCATTTCTCACATTAAACACTCACTCTCGCCGTATTTGGTGTGCGGGGGGCGGGATAGAGAGGAGAGGAAGAGATGAGAAGAGAGAGAGAGAGCACGCAGGAGTATGTATGAGAGAGAGTATGAAAAGAGATATGTATTCAGACTACATATTCCAGGTTATCTTCATGGAGCTTTGTTCAACACACCTGTTCTCCACTTTCAGACAACATTATCACTCTTGCTGCATTCTTAAGAGATAGATGGGTGCTTCTTCAGACTTCTTAGAAGCTCAACAATTTCTAGCCCGCCAAGTCTGAAATTGCAAGGTTGATTCATCTGGATTTATCTTCACTGAGCTGCTTCATCAAGTCTTCTCCAAGCTACATCTGTTCTTACGACATCACCTTCCGCTGATCCACTTGAGATTTTCCTTGATGGATGATCTTTCCCGTCAAGCCCACAAGGTTCATGCACCATAGTTTTAGTACCTACATCGTATCATCAACACATCGCATGTTCGTGTTCGTGCCACGTTATGCACGAGCGCTTTGAAGACACCACTATTGCTACATTGTCATTGGAGATCCGCGTTCGTGCTGCGTTAAGTACATATTTCAGTGAAGATGTAGTCATGGTATTGAGGATCGTCTGCTCCAAGTGGCGCATTTCTTTTGTAATATCAGGTTCCATTCTTCAGATGTTCTTTATTGCAGATGCACTTCAAAAGACCTTCTTCAAAGCTCGAGGATCTCCAGCCTACAGAATACAATTTCAAAGGAAAGAGGCATCTTCATTATTTGATTTAGGGGGAGTATTGATAAAGGGGGAGTATCAATTTTTGTATGGGGAGTGATATTTATCTTCTATCTTTGATTTATCATTTCTGTTATCATTTTATCGAGTCATGTAACTCCAAGCTTGGACATGTGTTTCACCCATGCTCCAGCTTGAGGGTGAGTGTTAGAGATTATATATTAGCCTATTTAGTTCATAAGTTAATTAGTTAGCGGGCCTTTAGTGTCTCGGCCCATTTAGATTACTTGTGTCCCAAGTCTCAGGGTTTCTCCCTTGCTCCTATATATAGGACAAGGGTTGTACGTCTTTTATTCATCGAATCAATTCAATACATTATTATTATTTCTCACAAAGCCATTATAGTTTTCAAGCACAATACATAGACTTTAAGACACAAATTTATGGAAACATAACATGATCCTGGGTGGTAGGACCTTTGGGTCGGATGACAGGACACAATATATAAAAAGTTACAGTGGTATGTGAGTGAGTATTGAGGAAGCATGAGACAACTATGGTTTAGGTATCTAGTTGAACCATGATGGTTGCCATCCTCCTGGTTGATTATGCCTATCAACATATTGGCTCCAGTTTATATTGTTTATGCAAGCATAGATGTGTCTCACTGTTAATCTCTATATGCCTACTAGTGATAAATGCTTACTCATGGATTAACTCAAGCTTTGTTCTTGGTCATGTGCTTTTGTAGCTAGAGCCTATAGGAAGCGACCATTTAGTTAGAGGTGTAATTGATAATGGCATATATACAAAATATCTCGATAGTCATGCTAATTTTGCGCACTATTAACATAGATGATGTGATCTCAAAAATGAAAGTTAGCGGGTCATCATAGCCATAGATATCACTCCCACACTCATTTTTAAATATTTCCTTTGTAGATCTTTATAGAAGTGGGAGAAATAGGAGAGAGAAGTAGAATTAGGCTAGGAATTGAAGAAACATAACTTAGATTGCCCCTAACAAGCCCAAGGAATCATATAGTAAAATCTGCAGACATCGTACCCCGTTTCTCGAAATAATACATGTGTTACTCAAAGTTTTGTCAAAATGCGGGCAAAATGGGCCTTTTTTCATCAAAATTTACCTAATTTCATCGAAATTTGAAAAAAAATCAAAATTTAGTTTTTTTTTTCTAGTGAAAGTCCATACGTACAGACATGTAAGACCATTTTTTGTCCGATGGCTGTCGGCATCGAAAGAATTAGCAAAATTTTGCCAATATCGATGAAATTTTGAACATTGCTAAAGAGCACCTCATCTCTTGCATGACATATTGATAACTTTAAAGGGATTTGGGGATTACTCAAAATAGATTATTATTTGACATCCGATTTTGCAAAACAACAAAAGCAACAAGATGGGTTACAATTATGTCAGTTACTTGCATCTTTGCCTTTTAGTTATGAAGCCGTCAGACAATTGGTTCTTGCATCTGAACCACTATCCACTATAGATGATCTCCATCTCTACTCTTGGCTAGATCTATGTCTGTTGCTACTACAAAGGAGCATGTTGCCCTTGTCTTTGTGGAGGATGTGGTACTCCAGGTCATGGATGAGGAAGATGACCTAAGTAACACCACGGTAGAGGGACTTCATCTTCCCAGTCTTGATACTACAAGTTTTGAAAAAGATTAAATTACATAAAGGATAAATGCTAGAAAATACATGGTAAGTCGGAGTGAGAAAATCAAATGTGGTATACTGAAGTTGATGGAGAATCGACATGTACCTCTAGTGGCACAAATACTCCGATGGTAACCCTTCACTCTACAAACCTTGATGCCCATAGTTTAAAATTTGTTGAAATTGGCAAAATTTTCCAATTATATCGATGCCGACAGCCATCAGATATAGAAATGACCAAACTTGTCTTTGAGTAAGTAATTTTGTCCGAAAAAGTAAATTTCAATATTTTTTTTCAAATTTTGACGAAATTAGGTAAATTTTGATGAGAAAAGGCCCATTTCGTCCACATTTCGATGAAGTTTCAGGAAACATAGGTAATATTTCGAGAAACGGGGTACCGCGTCTGCAAAATTCTAGTGTGATTAAGCTTTGATAACCACATACTTAATCAACATGAGGCCTAGTAGAAAATTGAAGGGGGGATTCTAATGATACTTTTGTCTGGCAACAAAAACGTTTTTCCTCTACCACCAAAAGTATTCGATTGTACTTGCTATGTGCACAACTTGCATCCTGTGAGATCATAATTTTACCCACAGCTAGCCGTTTTTGTTGGGTTTTTGTGACAAAAAAGGATATAAATATTGCTCTGTGTCAACCTTAAAGACGTCACATTTCGTGAGAATGCACCTACTTTGTGTATATTGTTCCTCTCCTGGGGAAGTCTACAGTAACATGTCCAGTAGTGGAACCATAATGCTTTCCTAATACTTTCAAAGGCAGAACAAAAAAGACTCATGAAGGACAGAGGTTTGGACAAGTTTATAACGGGGAAAGATCATAAATCTGGTTCAAACTAAGAATGCTAATACTAATACAAATCCCAATCTCGATCCTCCAAAACTAGGGATGAAAGTCAAGATGGAAGGTAAAGTAGATATGCCAATCACTTTTAGGAAAGGAACAAGAGAATGCACCAAGCATCTCATCCAGAGATACATGCTCTATTCACTATTTGAGTTCAAATTGTGAACTTTTTGTCTGCTTTGTCTGCTATTGTCATTTCCTTTGTTCCGGAGACAGTTGATGAAGACTTAAAAGACTCAAAGTGGGCTCATGCTATGAACGGACAAATGACTACTCTAATAAAGAATGAGACATAAGATATTGTGAACATTCCTAAAGGAGCTCATTTGGCTGGATCCAAGTGGCTTTACACAATTAACCACAATGTTGACGGGATTGTCGACAGATACAATGCTAGGTTGGTTGAGAGAGGTTTTCTCTAAAGTATGGCATCACTTACTTTGAGACCTTTTCTCCTGGGGAAAAACTGAATTCCATTAGAATCTTCATTGATATTTCTGTTCATTTCTCTTGGAAAATGCATCATCCGATGTCAGAAACGCTTTTCTTAACAGTGACCGAAATGAACAAGTCTTTATTTGACTACCACCTGGCTGTGAACAAGTAGGAAAATGTTGCAGTTTAAGCAAAGCTTTGTATGGTTTGAAACAATATCCGAGGGCTTGGTTTGAAAGACTCTTCATGAAACAGTTTCGGTTCCAACAAGGAAATGGAAACCATACATTGTTTGTTTAGAAGACCTGAAACAGCACCATTCTGATGCTAGTATATGTCGATGACATGATTATTACAGGAAGTTACAGTGAAGAAATACAACTCCTAGAGACTAGGGCTAGCCAAGAAATTTGAGATAAAAGATTTGGGTGGACTTAGGTATTTCTTGCGTTTAAAGATTGCAAAATTGGCAAAAGGAGTAAATATGTGTCAAAGAAAATATGTCCATGATATTCTCAAAGAAACAGGGCGAATGGGATGCAAACCCGTAGGGATTTACAAAGGAAAATCACAAGTTAAGCTTGAAAGATGGAGTCTTATGGATGATGAAGATAAAAACACGTATCAAAGGTTTGTTGAGAAACTAACATACCTCACATTGACTAGACCCACCGTTACTTATGTGTGAGCACTGTGAGCCAATTTATGCCTGCACCTGCTCACATTCTAGCATATCTAAAAGGAAATCCAGGAAAGGGACTTTTATTCACAATAGGCAATGACTTAAAGATTGAGTGCATCACTGATGCTGACTAGGCTTGATCCCTAGATGACAAAAGATCGACATCAGGCTATCGTGTCTTCTTAGGTAGAAATCTTATAATATGGAGAAGCAAGAAACAAAATGTTTACGCTAGATCAAGTGCTGAAGCTGAATACAAAGTCGTGGCTCAAGGGTTCACTGAAATTTTTGGCTGAAGATTCTTTTAAAAGACATGGTATATGTTCTCTGGATCTTTTGATGGTATATTATTACAACAAATCAGCTATTAATCCATCAAATAATTCAGTTGTCCATGATCGCACGAAGCTTGTAGAGATTGACCGGCATTTCATCAGAGAGAAAATTGATTTAGGGGAATGATGTCTACCTTATGTTAAAACTGGAGAATAAGTGGTGGATATCTTTACAAAGGGGTTCAACAAGTCTGTTTTTCTGAATGTTGTAGGCAAGTTGGGCTTGTTTGATCTGTATGCCCAACTTGAGGTGGGGTGTTAAGCTTTATGTTTTAATGTTTCTGTTGCTAAATGGATCTTGGGTTTAGATCCATATAGCCTTTGTTGCTCTTTATAATGTAACAAGTCCCCCCCATCTTTGATATCAAGAAAGCAATAACAAACCTAAGCCGTCATGACAGCCAGGGCTAGCCCGTGGTTTTTACCTCCTCCTTGGAGAGTTGTTCTACATTAAATCTTCTCCCCTCTCTTTCTGCAGATATAACTAATTAGAATAGACCAATTTTGATCTTAGAAATGAATATATGTAGAAGTTTTTGTAAGACACCTATTTGAAGCAAGGTTATTGAATCAAGCACAATTACAAGAAGCAGAGGCAGACCTAAATTAACTTGGGAAGAGCTGATAAAGAGAAATTTTGAATCTTTATATCTTGATCAGAGTATGACCCATAACAGAGCTGATTGGAAATGAAGGATCCATGTAGCTGACCCTAACATGGTTGGATTGAAACTTAGATGATGATGATGATGATGAAATGAATATATGTAGATATTAAGTGTTGGACCTTGTAGTTATTTTGTAGATCTATGAACTTCAGATCAAGATCTTTGCTGGAAATTGTTAAGCATGTAGAGCTAAGTATGGTGATGGGCCGGATATTCAGCCATTCAATCCATTACCAATCTGTACCAATTTCAAATATCTTAAATGGATGTCCACACCCATTTCACCTGTGTAGGTGGTATATGTTTGACACCTGATTTACGGGTGTCCATGGACACCCGATCTATTTTACACAACATTTGTAAAACAGTCACTGTATTGTGTTGCGGAGGAAGTGAATGGATGTTATTGGTGCTTGGCTGTCTAAAGTCTAAACAGATGTCCAACCTGTTTCGTATAGAAAGTATACGTTACAACCTTTGCAGTTACACAGCTGTCATGGTTGTGTGTGGGCATTCCAGGAAGAGATTTTTCCGCCCGTGGTAGCTGAAATAAAAAAGCTAAACTGGACTCACAGATTTCATCTATACTTGGTTGGATGACCAAAAGAATGGGATGGATCGGTGCCAGTAGTGGCTGTGCATTGGTATAATGATTATTTCTGCCTTCCCTTCTACAAGTATACCTAAAGTTAAGGTAATTTTTATCATAGAAACTGGAAATATTACAAAGATAGATCATAATTGGTTAACGTGATATGGAGATCAAGCAAAAACGTAGTTGTTGTAGAGGTTTACCTTGGATCAAGTGGAATCCCGGAAAATAAGCGCAAAAGCAGCCAAAATCTCATCTTATTCCTCTTTCCCTAGTAGTAGCAACCAACAAAATTCAAATGGCAGTATGTCCAGCGGTATACATACCCAATATTAATGGCCAACAGAACATAAGTGTTGAAATTTGCATTATTGTCCACCAAAATTTGCAAACCGTCCACCAGTATTTTTTTGAAATTTCACACAATGCTTTTCGGAATTGGATACGTGAAGAAATCAAAGCCAAGTCCCACCGCTACTGGTATTTCTGTTAAATTTTTGAGATTTAGATTGAAACTTCCTTGCTTGCTTCAGTTCGTACCAATATTTCGAATATACACTAAACACACTTATTGGATCAAAATCTCTCTTTGCTCCCTTCTGATCTTTTCATGCATATGACTATATCATTTCATGCGATGGTTACACTGTCCACTGCGTTGGTTGATCATATTTATTATATTTTACCACGATATGCTGTGTAATATAAAATGATTTCATCTGCTTTTTGAACAAAAGTTTGTAGTTCTTTTTCTGTTTTGCATTCAAATCAACCCTTTTTGATTGAAATTATACCAGTGCTAGTGTGTGCATAGGTTTCATCAGTTTGATCTTGTTGTTTATCATTTATTTCGTTACTTTTGATAAAAGAATATTAATAGTTCTTACAAATCAACAGAGGATTTTGGATCAAACAGCTCTGAAGATGGCTCAATTCCTCTTGATAAGGTGATTGATTGTGTGTCATCCTGTCTCCATGTTGCTTCTATTCTTGATATTGTCGAAGAGTGGAAAAGTGTACTGAATATCATCCTATACTCTCTTTCTCCTAAATTTCCACTGCCAGGTAAATTCTTAGTAACATACAAAACTTGCATTCTTTGGCTGCTCTCTCTCTCTCTCTCTCTCTCTCTCTCTGTCTATATATATATATATATATATATATATATGTTGCAACGGATTTTGTTTGGTAATTCTACTTTCTTTCTTTTTGATGCTGCAACTCTGCAGTGAAGTTGTCAGTTCTGTCATTAGTCAAAACTCTTAGCTCGACACTTTCTAATGCCCATAAAGATACATTGTTCTCCAGCAAGGGGCAATTATTGGTCGATGAGGTAATAATTGTGTTTTATTCTGGTATATTTTGGGATTTCTTAATGTTTCTACTGCCTTATGGAACTGTTTTCCAGTTATATCACACTCTGGCACCAAGAATCGTAGAGTCTGTCTCGACAGTAAAAATATCCCAGGTATGTGTGATCACTTGTAATTGATAAGGTCTATCAGAATGTCGATTGTGGTTCACTCTCTTTTTTCATATTTGATTCACAATTGTAGTATCTTCTGCTAGCTCCTTATACTTACTATCTTCCAATGGGTTTGAGGTGTTGAAATCTAGGTTGTCTAGGCGATCAGGCGTTGCTTAGGGACACCCAGACAGCCTAGGTGTTCCTAGGAGTTTTTCTTATCTTTATATTTTACACACACACACACACACACACACACACACACATATATATATATATATATATATATATATATATATATATATGTATTCTAGCCTAACTATATATATATATATATATATATATATATATATATATATATAGTTAGGCTAGAATACACTCGAGTGTAGATCGCACCGATACGCTCAAGTGTGTTTGCATATCAAGACTATTTTTTGCAAGATGTAAACCATTGATCTTCATTGTCATACTATAATTAGGCTTATTAATATATACACTTTACTGCTGTTTACACTTAGTGTATTTTGCTTATTTGCTCTTTAGTCACTTGTTTTCTTTATCCCATATTTTTTTATCTCTAAACACTGTTTTACTCTCTTGTCTTATAAAAGAGAGAGCATTGTATCTTTTCTTACTCACTCAATAATAAGAAACACCTTTCCCAATATCTAGATGGTATCAGAGCCTCCCGATCCTCCCTAACCCTACCCCCCCCCCACCCAACCCTAGCTGCCACCCCCAACCTCTCTCTCCTGCCTCCCGCCGCTGCAACCTGCAGCCTGCCCCTCTGCCGCCGCTGCATCTCCCACAACCGCCGCCATCTCCGCTGCCCCTCCTCTCCCTTCCCAGCCACCTCCATACGCTGCCACCCCCTTTTCTACCCCCAATCCCCGCCGTCCAGCCCCCTCCCATCCTCTAGCGCCGCCGCCAACCCCCTGCCACAACCGACTATTGTACTTTTGTGCAAAACCTGCCAGTACTCCTCTGGATCCAAACACCAACTGGGATGATGAGAACTCTCCTACTTATCCTGATCATCATCAGTATCGCCGCATGGTTGGCAAACTTATCTATCTTACTGTCACTCGTGCTGATATTACATCTGCAGTCGGACTTGTTAGCGGATATCTTGATAAACCTCGACAATGTCATTGGGATGCTGTATGTCACATTCTCAAATATCTGAAGAGCTCCCCTGGGAAAGGTTTATTCTATAAAAAACATGGTCACTGTAAACTTGTTGGATATTCTGACTCTGACTATGCTGGGAGCAAGATCGACCGTCGCTCCACCTCCGGCTATTGTACTTTTATAGGTGGCAATCTGGTTACTTGGCGGAGCAAGAAACAATCTGTGGTTGCTCGCTCGAGTGCTGAAGTAGAATATCGTGCCATGGCACATACTGCATGTGAGCTGTTCTGGATATGAAGTCTGTTGAAAGATTTTGGCATTTCTGATTCTTCTCCTATTCCTATGTACTGTGACAACAAGGCTGCCACCTTTATTGCCAGTAATCTTACCTTCCATTAACGAACAAAGCACATTGAGGTTGACTGTCACTTTGTTCGTGAAGCTGTCTTATCTGGCCAGATATCTACCCCCTACATACATACTTCTGATCAAGTAGCTGACATTTTCACCAAAATAATTCCGAAGACGAGATTCACTGCTATGACTTACAAGCTGGGCATGATTGACATCTACGCTCCAGCTAGAGGGGGAATATTAGTATATACACTTTACTACTGTTTACACTTAGTGTATTTTGCTTATTTGCTCTTTAGTCACTTGTTTTCTTTATCCCATATTGTTTATCTCTAAACACTGTTTTACTCTCGTCTTATAAAAGAGAGAGCATTGTATCTTTTCTTACTCACTCAATAATAAGAAACACCTTTCCCAATATCTAGAAGGCTACATACAAATTTTGAGCCCATTTGGATGAGTATAAGTCACTCATCCGAGGGCAACAAAATCAACGCACGAAACTAACTTGAAATGCATAATTTTTGTAGTCTTTATAACATGACCTATAAATATCCAAATGAAAACTACTAGAGGGGGGGGTGAATAGAGTTTTATAGATAATTTTAACAATTGATTACTCAAGCAACCACAAAGAAAAATATTGGACAAGGAGACACAAGGGTTTAGAGTGGTTCCTTCCTTAGCAAATACTAAGGTAGTCAGTCCACTACCCGGTTGCTTACCCAACCGGGATTTGAAAAGAAATTTATTTTATTACCTCTCAAGGAATTACATAAAATACAATCTCTTTTCCCTAAACCCTTCAAGCAGCCTTCACCTAGAAGTAATCGCCCAACTCGAAGCAGCCTTCCCTTGAAGTAGATGCACCAACTCCCGTTGCACCAGCCTTCTGAAGTAGCTTCCCGTGCGATAGCCTTCTTGAAGTAGCTTGAAGTCCCCTTCTCCTCCGAGAAGTCAACCCTCTCCAATCCGCAGCCTCCAACCCTAGGAGTAGCAAGGAGAGTACAAAGAATAAATAGGAACAAGAAAGAAATAGAGAAATTACAACTTATCCTTTAAGCCCGAGGCTTGATATGCCTAGATCAAGCGTAAGATCTCCTAGCCAAGTATGTGAACTTGTAATTGCTGTGGGTAGGAGAATCTAGCCTATAGGACACGAGATTGAGCTAAGGAGAATGTAGGCCAATGATCACAGTGCTCAAATTGCTTGCAAAAGATTTGTTCAAGTATGCTCAAGTGTATTCTCAAGTGTTACAAGTGAGTACTAGTGTCCTATGGCTTGTCCTATTTATAGGAATGGCCTAAGTATGCTTAAGGACGTTCTAGACAACTTCTAGGGGTTTCTAAGTGCTTAACTAGCCGTTAGGTACAAAGTTGTTGCTTTAACAACGGCTAATTAATTTATTCTGCAGTTGCTGTCAGAGACCATCTCGGTCGAGGAATGGTCGACCGAGACACCTACTCGGTCGAAGTTTTGTCGACCGACAGGCTCTCTGGATTAACGTTCATTTGCAACTGCCAACTACTTTGTCTGTTGTGTCTAACGGCTACTTTGGATCTTTCTCGGTCGAGAAGATGGTCGACCGAGAGTGTCTCGGTCGAGGAGTTTGTCGACCGAGAATGATCCTGTTTCAAGGTTTCAATTTAAGCATTAATTATATGTGTGAGTGTGCAAAGGTGATCCTAATAAAATGGGATGACATGTCTAACTATGGTGTTTGGCTAAGGAAAATCTAACGCTTGATTTACATGCAAATCTAAGTACTTGTACATTATATATTTGTACAAGTTTTACAATATTGATTACATTGCATGAAAATATAACTAAGTGAGCTCTTGGATTTTCCCTTGCTACTTTGTCATCCTGCTTAGTCCTGCACACTCAAGTAGCTTGTTAGATTAATAAGAATGAAATGTTTGTCATTATCGAAACAAAGGGATTTATCATAATATCTAATTTATCCAACAATCTCCCCCTTTTTGAAGATGACAAACATTTCCTAAATATGAAATAAGAAAATATAAAGCATGTGAGTTTCATACCTGAAAATTACCTTTTGTAGCCATTTATGTTTTGTAAGTGAGTGCTGGCCAGGATGTGATGAAACTCATTTATAGTTTTGATTTTTATATTCTTTCTCCCCCTTTGTCACTTCAAAAAGATATCCAAGTTGAATATTTCTTCTCCCCCCTTAATATTATGCTCCCCCTCAAATAGATATCCTATTAGAAACATGAATGTTTGTCTAATTTATCCACAATTTGTTACTCAATCATTTGCAAAGGATGTTAAGCCTTGAAATGATATGAGATTCCCGTAAGCGTATGATGAATGTATATTTATTTCTCATTTATCAAAGGATGTTAAGCCCTAAATTAAATGAGAATCCTCTTAATCTTAGAGTCCATACAAATGCAAGGGATGTTAAGCCCTGTTTTGGGTAGAGAGTTCCTTCAAGTACAAGATACCATTTTCAATAAATTCATAAATTTCTCGAAAATTTTTAGCTATTACAATGTTTTTGGAATCTTCTTTAATCAAATGGTCAAAGTTTTTATGATCTCCCTCTTAGTCTTATGCTTTGCTCCCCCTTAGATAGATATCTCAAATGAAAGTTTGAGTACTAAGCAAAAACTATAGAGTGTTGTAGAGGATCTCCATGATTAACAAGGATGTATGCAATTTATGTCAGTCTGGAAAACAGAAACCCAGTCGGTCGACAATAGCTCGACCGACAGTGTTCTCGGTCGACTAGTTGCTCGACCGAGAATGTTTCTGGAGAACTGTTTTGTCATTTGTCAATTTAGCTAGAATTTTAATAGTTGCCTGTTTTAATTATTACTCCCTTTATTTGTTATGCTCTACAATAATGAACTTATAATCCATATTTTTGAAGATGTCTCATATGCCAAAAATATAACCATTTGAATTAAGCAAAGATGGCAAAACTTCATTCAATAGCATGGAAAATATTACAATCATATAGAAATGACCAATTTATTACAATCATTGTCATTACAACTAGTACAACTTCAACACCTCACTGGAAAGATTTAAGAATTACATCGATGTCCGGATCTTTCCCAAGGAATGGCTCGGCTCCATAATATTTGATCAGAGTTTGCCAATCCAAAGCACCTGTCGTAGTTAACGCATATGCTTCCAGAAATGTGGGAACTCGGTCAAATCGGAAGTGAGCAGCTATATCTTGCAATTGTATGGAGGAAAATTGAGTATGTGCAAGATCCATTGATGGTGGAGGTGGAGGTTGATAGTAGTTGTATGAAGGGTTAAATGGGTTGAGCATGCCAGGATTTAAGGAATGCGGATATTCATCGGTTTGGCTCGGAGAAAGATTTTGCATTTTTTGATTTAAGTATGTCATGGCATGGTGGGTATAGTTGAGTTGGCTACTAAGATGATATTGGGAACCGACAAGATAAGTGAGAGTATTTTGGATGGGATCAACAGAAAGATTAGTAGGAGGAGGGGGTGGTGGTATATCTTGATGTGATGATTCTCCTTCTACTCTTGCCCTTTTATGACCAAAGTCAATCCCCATCTTCTCTACGGTGTTCTTACTTATCTTTGGTGGTCTACGCTCCCATGTATACCCCATATCTTCAATTTGTAACTTAAGAAAATGTTGAGTGATCTGGCATACAAAATCGGCATACGGTGGATTACCAGAAAACTCAAGCATGTTTTTAAGTATTATGCGAATGAAGTTTATAGGAATTTCTTTTATGATAGCATAAATTAGACACATGCGGAAAATAGGGACCTCAGATTTATTGGCTTTAGGATGTATGTTAGTGGAAACAATGAGGTTTACTATCCTACATGCAGGTTTCAGGTTTATTGCATAATAGGTTCCCCTATCTTCATGACAAGTGGTATTGGTTTGAAATATGGCTCTTTTTATATCACTAAGGCTAGTGGAGTGGTCATCATGGGAAAATAAATTTAGTGGATTGCCGGTGGTAAGGTCAAGGAAATCTTGGTATTCATCTATATCAATTTCTAGCATATCAAGAATATCCCCTTCGGAAAATTTAAAACTACGTCCATTGACCATGGTGTAGAAGAATGTGGTTTCATTTTCGGTGTGGGATAAGAGATTGGCATAGAATTCGTTGACTACCTTAGTGGAATAGATAGGAAAAGAAGGATTGATGAAGTCCTTCAGCTTTTGCACTCCAAAGAGATTCTCCAGATCGACTATGTTGATGAAGTCCAAGGCTTCGACCGGGCGTCGGGGAAGAGGAGCTTTAGAGGAAAGCCGTAGATATCTATCACCAGCATCTCCGTCGACAAAGGCGATGTCATTGATGATCGTCAGTGGCGGAGTGGCTTCCCGAGCTTCTCTTCTTTTTCTTTCGGCAACTTTCTTCTTCCCACGGGCAGCTGAGGATGAGGCCATTTGTGTTTCTTGAGTGTGGAGAAGAAGCAAGGAAGATTGGAGGATAAGAATGCTGAAGGGTTGCACGAAAATGCACTAGAGATGGACTATGGAGGCAAGGAAATGTAAGTGTGAGTAAATGACTCGTTTTTGCTCCTATTTATAGCATTCCAGCGACCGGGTCGGTCGACGACTCGTCGACCGAGCGTCCGCAACGGTCGAGTTGCAGACGCGCCACTTGGTTCCCCAACGGTAAAAAAAAACGGTCATAATGGTCGATTTACAACGGTCGTATCCAACGGCTATTTCTCGGTCGAGCACTTGTCGACCGACAGTTCGTCCGATATTGGGTCTGTTTAGTATTTGTCGGTCGAGGGAGATGGGCTGACCGAGGGGCTGACCGAGAGGTTCTCGGTCGACGAATTCGTCGACCGACAGATTTACTGAGTACAACTTTTAAAATTGATTTTTAAATGCAAATGGTAGATCATTTTTGTAGAGCATTTATATGGATATTCTAAGGGAGTAATATTGGGATAATTTAAGGCTTAAATGATAACAAATGATTTAATTTTCAAGAAAATTTATATTTAGATTAAGTCCAACGAGAGAATTTCCAAAATAAGCAATTTTTGTCTAAGCTTATTTTAGGTCGCCTTTGACTACGACCAAAGCGCCCCTTAGTCAAGTTTTATTTTGACCAAGAGGCAAATTTTGCAGATTTTTCAGATTGAATATATTGAGTCTAATATCTGCATAAAACTTCAATATCAAGTTGAAGCATACTTCTTAATTGGAGACACAATTTAATTATTTCAACGATACTGAGTTAGAGATTTTGTTGCAAGCAATAACATATGACTAATAAGTTATTTTGCTTGTTTGCATACAATTTTCTATGCGCACCAAATGATGAAAGCATGGTATAAAGCATACAATGATAATTCCATTATAATTAGTATATGAATAGACCTGAAAATACTTTTACGAAAAATCATATGAAAATAGGAATTTTCTTTTCATTTGACTTAGACTTTAAATTATCTAGGGAACAAACTAATATTTATATTTGTAATTATGTAGAGTTGAGATAGACATAGAAATATGCAACTAATGTCATTGGTCATATCTCAACTTTGATTTTGTTCATTTAGTTTGGAGGTTTTGGAACCCAAACTAACTCTACATCTTTTCTCTTATAAGGACATGAAAATGAATAGTGACCAAGGCGCAAACAGTAATGACAACATATTGAGTCAACTTCATATCTTTTTCTATGGTTGTGTCCTATGTTGTCATTGGGTGAGGATGTCCTTTTAGGTACATATATAGATTGGGTTTGTGACTTTCTCTGACTAGGTTGTTGATGAGATTTTCCTTTAGGCTTGTAACCTAGTCCTCTTCTCCCAATTTGTTGATAGGGATTATCTAGGATTTGATCAAGAATGCCATGATTATTCAAACTACGAACTTGTTGTTGTAGCTTGGCAATTTCATCCATTCTTTTCTTAATGTCTATTTTTGCTTGGTCTAGATTTGATGACAATAAATTTCTTTCTTTAACAATAGTGTCATAATCTATATGGGTGCACAATAATGGTTGTTTCTGAAGATCGTTTACTTGAGTCTGTAAGTTTGAATTTTCAACAGAAAGGAGCTTGCAATCGGCTTCCATAGATTTTAACTTAAGATCAGAAAATTTATTTCCCTCTTTAAGATTCTCATTTTCAGATGCAAGAGCAAGAAGTTTAACATTTAGATCACCATTTTCCTTATTTGATTTCTTTAACTTCTTTTTGCACTCAACATATTTACTATGTGTTTCTTCAATAATAGCAACTAGTTCTTCTTTAGATAAATAAAAAAGACTTACCTCTTCTTCTTCTTCTTCTTCTTCACTGGTTGTAGCAATAAAGCATTCTTTGTGCTTATCCTCTTTCTTTGATCTCCATGGGCATCCGGTTGTTTTGTGATTTGTTCCTAAACACCAGTTGCAGCATGTAGTGGTTTTGTCCAAGCACTTTTCACCATTTCCCTCCATTCTTCAAGACCTGGTTAGGGTTCCTTGAAGCCCGCTCTGATACCAATTGAAAACTACTAGAGGGGGGGGTGAATAGAGTTTTATAGATAATTTTAACAATTGATTACTCAAGCAACCACAAAGAAAAATATTGGACAAGGAGACACAAGGGTTTAGAGTGGTTCCTTCCTTAGCAAATACTAAGGTAGTCAGTCCACTACCCGGTTGCTTACCCAACCGGGATTTGAAAAGAAATTTATTTTATTACCTCTCAAGGAATTACATAAAATACAATCTCTTTTCCCTAAACCCTTCAAGCAGCCTTCACCTAGAAGTAATCGCCCAACTCGAAGCAGCCTTCCCTTGAAGTAGATGCACCAACTCCCGTTGCACCAGCCTTCTGAAGTAGCTTCCCGTGCGATAGCCTTCTTGAAGTAGCTTGAAGTCCCCTTCTCCTCCGAGAAGTCAACCCTCTCCAATCCGCAGCCTCCAACCCTAGGAGTAGCAAGGAGAGTACAAAGAATAAATAGGAACAAGAAAGAAATAGAGAAATTACAACTTATCCTTTAAGCCCGAGGCTTGATATGCCTAGATCAAGCGTAAGATCTCCTAGCCAAGTATGTGAACTTGTAATTGCTGTGGGTAGGAGAATCTAGCCTATAGGACACGAGATTGAGCTAAGGAGAATGTAGGCCAATGATCACAGTGCTCAAATTGCTTGCAAAAGATTTGTTCAAGTATGCTCAAGTGTATTCTCAAGTGTTACAAGTGAGTACTAGTGTCCTATGGCTTGTCCTATTTATAGGAATGGCCTAAGTATGCTTAAGGACGTTCTAGACAACTTCTAGGGGTTTCTAAGTGCTTAACTAGCCGTTAGGTACAAAGTTGTTGCTTTAACAACGGCTAATTAATTTATTCTGCAGTTGCTGTTAGAGACCATCTCGGTCGAGGAATGGTCGACCGAGACACCTACTCGGTCGAAGTTTTGTCGACCGACAGGCTCTCTGGATTAACGTTCATTTGCAACTGCCAACTACTTTGTCTGTTGTGTCTAACAGCTACTTTGGATCTTTCTCGGTCGAGAAGATGGTCGACCGAGAGTGTCTCGGTCGAGGAGTTTGTCGACCGAGAATGATCCTGTTTTAAGGTTTCAATTTAAGCATTAATTATATGTGTGAGTGTGCAAAGGTGATCCTAATAAAATGGGATGACATGTCTAACTATGGTGTTTGGCTAAGGAAAATCTAACGCTTGATTTACATGCAAATCTAAGTACTTGTACATTATATATTTGTACAAGTTTTACAATATTGATTACATTGCATGAAAATATAACTAAGTGAGCTCTTGGATTTTCCCTTGCTACTTTGTCATCCAGCTTAGTCCTGCACACTCAAGTAGCTTGTTAGATTAATAAGAATGAAATGTTTGTCATTATCGAAACAAAGGGATTTATCATAATATCTAATTTATCCAACACCAAATGTGCTCAAATTTTTTATATGAGTTATTCACAAGATGATTAAGAAGATCAATGGATTAAATTTTTGAAAAAATATTGCATCATGAAAAACTACTTGTGTATTCTGCTCCGAATACACTCGAGTGTATTCTAGCCTGACTCTTTCTCTCTCTCTCTCTCTCTCTATATATATATATATCTATGCATGTATGTATGTATATATGTATGTAGATAGATAGATAGCTATATATTAACGTATGAGCAATATATGAATCAATAAAAATTACTAAGAGGACAGAAAAGGAAAAAAGAACATATGTCTATTTGAGGAAGAATAACAAATTTTAATAAGAAATCAATAAGAAGGTTGGGGAAGACGACGAACAAAGAAAAAAAAGAAAAGAGAAAGTAGAGCATCATGCAGCAGGAACCTTACATATGGTGAAACCATGGAGAGAAAAATATAAAGCAGAAGAAGATTGGTAGAGGAAGAAGAACAAATAAAGAATGAAAGTAGAAGGGAGGTAAAAATATGAGAAACAATGTAGTGACTATATGTGTAGATATGAATAACTGAATCTACTATAGGAATGTTAGAGTAGAAACTGAAAATGCAAGCAAAAAATTAGCATTGTATTAATGTGAGTGAGTACATTCAAACAAGATATTTATATACAGATTATAAAAATAGGAGGATGAAGAAGAAAAAAACCATTGTAGTATATAGTAATTCAATAAGTGGAGCAACAGTAAAGGGATAATATCATAATAGTGCAGCAAGAGTAACTCCGTAATATAGGAGCAATTTGCTGCTTGGTAATGCAAAAATAGAAAATGAAAAATAAAGAGAGAATGCAGTAACAATGCAGCAACTTTGCTGCTTGATGGAGCTGTAAAGAATAAGAAAAAACAAGAGGAAAGATTGAGGAAGATGAAGATAACTATCAAAAGAAATGAAAGAAAAAATGATAAGAAGAAAAAAAAACAGCCCAGATCTTAGGCCTAGTGGGTTCCTAGGCGACTGCCCAGGCCGCGCAACAGCCTAGTTAGGCTGGGCGTGCAGGTTTTAGTGGTCAGGTGGCCGCTAAGGGCACTTAGGCGCGCTTAGGCCGCCCAGGCAACAATGATTGAAATAGGCTTGAGGGATTGGACAACTATTCTCTGAGTACATAGTAACAAATTCGAGATTCAGCAACTTTTCGGCTGGCCGGAAAAAATCAGATTCGAAAAAATCGTGAATAATCGGGAAAACATCGATAAAATCCCAAAGTTTGGTCAACTATTCGGGAATAAATCGGCTATATACACATGTATATATTATATATATTCTACACACTACCATATTGATCTTTTGTAATATCTCAACATCTCAACACAACAAACACAAACAAAAGCAAATGAACTATAAAGACACGTAATGAGATGCCAAATGGATAAGCTATAGCAAATCGGCTGTAAACTGAATAAAAAGCAACATGTTATTGAATGAGGATATAATTGGAACTGGGATCCTAATTGAAGAGAATTGGACAGTAACTTCCAAGAAAAATAAGATTCATTACATAGAGATGCAATTAGGGGAAATGCTAACAACTTAGCAACAAATACAAAGCAAACTTATGCAATACAAAAAAGAAATGAATTTAACTGTTAAGCAAAAAATAAAAAATATGAAGGAGCAGGCAAGAAGGTTGAATTGGGGGTATGGATGTCTGAGGGGGATGAGTTGGAGGAGGACACCAAAAAAGATGGAGGCATGAGGATGTGGAAGAAAGGGAGAAGAATGTAATGTGATGTGGGAGTTAAGAAGGAAGGAGGGGGGGGGAAGCAATGTCGTCTACAGAGAGTGGAGAGGAAAGAGGCACACGAGAATTTGGAAAGAAGTTAGGAGGAAGGAGAGTATACGGTGGGTTGGGGGTTGAGAAAGAAGAAACAAAGGATTGGTGGAAGGAAGAGTGGAACTCTGGAAGAAAGAAAAATCTAACATGTCGTTAAGAGAACGAGTTAGAGCCACCAGCGATGGAACCTCCTGGAGTTGTTTTGGTGGAGAAGCTTGCGGTGCACCCTTTGTCGCCACAAAATCCGCTAGTGATGTAGGTGCTATCGCTTGCTTGCGGTGGTCCTCTTGTCGCGTCGAGGGTAGGCCTCGTGCCGCCTTTGGGTGTCAGGAAGAAGGGTTTTTGAAGAGGAGAGGGTTTACAGGAGGATCGGGGGGTGAGAAAGGGGGGAAACCAGTTTACGGGTGGGTGCGAGCCGCATATGGCCCAAGTACAAGCCGATCTTTCAGGGGGGAAATGTGAAAGAACGCGAAAAAACACAAGTGAAAAAATGCAAAAAATCAAGCGGCGAACGACGTATACATTGTACGTAGCATCCGACGAGGTAAAAAACGCAAAAAATTGGCGATTTTTTTTTTGAAAAAAAGGCGAATTTGTTACCTTGCCACAATAGTGTGAGGTCAAACTAAACAATGAAAAGCTTGTTGCATTGGCTAGCTACAAATTGCTAGGGTCGTTAGACCTTAGACATGCCTACACAATGAACCCGTCTCCCTAGAGCATCATGTAAAATTTCATTGTTTGTATTTTATCATTGATATTTTAGCTCACAAGTTTCACTAAATTGTATCTTAGCGCAATTATAGTGACACATACAACCATGTAGAGGTGATACTGTCGCAACACTATTGAGCTTGAGAATAAGTGCCATTATTAACAATAAAATAAGTTACAATGATGTTCTCCTAATAATAGCGGCATACAAAGCCAAGTTTAGAGTTTAATTACAATCATAATCACAATATACTTTGACATTGTAAAAAAGTCACGTTTAAAACACGATTCTTTTCTTGGATGTGCTGAATAACTCCCTATTCCGAGTATTATGTTTTATTCCCGTATTATACATGAATTATTCATGTTTGACGTTTTCTTCCCGTTTGATATGTTTTATTCATGTACTTTCCCATTTTGTAATGTTTAAGACTTTGACTTAATTTGAGTGTGTGTGTACATATTATATATATGTGTGTGTAATATATGTATGCGATAGATATATAGATATGTAGTTATATATGTGTACCATATTTATCCATACACGTGTGCAATATATGTGTGTGTGTCTACAATAGATATATGCACGTACGTATGAATACATGTGTGTATAAATATCCTCTGATTTTTCCAGTGTCGCTCACTGTATTTTTACAGTATGTTGACTGCTTTTTACCCAAGTTTCCTGCATAATTCCAAAATCCCGAATTTTTCAGCTCGACCGAACGTATCCTGAATACCGAATTTGTGACTATGATTACAATGGACAACACCCTGCAAATATTTTTTTAGTAAATAGATTTAAGTGAATGAAAGAATGAGTAATCTCACCAAATTTATTTGTATAGTTCAATTAGCATATGAATTCAGTTGGGAATCGCCTTACATACTTGGGTCTAGGTTGCATCTTAAAATTTGAGTAGCCTCATCAAGATGTGTTGGAAATTGATCATCTCGTTATGCTAAATGCGTCTACATTCAAATGAAATTTAGCCAATAAGGTCTACTAAGCCCCACGTCATTGAGCGGCTTTCTAGATTTTAATTATTATTTTGAGTGTCATACAAGGGAATTGTGTATTGAGCGGAGACAAGTAAAACCTAATGTGTCATTTAATTGTTCCGTGTGAAGTGATTTGTATAGTTGTTATGTGTAAACAAATAAAGAAGGTAATATGTACATATTATTTATTGAGATAGTAGAGTTTTAAGAGTGGGCGCAATTGTAGCCAAATTAAATGAGAGAGTTCATGAAGGTTTTAGATATGACAACAGAATTGGAGAAGAGAGGATTCTCGATTTTGAAGTTGCCTATGATATGATCTTGGTGAATACACATTTCAAGAAAAGTGATCCTCATATTATTACTTTCAAGAGTGGGCACAATTGTAGCCAAATTGATTGCTTTATTACAAAATGTCTGGATAGAAAAGTATGCATGGATTGTAAAGTGATCCCTGGGGAAGAACTCACCACCCAACATATGTTGGTGGCTTTGGATGTGAACATGAAGATCAACAAAAGTATGCATAACAGAAGGCAAGATAGAAGGATCAAGTGGTGGAATCTTAAAGGAGAAAAGAAATTGATATCTTATGATAAACTTATCAAGGAGAGAACTTGGAGTCTGATGTTAAATCTATGTGGCAAAGTATGAGCGCATGCATAAAAAAATTGCCAAAGAAATCTTGGGTCCACAGAAAGAGACTTGGTGGTGGAATGATGAAGTACAAAAGGCTCTTAAACTAAAAAGGGAGATCTATCAGAGCTTTCCTAAATCTAGAGATTTCCTAAATCTAGAGATGATGCAACTTTTCAAAGATACAAACAAGAAAAGAAAGATGCTAAGAAGGCAGTTCAAGAGGCAAGGTCCAAACACTTTGATGAGATATATAAGAAGTTGGACATTCGAGGAGGGGAAAAAGACATTTATAAAATGACCCGTATAAGAGAAAGGAAAGGAACTGACTTGAGTCAAGTAAAATGTATAAATAAATTGAGACTTGTTTATTGAGTGTGTAAAACAGTGTACAATGCAGTCTCTTATATAACAGAAGAGAATAGAGACTAAAGAAAAGGTGAGCAATATGGGACTAAACTACAGAAGTGAACAACATAAGTGAGGCACATGCTATGCACATGACACTCAACAAAACATAACAGAACACAACATATCTCTATACTCCCCCTCAAGCTGGAGCGTAGATGTTGAACATGCCTAAATTGTCAACTAGAGTTTGAAAACGAGCTTTGGGAAGTATCTTCGTGAAGATGTCTGCAACTTGCTTGTTAGTACTGAGATATGGAGTGCAAATCCTGCCAGAGAGAATTGCTTCTCGAATAAAGTGACAATCGGCCTCAATGTGCTTCGTCCTCTCATGCAAGGTAGGGTTGCTCGCAATAAAAATGGAGGTCTTATTGTCACAAAACATCGGAATATGACTGGAATAAGATATATCAAACTTCTGAAGAAGACTCTGAACGCACAGCAGTTCGCACGCAGTATGAGCCATTGCTCGGTATTCCGCCTCTACACTGGATCTGGCGACAACAGTCTGCTTTTTGCTTCACCAGGTGACAATGTTTCCTCCCACAAATGTACAATAGCCTGATGTTGACTTCCGTTTAGAACGACTTCCAACATAGTCCGAGTCTGAAAAGCCAGATAGGTTGCAGTGGCCATGCTTATTCATCAAGCCTTTCCCTGGAGAACTTTTAAGATTTCTCAGAATATGACATATAACATCCCAATGACATTGTCGGGGTTTGTCAAAATACTGGCTGATGAATCTGACGACAGCAGTAAGATCCGCTCGTGTGACAAGTCAAATAAATAAGCTTACCTACTAGCCTCTTGAACTCGTGATGATCAACATAGTGCGGAGAGTTTGCATCATCCCAGTCCATGTTTGGGTCAAGTGGAGTATTAGCCGGTTTGCAGCCTAGCATGCCAGTTTCTTGCAACAGATCAAGCACATATTTTCTCTGAGAGAGACATTCCTGTAGATGATCTGGAGACTTCAATACCTAGGAAATATCGAAGTTTTCCGAGATCTTTAGTGACAAAGTGCTTCTCTAAGTAAGATTTAGTTTCGTGAATGCCCACAATGTCACTGCCAGATATGATAATATCATCCACATAAACAATCAAAATGACAAGTCCAATCACTATCTTGCAAATAAAGACTGAATGATCAGAATGAGAACGATGAAAGCCAAAGGTGACTAATATCTGACTGAGCTTGTCAAACCAGGCTCGCAGACTTTGTTTGAGACCATAGATAGCTTTATACAACTTACATACTTTGGAGGCAGACAACCCCCTGAGCAACAAACCCAGGTGGTTGCTCCATGTAGACTTCTTCCTGTAAATCTTCGTAAAGAAATGCATTTTTCACATCAAGCTGAAAGAGAGACCAATCTTTATTCACAACAACAGAAATCAGAATGCGAACAGAGTTCAATCGTGCAACAAGAGAGGTCTCAAAATAATCGACGCCGTATGTCTGTGTATAGCCCTTTGCAACAAGACGTGCTTTGAGACGTTCAATAGTCCCATCAGGCTGATATTTAATAGTAAAGATCCAACAACAGCCCACTGTAGGGCAAGAAGAAGGGCGATCAACAAGCTCCCATGTCTTGCGATCACACAGTGCCTGCATTTCCTGGTCCATTGCCTTTTTCCATGCTAGAATAGTAAGAGCCTCTGTAGCATTTTTCGAAACAATGAAAACAGAAAGTGCAGAAGTAAAGCAGGCAAAGTTGTTATGCAGATTGTCAGAAGTGCAAAAATGATTGATAGAATGTTTAGTACAGGAGTGAACACCTTTCCGTAAGCTGATAAGAAGGTGCAAGTCAGAAGTTACCTCAATGTTTATTTGATCATCTGGAGACACAGGAATTGGTTGAGGAGGGGCCATGGAACGAGTGCTTGTCTTCGGTCAACGTTTGTATACTTGCAGCAGACGTTTTTCAGGCTGGTCAGAGATAGAAAAATCTTCAACAATGTACGGTAGAGGTGTTTGTGCCAACACATCTTGAGATAGGCTTGCTCCATCCTCAGAAAAGAAGGGCATATGCTCAAAAAAGACTACATCCGCACTGACAAACCACTGTCTGAGTATTGGATCAAAGCAGCGATAGCCTTTTTGAGTTCTCGAATAACCCAAAAAAATGCACTTGGTAGACCGAGTGTCAAGTTTCGACATTCCTGGGCACAGATTCTTAACAAAGCAGGTACACCCAAAAATGTGAGGTGGTACAGGAAAAAGAGGTGCATCAGGAAACAAAATTGAGTAAGGAATGCGATTTTGTAAAACAGAAGAGGGCATGCGGTTTATAAGGAAACATGTCGTAGTGGCAGCCTCAGGCCAGAAACGGTGAGGAACTTTATAATGGATAAGAAGAGTGTGAGCAACCTCTAAGAGATGGCGATTTTTGCGTTCAGCAACACCGTTTTGCTGAGGAGTATAAGGGCAAGTGGTTTGGTGTATGGTGCCATGATCAGAACAAAAGGAAGTGTCTGACTTCTGCATAAACTCTAGGGCATTGTTAGTACGGAGAATTTTGATGGTTTTATTGAATTGGGTTTTTATTTCAGAAAAGAAAATACAGATATTGTCCAAAACAGTACTCCGATCTTTGAGCAAAAATAGCCAGGTAGTACGAGAATAATCATCAATAAATGTCAGAAAATACTTAACATCAGTTTGACTCAGGACACTTCATGGACCCCAGATGTCGGAATGAACAATATCAAAAATATCTTTAAACCCAAGTTCTTTCTTAGCAGGAAAGACATGCCTTCTTTGTTTACCCAAAACACAGGTTTACAAGAGAATTTATTTTCAACTAAAGTAGGAAATAAAAGCTTCAACTTTGCAGTAGACGGATGACCCAGCCGGAGGTGCCACTGAAGTCCTGAGACAGATGTAGATAAGAGAGTTGAAGCTGCAGGTGGTCCATCCAAGTAATAAAGTCCATCTGGTCCTTCATGGCCTGAACCAATCCTCGTTTTGTGCGGAGATCCTTGAAAACATAACCAGAGGGGTCAAATTTAATAGAGTACTGAAGTCGTTTGACAGTTTTACCGACAAATACTAAATTAACAGGAAACTGAGGTATATATAAAACAGAGTGAAGATTCATCTTGCGAGATAGCCGAACTGTGCCAACACCATGGACAGATGTTTTCGAGCCATTCACAACTGTGCCCGATGGAAAATGTGAAGTTTTAGATAGAGCAGAAAATAAGTAGATGTCGCCTGCCATGTGGACAGATGCTCCAGAACAATACACCACTTATGGTTACCAGCAGAGGGAGACGCAAGCATAGTAGATGATCCGGCCGCCGATGTCAAAGGTAGTTGCGTCATTCGCTCCTGGAAGAATTTCTCGAACTCAGAGCGAAGCTAGTCAGTGGATGAAGGAGCAGCTGGTGGATCAGATGCAGCTTCAGTGGAGGCCTGGTTTGCCCAGACTGGCTTGCCGTGCTTGATTCATCACCTATCTTCAGTGTGATTGTCATGACCACACCAGTTGCAGTAGCAAGGTCCAGTGGCTTGACCTTGTCTAGGAGCAGTAGAAGTGCCTCTTCCTCCAGAAGGTGGTGGACGTCCTCCATGGCCACGTCCAGAATCAGTAGTACGAGCAACCAAGGCAGGATGGTCAATAGCCGGTGTAGATGATACAAATGGTAGTCGCTGGACCCGCTTTAGAACATCGCGAAGAGTCGATAGCGGATCACTTGACAGTATTTGATCAACTACGCCTGAAAAAGATGTAGGAAGGGCAGCCAGGAACTGAACAAGTTGGAGTTCATTACGCTGCTTCTGAGCCTCTTTGATGTTAGCAGTCAGAGGGTGGTAGATCTCATACTTGTTCCAGAGAGCAGAACATTGGTTGTAAAAATCTTCAACAGACGCATCTGAGGAGTACTCCTTGGCTAGGTTTTTGAAAATTTCAAAAACCCTCTTCGGATTTTATTGGTGTGAGTAGACATGAGACAGCTGGTCCCACATTACTTTGGCATCATGAAGGCACAATAGAGACTGACTAATGCGTGGCTCGGTGCTATTGAGAAGCCAGGACATAACTCCCGACTCAGGAGGCGGATCAGTGGTAAGATGTTAGTATCGGCCTTGAGCCTTCACATATAGTACAAAGGACACTGACCACAGATGGTAGTTTGATTCATCGAGCTTGATTGTGATAACATAGAGAGACCTAGGAGGCTTCACGGAAGCCATACTGGGCAGAGGCAGGTAGTAGCAAGATGGTGGCGTAACAACAACAAGCAGCAACGAAAGAACCCACGATGGGCAGCAACAGACAATAAATAATGAACCCTCTATGGGGCAGTAGCAGCAGCAGGGATCTGACGCATCAGATCAGAAGGACCCGTCTCTTCAGGCAAAGATAGATAAAAAGAACCTATGCCGACATGAGGAAATCATTATTCCTTCATGAGGCGCAGGCAGAAAAAGATCCGAAGACGTAGGGGACTCTCAACGTGAGAGATCTATGGTTGTCTGGAAGAGTAGATTAACCGCTAGGAGAAGAGGAAGGGAGTCGATGGTGGGGAAAGTAGAGGATGGAGAAGAGTGGCAGCCGGTGGAAAGGAGAGAGGCGGAGGTGGAGAGGGGGGCAGCCGATGGGTGAGGGGGTTGCGGCGGCAACAGCAAGGAGGGGTGGGCGGCAGGTGGTGGGGGGCAGGTGGTGGCGGCGGCGGGTGGTGGAGGTGGAGGGGCGACGGGTGGTGGTGGAGGTGGGGGAGGGTGGCGGCGGCGACAGCGCTGGGCAGGGAGGCCGGTGGCGGGTCCGGGGGGGGGGGGCTTCAGGGCATGGGGGCAGGGTGGGAAGAAAAACCGGGGACCGGGCCTCCTCTTGATACCATATAGTAAGAGCCTGCTCTGATACCATATAAATAAACTGAGACTTGTTTATTGAGTGTGTAAAATAGTGTACAATGCAGTCTCTTATATAACGGAAGAGAATAGAGACTAAACAGAGGTGAGCAATATGGGATTAGACTATAGAAATGAACAACATAGGTGAGGCACATACTATGCACATGACACTCAACAAATCATAACAGAACACAACATATCTCCATAAAATGCATCAACAATGATGATGGCAAAGCGTTGGTGAAGGATGATGATATAAAGAATCAATGGAGAAACTACTTTCATAAGCTTTTCAATGGGGACAAGGAAGCACATAAGCGGACACGGACACAGACACGGCCGTGGATACGGACACGGGACACGGCGATTTTGAAAAACACAGGACACGGACACGGCTATGGACACGACATTTTTTAAAATTAAACTATATATATATATATATATAACACATAAGAAATAAAAAATAGATAATTAGACACTATAACTTAATTTAAGATAAAGCTAAAAAATGAAACCAATTGGCGATTGTATAACCACAACATTGAAACATTGAAGTAGAATTATCCATATTTAGAGGTCTTTTCATTTTTATGTCAAATACAAGTTAAAAAAAAGACAATTTTACTTCCATTCATATTCAATATGTAATACCCAAACATGACGAGATATAAAAATTAAAAAGAAGAGGAGAGACCGGTAGATTAAATAAGAGAGATTGAAACATGAAAAAGTGGAATTCAATTTCAAGATTTTAATGTGTATGATGAGACTCATATGAAATGATGTAAAGAAACCCCAAGAACTGAAGTTGTGTATTTTGAAGTCTAAAAGAATCAAAAGACAAAAAGATTGAGGAAAATTTAATAAAGAGTAAGCATTTTTTGCAATTCCAGTAGCCTAATCTAAGAATAGACTTCACGGATTCAGTCCCATGATGTGCCACGCTGCTGAATTTCGGAATATTGTCCATTAGACATACATAAGAGTCTTTAAATCGATACCTAGTACTCAGTAAATGTAGATGTCATATAAATTTTGAGACTGTTCATAAGGAAATTATTTAGATACACAGCAGCAATTAATATAAATACACAACTGGATATTCAAGAAAGTGATAAACATAGAAACATTGATAGAACAAGGAAACAATGGATAAAGGTTGATAGTTTCCCTCAGTTAATCAGTTTTCCAGAACTAGAGGAAGGCCCCAAGCCCAAGAATAGATGAATGAGTCGAGAGATTATATAGAAACAAGAATAGGGAGACAGTTGTTGCTGCTCTAGACTTGGATATGTGATAAGAACAGCAAGAATACAACTGCCACCCTCTTGCGAACTGATCTGGATTTGATCTATCAGAGACGTGTTTAGCTGCCTAGTTATGTGACTAGGTTAGTGGAAAGGCAAGCCTGTTTTGGGCTGTAAATGGGCCTGGCCGTGTCCAAGCCGTGTCCACCTATAAAAAACAAAAAAAATGTTGGACACGGCTGGAGAAGTGTCCAATACGTATTTAGGCGTGTCCACGGAGTACGGGTGTCCAATACGTGTCGGACACGGGTACGACACCTGTTTTGAAGTGTCCGTGCTTCCTAGAATGGGGATATTGTGAACAATGTAAGAGACTCGAATGACATGAATGCAAGAAATATCACTTACACACGACGAGTTTCACTATCTGAGGTCCAAAATGCTTTGAAATAGATGAAAATGAAAAAGGCATGTGGTCTAGACAATATTCCTATTGATGTATGGAAGAGTATGGGGGATGAAGGAGCTATGTGGTTAATAAATTTCTTTGACAAGATAATGAAGACAAAGAAGATGTTGGATGAATGAAGAAATAGTACTATAATCCTGATCTACAAGAACACATGAGATGTTCAGAGCTGCACAAATGGCATAGGTATTAAGTTGATGAGTCACACAATGAAGCTTTGGGAGAGGATTATTGAGAAAAGACTATGATTGATTACACATATCAAACAACCAGTTTGCTTTTATGTCGGGAAGATCAACAATTGATGTTATTTTTCTGATAAGGAGGCTTCTGGAGAAGTACAAAGAAAACAAACAAAATCTTCATATGGTGTCTATTGATATGGAAAAGGCCTATGACCGAGTACCCAGAGAAGTGTTATGGAGGGTTTTCGCATAAAAAGGGTGTCTATTGATATGGAAATGCATTGGAATCTAATGGATTTATGATCAGTAGAAGCAATTTTGAATATATGCATTGAAATTTTAGCCAATCTGGAATTGTGAATGATGGGGTCAAGTTGGATGGAATGTCTAAAATACTAAAAGGCTTCTCTTATTGAATGAATAAAACAAGTATAAGGCTCTCTCTTTTATAAGACAAGAGAGTAAGACATAAAGTAGAGACATGCAATATGGGATAAAAAATAAGAGGCTAATAGACAAGAGAAGTCTAAAGCCATAACACAATAAGTAAAATAACATAGTAAAATATATATACTAATACTCCCCCTCAGGCTGGACCATAGATATCAATCATGCCTAGCTTGTCCATTAGAGTAGTGAATCTGGTCTTTGGTAGGATTTTGGTGAAGATATTTGCAACTTGATCTGAAGTATGTGTATACGGTGTAGAAATCTTTCCAGATAAGACAACTTCCCATACAAAGTGTCAGTCAACCTTAATGTGCTTCGTGCGTTCATGGAAAGTAGGATTGATGACAATAAAGATGGTTGCTTTGTTGTCACAGTGCATGGGGATAGGTGTAGAAGTTGAGATACCAAAATCTTTCAGAAGGTTGCGTACCTAGAAGAGTTCACATGTAGTATGAGCCATCGCTCGATACTCCGCTTCAGCACTAGAACGAGCAACGACTGTTTGCTTTCTGCTGCGCCAGGTAATTAGGTTACCGCCGACAAATGTGCAATATCTAGAAGTAGATCTGCAATCTATCTTGCTTCCAACATAGTCAGAATCAGAATAACCAACAAGATAACGGTGCCCATGTTTTTTTTAAGAAGGCTTTTTCCAGGAGAGCTTTTCAGATATTTCAGAATATGGCAAACAACGTTCCAGTGACACTGTCTGGGCTTATCTAGATACCTACTAACCAGTCCAACAACAAATGTGATATCAACTCTAGTGACAGTGAGATATATAAGTTTCCCGACCATCTGGCGATACTGATGATGATTAGGGTAAGAAGGAGAATTCTCCTCATCCCAATTAGTGTTTGGATCCAAGGGGGTACTAGCAGGCTTGGCCCCAAGCAGACCTATTTCAGATTGAAGATCCAGAACATATTTGCGTTGAGATAAGCATAAATCAGAAGATGACCGAAAAACTTCAATGCCAAGAAAATATCTTATTGTGCCTAAATCTTTGGTGAAAAAGTATTTTTCTAAGTAGCTTTTAGCAAGGAACAAGGTGACAGATACCGACGTTTCGATAACTTGGAAATAGGTATTTGCCGGTATATCGACGGAAATACCGATGTTAATGAGTATTAGCCTATTTAGTTAATAGGTTAATAAGTTAGTGGGCCTTTGTATCTCAGCCCATTTAGATTACTTGCGTCCTAAGTCTTAGGGCGTCTCCCCTCTCCTATATAAAGGAGAGGGTGTCCAGTCTTGTATTCTTCCTATTGTGTTCAATCCAATCTTATTTTTTACATGGTATCAGAGTGGTGAACAGTAACTCCGGCGGTGAACAGTACGTGGTGTGAACAGAGTGCGTTCGCTCCTGAGGGAAACCTAGCCGCCGCCCCTCCTCCCTCTCCTTTCTGGCGCACACGCAGCTCTAGCCGCCGCTCGTCTTTTCTAGAGAGCAACCGAGGGGAAGAACCCTCACATGCGGGCGGCCGCAGCCATTGCCATTGCTTAGGTCGGCTGCCCGTTAGGCATCTCCCGACTTCCATGGCATATCTTTCTCTTTCTCAAATGATCTAGTTTTCTTTCTGTGCGTCGACACCATCACCTTCCTGACGCCATCATCATCCTTCTCGTGTAAACGCCGCTGTCGGCGATCACCCAACCATCATTCCGAGCGGCCAGTAAAAAGCAGCACCATCCGCATCCGTCGACGCCATCACACTCGCATATTCAACAACCATCTACCGCTGCATTGCCCTGATGTCCTCAGCTCCAGCCTTTGTCGTCTCATAAGGAGAGGCTCCGCACTTGACTCCGCATGCAGCCTCATGGCATGCAATATCTCCGGAGCCGTGTAGGAGACCAATATCATATTTTTCGTTGCGGCCAAGTGCTACATCAGCCGAGCGACACAATCATCGTCATCTATCCTGCTGCTGTGTTGCTGCCATATCATCAAACAACCATATTCCCAGCCGCCGATCACACCATTCAGCCGCCGCCGTCATCCATGCCCCTGGTCGCTGCTGCACTGTTGCTCTCCATCTCGTCGTTGCTGCCCCAACGTTTTCGCCTATCCTTGGCTGAAGCACAGTCACCCATCACTCTCCACTGCTACCAAACAGCCCTATTACTGCCCCCATATACCAGATGTCTGTTGATATTCAGATCCTTAATCGGATCAGACCTTGGCTAATCGGGTCCATTTAGCATATTCTCTCCGGTTATCGGTTTCATTCTCTATATATTACACATCTCCATATCTCAAAATCCTCTCGAATCCACCAATTCCTTTCCCACCCACCCATATCATGTGTGTATGCCTTTCCACAGTGCGGGGGGTTATATATCCATTTCTTCACACCAAACACTCACTCTCGTCGTATTTGGTGTGCGGGGGGATAAAGAGGAGAGGAAGAGATGAGAAGAGAGAGAGAGAAGATGTATGAGAGAGAAAGTATGAGAAGAGATGATATATATTCAGGCTATATATCTTCCAGGCTATATATCTTCATTCAGCATCAACACCGGGCTATCTGCGTTCGTACCGCGTTATGTACGTCAGGTGTTGATGGTGTACTTCTTCAACTGCATTCACATGAGACAGATGGGTGCTTCTTCAGATTTTCAAAAGCTTAGCAAGCCTGCCAATCTACTTCTGCAAGGTTGATTCATCCAGATTTATCTTCACCGAATTGCTTTATCACGTCTTCTCTGAGCCGCATCTGCTATTTCGACATCACCTGTTGCTGATCTATTTGAGACTTTCCTTGATGGATGATATCTCCTTTCCTGTCAAGCCCCCAAGGTTCTCACTACAGAGTTATGGTACTTGCATCGTATCACCAGCATATCGTCCGTCCGTGTTCGTGCCACGTTATGCACGTCTTCTCGGACGCTTTGAAGACGCCACTAATGCTACATCATCATTGGAGATCCGTGTTCATGCCGTGTTAAGTACGTATTCCAGTGAAGTTGTCGTAGTCGTCGTATTGATGATCTTCTGCTCCAAGTGGTGAATTACTGTTGCAGTATTCAAGTTCCATTTCAGATGTTCTTCATTCCAGATGCACTCCAAAAGACCTTCATCAAAGCTCAAGGATCTCCAGCCTGCAGAATACAATTTCAAAGAAGAGAGACATTGTCACCAAATGGTTCAGGAGGAGTATTACTTAAGGGGGAGTATCAATTTTGTATGGGGAGTGATATTTATCTTTTATCTTTCATCTATCATTTCTTTTATCGTTTTATCGAGTCTTGTAACCTCCAAGCTTTGGACATGTGTTTCACCCATGATCCAGCTTGAGGGGGAGTGCTAAAGAGTATATATTAGCCTATTTAGTTAATAGGTTAACAAGTTAGTGGGCTTTTGTATCTCAACCCGTTTAGATTACTTGCGTCCTAATTCTTAGGGCGTCTCCCCTCTCTTATATAAAGGAGAGGGCGTCCAGTCTTGTATTCATCCCATTGCGTTCAATCCAATCTTATTTTTCACAACCGACAAATGCAATCCTGGCCGTTTTAACACCAAAATGAACAAATTAATTCATGAAACTTTACAGATGTAATCTCTACACCTAAATGCAGCGTTTTATGCAATAAAATTATATATTGGGTGTGTAGGGGGGGTCTCCATCATGTGGGAGGGAAGGAATCTGTCCTATTTCGTTGGGATTTTGATTAAGGGTTTCGATGACAAAATGTAGGAATTAAGATATGAAATTTTACTAACAAAATCCACTATCTTAATTACACACAATTATGCAATAATATACAATTTACAACATTTGAATAACATATTTACTTACAACTCACATCAGTTGTATGTTGAGTGGCGCGGTTGTTCTCGAAACAGTTCTGAGTTGATATTACTGAGATATTGCGGCCATGACATGTGCATCCTATAATGGTGGTTGTATGTAGTCACATGCTCCTCATACGCATCATCATTGGCAAATTGTATGAAGTTCCATGTTGCTCATTCATGTGTAATACTGTATAGTGTATAATATTCCTTTGTATTATATTCACATTACTCTTTAGTAAAACATCTTCTACTAAACATAAATAAGTAACTAATTATATCAATACTAATTGTAATATGCTTAGATAAATTGCATGATAATAGTAATTAATAGTGTTGTAAGTAGGTAGATCTAGTGATAATATTGTAGATCTATATAATATGCTTATATATGTATGTATAGCTCGTGTAAACATATAAAAATTGAAGTAATACAAGCTTTGGCGGTAAAAAACACTTTTTTAGGTGAAAGTGGAAGAAAAAAGTAGAAAAAGAGATGGAGAGGTTGCTAATGGTAGAAATGAAAGAGATTAGTTAGAATTACCTTGATTTGGGTTGGTATTTACTCTAATTGCCAAAAAATCATCCAAATGTACCTTCTTTTCTCCTCCCAAGAAGTAACAACAGTCATTCTCACAAAAAACGGTATACCCGTCGGTATATCGCTGGTTTCCTTTGGTACAGTGAAGCTAGTAGTGCAATTTGCATTGAAACCACTGAAACATGGCGGTATCGGCGGTATACATGTCGGTATTATCAGTATTTGCGATCCTATCGGTACACACACATGTATCTGTGTCAATACCCATCAGTATCGGTATTCTGAGCGGTATATCGCCGATAGCGACAACATCTCATTCCTTGGCTTTTAGTAGCCTGGATTCTTGCAGGGTCACTACCAGATAATATGGTGTCATCAACGTAAACAATCAAGATAACAAGACCAGAAGTAGTTTGCTTGACAAACACAAAATGATCAGACTGAGAGCGACGAAACTGGAACTTGTGAATAATGGAGCTCAACTTATCAAACCAGGCACGGGGACTTTGCTTCAGGCCATAAATGGCTTTGTGCAGGCGACAGACTTTAGATGACTCCCCCTGAAGCACAAATCGGGGAGGTTGCTCCATGTATACCTCCTCATGCAGGTCGCCATAGAGAAAAGCATTTTTGACGTCAAGCTGAAATAGATGCCAGTCAAAGTTAACTGCCACATAAATAAGTACACGAACCGATTTCAGGCGAGTGACAAGTGAGAAAGTCTCAAAGTAATCCACACCATATGTCTTGAGTGTAGCCTTTGGCGACAAGACAAGCTTTGAGACGTTCAATAATCCCATCAGGATGATATTTGATCGTAAAAATCCATCGGCAGCCAACAAGGGAACAATCAGTAGGTGCATCAACTCGGGATGTTAAAGAGCCTAGGAAGCATTTTTAGGAATGGAAACAACAGAAAGAGCGGAAGTGAAGTTTGCAAAATTAGATCCCAAGTGAGCAGTAGTGCAGAAATTCCCAATGGGATGTTGAGTGCAAGTCCGAGTGCCTTTACGTAAACTTATAGGAATATCCAAGTTAGAAATACTTGAGCTAAAGGTGGGGGTGGATCTGCCGACGAGGATGGAGGACTTAAAGGGGCCATGGAGGAAGTTGGAACCTTTGGACTTCGTTGATAAACCTTCAATGGAGGAACGGGAGTAGTATTTGTATCTGATAACGTAGCATCACCAATCAGTGGTAAAGGTGTATCCGCAAGTAAATCAGATGTCAGGGCAGAGCTAGCCAAGGAATAGAACGACATATGTTCAAAAAAGACTACATCAGCTGAAACCATCCACTTTTTAGTAATCAAATCATAACATCGATATCCTTTTTGTGTCCTAGAGTACCCCAAGAAAACACACTTGATAGCACGTTGATCCAATTTGGATAGGCCAGGGCTTTGACAAAACAGGTACTGCCAAAAATTCGAGGAGGTACAATAAAAAGAGGAGCATCGAGAAACAAAATATGATATAGCACTTAATCAGTTGATTGCCAAGTACAGAAGAAGGCATGTGGTTAATGAGATAGCATGCAGTGGAAACAACTTCCGGCCAAAAATATTGGGGGATGTGGTAGTGAAACAAGATAGTGTGGGCAACTTCAAGAAGATGCCTATTCTTACGTTTAGCGACCCCATTTTGTTGAGGTGTGTAAACACACGAGGTTTGGTGAATGGTACCCAATTTTCGACAAAAAAGACTAATTGATGTTTGCATGAACTCAAGGGCATTGTCAGTGCGAAAGACTTTATAGTTTTAACAAACTGAGTTTTTATCCCAGCAAAAAAAAGATGAGATAGTATCAAGAATATTAGACCTGTCTCTTAACAAAAATATCCAGGTTGTTCTAGAGAAATCGTCAATAAAACTCATGAAGTACCGGAAACCAGATATGTTGGAAATAGAACATGGGCCCCAAATGTCAACATGTACTATATCAAACGATTGTTTTGATCTAATACAAGGTTTCTTAATAAAACTAGATCTAGTTTGTTTACCCAACTAGCAAGTTTCACACTGAAAGAGAATCAGAAATACCAGGTAGTAGGTTCTTCAACTTAGTCGGTGATGGATGCCCCAACTGATAGTGCCATTGGATGCCAGTCACAGAAGTAGTCAGGAATGCAATATTCTTCGGTGTGTCCAAACTGTATAAGCCGTCTAGTCCCTCATGGCCCGAACCAATCTTTATCCTCGTGCGTAGATCCTGAAAGATACCATATGGGTCAAACGTTATGGAGCACTGTAGGCTCTTAACAGTTCTACTTACAGATAACAAGTTGATTGGGAATTTAGGGACATAATGCCAAAAGTAGTGATAGGCGATCTGAAGTACATATATTCCCAACTCTAAAGACTGGTATTTGCGAACCATCGGCAAGAGTAACAGGGGGAATAGCAAATGTTTTATGTAATTTAGAAAATAAAGTAGGATTGTCGGTAATATGGGTGGTCGTACCAGAGTCGATCACCCATGTATTTTTACCAGACTGTGTTAGGAGAGCAGAACTGCCATCAGGAGAAGTCTCAGCAGAGGAAGCCAATCAGTCTTGGAGTAGCTTTTCAAATTCAGATCTGACCCATTCAGCAGATGGTGGGGCAGATGAAGATGCAACAGTGTCAGGTTGGTCGGTTGTAACTTGATTTGCCCAAGCAGGTTTTCCATGTTTGATCTGATGACTATCTTCATTATGATTCGTTCTTTGGCAGAAGTTGCAGTAGCGTTGTTCGGTAGTGTCAGAACTAGAGGAGTATGAACCGCGACAAGGGCCTATAGTAGAGCGTCTGTGACCGCGCCCTCGACCCCGACAACGACTACGAAACAGATCACCAGACCTAACAGCAAGGGTTGCACCATCAACATAATTAGGAAGAACTTAAGATACAAAGGGTAGGCGCTGCACGCGTTTCAGAATTCTCGCTAGGTAGGCAGAGGGTCACTAGAGAGGATCTGATCAACAACACCCGCAAAGGATGATGGTAAACCAACGAGGAACTAAACAAGATGCAACTCATTGTGCTGTCGTTGGGTTTCTTTAATATCAGATGAGAGTGAATGGTATACCTCGAATTCATCCCAGAGAGCGCAACATTGATTGTAGTAGTCCTCCACAGAGTCTGTATGAGTGTACTCCTTTTCGGCCAAGTGTTTGGAGATTTCAATCACTTTCTTCGGATTTTACTGATGAGAGTACACGTGGGAAAGTTGATCCCACATGTCCTTAGCAGTCCGCAATCGTAGGAGAGATTGGCTGATTTTAGGTTCAGCACTGTTGACCATCCAGGTCATAACACCAGAATCTTCTTTGGACCATAGATCATATGCCTGCTTTGTCTTTTCATCAGCAGTCGCAGCATGAGCATCGGGGCCTTTGGTAGAAAGATGGGAGTAGCGTCCTTGAGCCTTGACATAAAGCTCAAAAGAAGCTACCCAGAGGTGATAGATGGAACCATCCAACTTGACAGTAGTGACACAGATTCCGGAGCAGATCAGTGGACGCCATGAGTCACGTAATATGCAAGACGCCAAAGCAGGCATAAGCAACATTCGGGAGCAGCAGGCAGGAACAACATGCATGAGGTAGACGTAGTAGTCAGTAAAAAAAGGCAGCAAAAGAAACCCAACACATGGGCATAGCTAGTAACACCCGTACGGGGGCAGAAGATAGCGGTAGGAGATGTGATGCATCAGGTCTCAGAAACCTACACAGGGGAAGCAAAATATCCAGAAAAACCTACGCCGACAAGGAGGAAGAACTACTCCACCGTGAGGCGCAGGCAGGCAGAGAGCAAGAACAGATTAATAACCCGTCAACATGCTCTAACTGGAAAATTACCAGAGACGTCCAAAGAGCAGCAATGAAGAGGAGGGATGAGGGTGGCTAACCAAAGGGAGAAATGGTTGGTGGAGTGGGAGACAGGAAGGAGGGGATTAAAGGAGGTGGCGACGGCTGTTTGGAGGTGGGGAGGTGGCGGCGACCTATTGGAGGGTGACGGTGGCCTGGAAGGAGGCTGGAGTTGGCGGCAGGTTTAGGGGGTGGGGGCGGCGACGAGGCTGGGAGAGGAAGAGGGGCATGGCGACGGTGGTAGAAGGGAGAAGAGGGGCAGGGCTGAGCGGCAACAGGGAGGGGATAACATCGACGGCGTGTGGGGGTGGGGGCGGCAGCCAAGGAAGAAAGGGGAGGGGGAAAGGTGACGGCTAGGGTTAGGTGAGTGAAAGAAGAAATGAAGAAGGAAGAAGACAGGAACACCTATCACATGTCGGATGCAAGATGCAACAAACGTGAGTAGGGCTTGAGCCTACACACTTGTATATATATATTAGGGTAAGTACATGAGGTACAAAGAGAGAAAAAGAATAAAAACTAAATTTCATAAGCAAAATAGATCTGCCGCTGGCTTGCCGTTCCGCCGCTGTGCCGGTGTCGATACCATCGACTTGAGTGTCGATGGTATCGACAGAATATTGTCTTGCGCCTGAACCAATCTCGATACTATCGACATGTGTGTCGATAGTATCGACCGGGATGCAGCTTGCTTCAACTTGAACCTGAACTGATCTCGATACTATCGATAGAGTGTCGATAGTATCGACTGGGATGCAGGATGCTTCACACTCCCCCTCAAGCTGGAGAGTACACATCGTGTATGCCCAGCTTTCCGCAGAGTCTCTGAAAGATTGCTGAACCCAAAGGCTCTGTCAGAATATCTGCTAGTTGATCTTCAGACCTGACATATGGAGTCACAATTGTGTCGTCTTTTATTTGATCACGAATAAAATGGCAATCAACCTCTATGTGTTTTGTACGCTCATGAAAGATAGGATTCCTGGCAATGTGCATAGCAGATTGATTGTCACACTTGAGCTCCATAGAAGGTAGAAGAGAAATTTGTAATTCAGATAAAACAGATTTGACCCATTTTAATTCACAGCATGCATGGGCCATAGCACGGTATTCAGTCTCAGTGCTAGATCTAACAACCACATGTTTCTTCTTACTTTTCCATGTGATAAGATGATCACCTAGAAAGGTACAATAGCCTGATGTAGATCTCCTATCAGTATGATCACCAGCCCAGTCAGCATCTGAATATCCTGTGAGAGACAGAGTAGATGGAGGTGCCTTTGGTCTAGAATATGTGATACCCTTACCGGGAGCATTTTTCAGATACCTCAGAATTCTGCAGACTGCTGTCCAGTGTGATTGTCGCGGAGAATGCATATATTGGCTGACCACGCCCACAACAAATGAAATATCAGGTCGGGTGACTATTAGATATATTAACTTACCCACTATTCTCCTGTAATATTCTGGATCTTGATACTTAGCATCATCAACCACCTCTTTGATGTGATAATCCATTGGTGTAGATACCGGTTTAGATTCAGCCATGCCTGTCTCCTGTAACAAATCAAGCACATATTTTCTCTGAGATAAATTGACATCTGCATGAGATCTAAGCACTTCAATGCCTAGAAAGTATCTTAGTTTGCCCAGATCCTTTGTATGGAAGTGTTTTTGCAAACCCTCTTTGACACGATATATTCCCATGGTGTCACTGCCAATAATTACTATGTCATCAACATATACAATAAGAATAATGGATCCACGGGAAGAGCTGGAGTAAAATAAGGAATGATCAGTCTTGGAGCGAGAAAAACCCATCTGAAGAATAACTTCACTGAACTTGTCAAACCAAGCTCTAGGTGACTGTTTCAGCCCATAAATAGCCTTTTTTAATTTGCATACTTTCTGACACTCCCCCTGAGCAACAAACCCAGGAGGTTGCTCCATATATACTTCTTCCTGTAGATCACCATGGAGAAAAGCATTCTTTACATCCAGCTGAAATAGTGGCCAATCAAAGGTAGTAGCAAGAGAAATAATGATCCGCACAGAATTCAGGCGAGCAACAGGAGAAAATGTTTCAAAGAAGTCAACACCATAGGTTTGGGTGTAGCCCTTTGCAACCAATCGGGCTTTCAACCGTTCAACTGATCCATCCGGATTGTGTTTAATAGTGAAAACCCATCTACAACCTACTACTTTCTTCCCTGCAGGAAGATCAACCAGATCCCAAGTACCATTATTTAAGAGAGCTGACATTTCAAGTTGCATAGCCTGTGTCCAGCCACTGTTCTTCATAGCATCATAATGGTTTCTTGGTATAGACACAGAATCAATCCCAATAGCGAATGCACGAGCCTGCTTAGACAGATGAGACAGGCAACATACATTTGTAATAGGGTGTTTAATAGTACAAGACCTAGTACCTTTCCGAACAGCAATAGGAAGGTTGAGATCTGATGTCTCTGTAGGATTCTATTGAGTAGAAGGCGATGATGAGGGCTCAGGGACTGGTGCCGCTACTTCTTCTGGATCCTGCCTGCCTCGCCTATGGTATACATGTGTGTAATGCTCAATGGTAGGTCTATCTCCTGATTGTTCATCCGGAATAGAAGTAAAATCTGGAATGATAGGTGGCACTCCCTCACTCTGCACCGATGGTGCCAGTCTCTCATTTTGTATTTTTTGTGGCTCTCCCTCTCTCAACTGCTCCCCCTTGCTCATAGCATTGGAGAAATATGGAGTGGTCTCATGGAAAGTGACGTCCCTAGACACAAACATGCGGCGAAGACTAGGACAGTAACACGTGTATCCTTTGCTCGTAGTGGAGTAACCCAGAAATAGTGTTTTAATGGACCTAGGAGACAGCTTGTCGGTCTTAGGGTCAAAGTTATGGACAAAGGAAGTGCAACCAAACACTCTAAGAGGAATAGGATAGGGAGAGTCCTTGGGACGCAATATAGAAAAAGGAGTTTGTCCTTGAAGAACAGAAGAAGGTTGCCTATTAATCAAGAAACAAGCAGTTAAAAGAGCTTCAGACCAAAACTTCTTGGGCACATTAGATTGAAACATAATAGATCGAGCAATATCAAGAAGATGGCGATTCTTCCTCTCTGCCACCCCATTTTGCTGAGGGGTGTGAGGACAAGATGTGTGGTGAATCATACCAACCGAGCTACAAAAATCAGACATAGCCTTTTGAACATACTCCAAAACATTATCAGACTGAAGAATTTTTATATTGCAATCAAACTGGACTTTAATTTCAGTATGAAAATGTTTCACAATAGACAACACGGACTCTCTACTTTTAAGAAGGTAGATCCATGTCATGTGTGAGAAATCATCGACAAAGGAGATAAAATAACGAAAACCATTATAACTCTGGTCTTTTACAGGACCCCACACATCACTATGTACTAACTCAAAGGGACAAGAAGCCCGCTTATTGACTCGACTGGGATAGGATAACCTATGGTTCTTTCCCAGTTGACTTGACTGACACTCTAAGGAAGATAATTGGGACAAATCTGGTTCCAACTTCCGCAGGTTCTCTAAAGAAGGATGTCCATATCTGCAATGCCATAGTAAGGGGGAACCACTCAACAGGATAGATGGAGCAGGAGCAGGCATTTTGCGAGGTAGACAGTCACCGTTGAAAAGGTAGAGATCACCTTTCCTAGGCAATCGTCTTCATACTCTTGAGATCCTGTAATATAAAACAAGAAGGTGTAAATATTACCCAACATTTTAGAGTGTCAATCAGTTTTGCAACAGAAAGAAGATTAAATGGAAATTCAGGCACAAAGTGAACTGATTTAAGATCAATCTTGGGTGTTAGGGAGACAGATCTACTAGCTAAAACTCTTTTCACTGAACCATCTGCCAGTGTAACAGATTGGTGAGGAATAGATGAGTCAATAGTGTGGAGCAATCTCCTCATACCAGTCATATGCTGTGAGGCGCCAGAGTCAACCACCCAAGATGAGGATGAGCCAGATGCTATGAGAGATGTAGCCTGATTACCAGCTGTAGATGCCAGATTTGCCGATGAAGAAGATGATGATGACCCCATACTCATGTGTTGTGTCGCCTGAATGAACCGATCATATTCTTCTTGAGAGTGATGCCGGTGCCAGAGGTAGTACCCACAGTTGAAGAGGATGAGGATCCTGTGGTGGTGGCACAATGTGCTGCCCCCACAGGTGGTGCAGCAGGTCTTCCATGTTTCTTCCAACACTTCTCCACTGTATGTCCCGGTTCGTCACAAAAGGTACATTTCGGACGTGTCCCACCATGGTTCAGGAAAGCGGTATGCGGTGTACGGGCGAAGAGGGTACTGCATAGAGTATATGCGGTATGCGGAATTATATACGGGAGTATATGCGGTTTTGGATTTTTTTTATTTCAATAAACTAATTATATATAAAATAATATAGCGAGATCATAAATTAAAATATATAGAGTAGGCACGTACATCTATTTACTTATAAATATATTAATATGCATGTATGATGTATGATATGCTTATATATGTATATATGTCTATATATAGAATGTGTTTGTAATATATGTACAAATACTAAAATGTAGGTAAATCGATGTACAAATATATGTATAGTGTGTATAAATGTGAATAAATCAAAATATATATACATGCACAAATATGTGATTGTATATTTAGATATATCGTATATGTATCTATAAATGTTAATATATCAAATGGTATTCGTATAAATGTACAAATGCGTGTGGAAATTTTTTATATGTATTACAATGTATACATATAATTCAATGACTATATCTCAATTTATATATATATTGAAATGTGTGTATATATATGCATGTATGTACGAAATGCGTGAACATTAGTTGTGGGCTTTTCGAAAAGCGGAGTTTAATCGGCTTCTTAATCGGCCAAGCGGGAGTATATGCGGCCCATGACCGCTTAGTGGACCGATTAGTAATATGCGGTGCGGTAGGGTGACTGAATAGGTATATGCGGGAGTATATGCGGCCATGCGGACCGATTTCCCGAACAATGTGTCCCACACCCTCTACCCATACCGGGGCGTCCTCGTACCGCAGCAGCAACAGACGCATGAGATTCTCCAGAAGGTATATCAGGAACAAAGGAAGCAGACTCAAACAGTGATTGCTGGATCCTTGAATAAGCTTCCACAAGACTGGGTAGTTTATCAGTAGCCAAGATAACGCTCCGAGCGGAGCTACAAGTCGAGTTAAGCCCAGATAAGAATTTGGCTGTAACCAAATCATCTCTATCCTTTATCTGTTCTGCAACAGTCACAGGATGATAATAACTTAGCTCTTGAGCAAGAGCCTGAATCGCCCCAAAATACTCCTCAAGAGATCGGTCACCCTGTTTTTCAGCAAACAGACGATCATAGATCATAAACTGATGGAGAGCATTCTTCTCTTGAGAGTAATGTTGCTTCACTGCGTCCCATATTTCCTTGGCCGTAGAGTAGAACATGAACCTTGCGGCGATTGCAGATTCCATACTATTCCACAGCCAAGTCTTCACAAGACTGTCATGTCGCTTCCATTCAGCATACCCTTCGTCAGTAGATGCCTTGGGACCCGAGTCAACATGCCTTGCTCTGTCACGAGCCTCCAAGACGGTGTGGATGGCGTTCATCCATAGAAGATAATTTTTCCCGTTGAGTTTGATGGAGGCGGTAGGTGACACCTCGTTGTAGATCATAGGTGTCTTGATATCCTCCATTGTAGAACGGAATATATGACGGATTGATACACGTCAAAGAAGATGTGGTGACAGAGAGATACACGTCACACACAGAAGAAAAACAAGGAGAAATGTGTTACTGACGCATTCACAACCTCCAAATGATATTCCTAATCACACATGGAGGAGGTGTGACTAGGATGATGATTGAGACGAAACTAGTCCTCCGGTGGTGTTTTTAGATGATCGTTGGATCACCTGGAGATCCTCAGCCGCTTTGTGATAGTGGCTACGGTAGAGTTAGATATCTACCGCAGACCCAGAGTAGCCAACGGTGGTTCTTCGCAGTAGGTGGATTACGCCAAGACGACGGGTGGGAAGCAGCCGTCCGTCAAGGAGAGAGAGACCTGGAGAGATCCTCCGGAGAGAGAAAGGAGAAGCCCTAGATCGATCTCCGCTCTGATACCATGAAAGAAGAAATGAAGAAGGAAGAAGACAGGAACACCTATCACATGTCGGTTGCAAGATGCAGCAAATGTGAGTAGGGCTTGAGCCTACACACTTGTATATATATATTAGGGTAAGTACATGAGGTACAAAGAGAGAAAAAGAATAAAAATTAAATTTCATAAGCAAAATAGATCTGCCGCTGGCTTGTCGTTCCGCCGCTGTGCCGGTGTCGATACCATCGACTTGAGTGTCGATGGTATCGACAGAATATTGTCTTGCGCCTGAACCAATCTCGATACTATCGACATGTGTGTCGATAGTATCGACCGGGATGCAGCTTGCTTCAACTTGAACCTGAACTGATCTCAATACTATCGACAGAGTGTTGATAGTATCGACCGGGATGCAGGTTGCTTCACAGTGAGCATGGAGGCTAGGGTTAGGGAGGGAGGGGTTTACGGAGGATCAATTTTCTCTGATACCATCTAAAATACTAAACACTTCTCTTATTGAATGAATAAAACAAGTACATGACTCTCTCTTTTGTAAGACAAGAGAGTAAGACATAAGTAGAGACAGGCAATATGGGATAAAAGAAAAGAGACTAATAGACAAGAGAAGTTTAAAGCCATAACACAATAAGTAAAATAGCGCAGTAAAATATATATACTAATAGAATAGATGTACCAATATGTGATATGTTTCATTACTTGGGCTTTATTATTGAAAGGGGCGGTGAGGTTCAAGATGATGTTTGTCACAGGATCACAAGAATGGTTGAAGTGGATGAGTGCAATTGGAGTTGTATGTGACCACAAGATCCCTCTAAGATTAAAAAATAAGTTTTACGGAATAGCTATACAACCAACCATGTTGTATAGGAGTCAATGTTGGACAATGAAGAAACAAGGTCTCGACAAGATGAATGTGGTCGAAATGCGTATGCTGCGATGGATGTGCAGGAAAACGAGAAAAAAAGTTAGAGGAATGACTATATCAGAAACAAAGTGGGGGTTGTGAGCATCAAGGACAAGCTGTGTGAAGGCCATCTAAGATGGTATAGACATGTGCAACGCAAACCGACAAATGCACCTATTTGAAGCATGGTTATTGAGTCGAGCACAACTAAAAGAAGCAAAGGCAGCCCTAAATTAACCTGGGATGAGCTTATAAAGAGAGGTTTTGAGTCTTTACATCTTGATCAGAGTATGACCCATACCATAACAAAGCTGATTGAAAAAGAAGGATCCATGTAGCCAACATGGTTGGGATTGAGGCTTAGATAATGATTGTGATGAGATGGCAGAGTCTTAAAATTTGCTGACTTGCACAGGATCCTGTGCTATGTAACATAGTAGTGTTCAACTCCAAGCATGTGCGGCTACTGCTGCCATAAAACTTGTTATTTTTGTTGCTCTTTTTCTGCAGTGAGGTGCAGGATGAATACGATTGAACCTTTTTATTTTAAAAAAACTCATGTATGTAGTATTTTGGAGTTTATCTTTGGTTATTTAAAATTATGTTTTTCTCTAGGAAAGAAACATTTTGCATTTTTGTAACCAACCTTTTCATCATGATACAAAATTGGTTCAAAGAATGCTATAAAGTACTAAGTGATCATGGTTTAAAATTTGACCGGAATTGCAAAATTTTGGTTCAGATTTCGGCTTTGGTTGCTACCAGACATCGAAACCTACTTCCCAACCGCCAAAACTTCTGCTATGCAATTTCATTTAAAAAAATATTTTTTTTTGAAAAAAAAGATAATTGTTATGTATGACTTAATTAAATGCAAGACATAAGATACAACATGCTATTGCATAAGAATATGTGTGTGTGTGTGTGTGTGTGTACATTGCATAATCAAAATCTTGACGGAAATTATTTTGTTTATTTTTACTCGCACATGTAGGAGCCCCCCCACCCTATACCAACATATGATATTATTGCATGATTAGGTGTATTTATGTATGTAGATCATTCATGTAAAATTTCATGACTTAATTCCTTTATTTAGTCGTCGAAATCTTGTGTTTTCATGAGCGGAGATACTGAAATTTGTGTGAAATTTATGTAAATTTATGTTTGTGGACTATTGAAACGACGTTGAAATCAACATTTTGAACTATGTAAGCGATCGAATATATTCCGACGTTATGTTTTCTAGTTCAAATAAAGAATAAATGTTTTTCGTCTTCTTAATACGATAGATCATAGAAGAAAGGAAAATTTGTATTGATTGTGTAAACATTCATAAAAGAAATGCACATTTGCCATATATTAGAGTCCCACCTCTACTATTATTGTTATTGATTAATCAAGTCTATTCAAGTTGAAATTATTTATTGATGATCACACCTGTTTTATGTGCTTATTAGAAAAGAAAAGAAAAATCCTCAATTCGAAATCAAGGAACTTAGGCAATATTTCATACAAGGAATGAAATCTAATTAAATTCGCATTTTCATTTATCATTTCTTATATCTCAGGGCGGTTCCGGCAACTCGGTAAGAAATAAGAATAGCTTACTTTTTCTTAAACCAATATCGCCTTCTCACATTAAACTTTTGTCTGAAGTTCATCTGAAATATAGTTCAAATTCTAGTTTTAAGGTGGTTTTATACTCTTTCCATACAGTTAGCAATCTTTCAAAGATTTTGCTTCGTTTTTTTTTTGGTTTATGACTGTATCATCATAGTTGAGGGTAGGTTTTTTTCAGATAATAATTAGCTAGTCTATTCACTTCGATAAAGGGCTGCTTAATTATTCTCCGGCACTTTTATGGTGGTGTTTCTTCTATGGTAGATTAGCGTGATGATGTACGCTAAATGATTTATGGTTCACACAGTATAAACTGTGTATTTCCAAAATGCTTTGAATATGGAATAAAATGCAGTTCACGGAGGAATGAAGTTGTTTTTAATTATAATGTCATGATTTGTCTTAAGAAGATGTTCTGATTTTGCCCTCTTGCTCTATTCCCAGTTTCCCACTTTAATTGTCCTTTTCATCCACAGGTTCAACTTGCTGCTGCTGAGTGCCTTCTGGATATAGTTGATATGTTCAAATCTGTATCATCCGAAGAAAGTAAAGATGATAAATTTACGGAAGAGATTTTAAAACTTTGTGCAGCTCAAAAGAACGAACTGGTCAAATCAACGCTTCAAAGGTGCATTGATATAATGAATGGTTCAAAGGACAGATCTTGTAAAGGCTAATAGGCATTGCTTTGCGTTGCCAGAGGAGTGACTGTTTCCAGTCTCAACGCCAAGACTAGACCACTCATCAGTAGCAAGCTTACATTATGGACTGTTCCAAGAAGCAGAAGTTGCTGCAATGAGTAGGAAGCTTACATTAGGATTGTTCTAGGGAGCAACTGTCGTTACCATGAGTACAGCAAACTTACATTATTGGCGGTTAGGCCAAACAGTCGTTACCAGTATTTGAGATGTTGGTACCGATGGAATAACAGGGCAGCCGTCTATCATATATATTGCCGGCATTGTCCTATGCAGTCGATCACAGAATGTACCATTATTGCTCGAGCTATCCCTCTGCATTGTGCAGTTATGCTCCAATTCCATATTTATGTTTTAGCTATCATAGTTTAGTAACTTAATTAGTAATATGATGTAAATATATAACTATTTTCTTTTTAGTAATCAAAATCACACTTATAATTCCCTTTCCGTAAATATTATCCTTGTTTGTTTGTTATGGGTGCTTATACGCTGATTACCATTTGCATGCAAGCTTATAAAAAAGTTGTTCCATTTAGGTTTTCAATTAAAAGCGCCAGACTTTAAGAAAAAAAAGGCAAGCCAATCCATCCCAGGGCGGTTCTCGTCCATCTTCCAAAAAGTCCTAAAGCCCATAATTTTCTTGCAGCTCAAATGACGTGCAAAACTAGTGAAGGTAATCACTAACAGAAAACAGTTTACTAAAATTTAATCAGCCAAGTTCTTGGTATCTCAAATCCACTATGGGACGATTCACATGTGGAACATCACTGAAGCAGAAAAGCCCGTCTTTGAAATAAATAACAGTTGGTGCCTCGGACCTGCCATGGTGCCAGTTTGCATACTGACGTTGAAGGCAAACAATCTGCATTACCAGGAATATCTAGAAATATTTATCTAATTGGGGGTCATTTCATATAAATGGCTAACACAATTTTTTGTGTGTATATGTACGAAAAGGTGATGTTCATCTATGTCGCAATTCTTTTGGTCAATGATGTCTTGATGGGTTGATCCTTTGCCTTTCATTCCGTGATACATGTTCATTTTGCCAAGCATGTAGGTTACCTCATGCCTCCTGCTAGTGTATCTCTAGATGATGCTGGAGTTGTCAACCAACTTTATAGTGGAGGTAACTCCAAAGTGGAGTGTTGTCTTTCAATACAAATCAATGATAACAGATTTTGTATTGGCTTCCAATGGTTGGGCCATGATTGTCCACTCGTGTGAATTTGCTTCATGATGGTGATCTCCAAAGGTTGGTGGGAACGTGGTGTTGCCTTGTAGAAGTTGTAGGGGATGGGGTAGACATGCTCTTCCAAGATACATGGTAAGGAATGGAACTGATATTGAGCACACTACTTACACCAACATCTACACCCTTGCCTCAGGAACCCGCAACTGGCATCCTACACGCATGTGGTATTAGGTTTTCGTGTGTTCTCGATGCTTTGTCAGCATTGTGCCGATTTTAAAATTGAACTATACCGGAAGTTGAACAGACAGGTTGAGGCTGAGGTTATAAAATCCCCCACACCCTCACTTTCTTCCTCTTTTTAACGAGACACCCTCTTGCTCCCTCCTGACCAAATGATGTTTGCTGGTTGCCTCCTCTCTTTCGTGTCGTATTGATACCGTCGCCATCCCGCCCAGATGTGTCGTCGTCTTGCATGTCATTGTGCTGCCCGCTGGCTGCCTCCTGTCCTCCATCACGTCCAGTCCTCTGTTGTCCTGTTGGCCGTTGTTTTGCCCAGACGTTGTCGTCGTCTAGCCTGCCATCGTGCCCAGCCCGTTGTTTGTGACAAGACAAGGTCACCTCTAGCCTGTCGCCCACACCTATCCTATTGTCGTCTTGCCCAACCTGCCATCACGCCAGCCTGTCGCTACGCCAAGGTCGCTGCTTTGACCGACACCCTCTCCCGTCGTGCCTCCTCCACCTTTGACTGTCACCAAGGTAACAACAATACCCCTTTGTCGTGGTCACACCTCATCCTCCATCGTTAACCTTCAACACATGCACATGACACAGATCATCTGGATCACTCATTGATGTTGTCAGTTTTATTCATTTTCAATTGTTGGTCAGTCACCTAGACTTGATATTGTAATGTACAAAAATTTGACATTTGATGAATGAATTATGGTGCTATGACATTTACAAATGAGTTTTGATTTTATTTTAAATGAAAAATGTGAGCACTTATGAGTCACATGCAATAATGTAGATTTATGCATACATATTATTTAAAAAAAATAGATATTGTGACTCGTAATGTATTCTCTAATCACAAATTTTTTCTAATGTAAGTGTTGTCTTAATTTATGTTTAGTCTCGTTGAGGATGTCTTTTGGTAGTGCAATGATAAATGGTCATTATGTCTTATAATATATTTTTGTAATCATAAAATTTCTCTGACTGTAAGCACTGTTTTGGTTTATATCAGGTCTGGTTGTTAGTAGATTTTGGTACTTCTTTGAACATATTTAAGTTTGAATTTTCTGACTTAAACGTCAAACGTCTACAATTATGACTATGGGCGGTCAAAAAGAAAAATTGGAGGGAATTTTTTTTAAATTTGAAATGAGTTTTAATTGTTTGTGAGCAAAAATTAAAAGCATTGGTTGGTTGGTGGTGGGTGGTGGGAGGCTAGGCGACAATATTGATTTGTTGTAGCAGTGACATGTATGCAACCATGCAGTCGCACCACCAGGCTTATGACCTAGTTATTCGTGTCGCTCTGGGCTATAGACTTTTTGGTAGTGTGTCGTTATATTCTTAGTATTGTTTCAATACATTTAAATACTTATTTTTAAATTATCATCAAAATATGTAGAAACATAATTTTCCTCAAACCAGACATTTTATACAGTTGTAGAATCGACGAAAAATACTTTATATATTTTTTCTAGAATAGGACTCATTGTGCTAGTCTATTTTAGGTCTGTTTGTTGATGAATTTTAGTATTATGTTGGACATAATTAAGTATTATTTTGTTAATTTTTATTCTTGACATAATTAAGTATGACATTATTATTTTGTTCTATGTATTGATTTAAAATATATAAAATATTATAGTATGACCCAATGAAATGATTTTTTTAGTATGACACTGTGGTTTTGTTTATTTTTATTCTTAGATAAAACGAAATGATGATTTTCATGTGTGTACAATGAATAAAAAAATTATATAAGCATGATAAACAATCAACTTTGTATTTAATTTTGCTAATCCAATCAACCTCAGACTGTACGCGATGTGTTAATTTATGTTTAGTATATTTAATTAATGTCTTTTGTCACTACATTGAGTATATTCAAGTATTGATTCTGGACTTAGCCATGAAATGAGTATAAATGTGTATATAGTCGGATTAGATAGTATATCATGTCAAAAAATAGAGGGAGTTCAAAGAAAAAAATTGAATTTTTAAATCTGTTGTTTTATGTGTAAGATGAGTAATGAATGCAAATAGTGGTTGCTTTAATGCAGTTGTTGCATGCATGCAATAATGTTGCATACATTGCTTCATTGCTCAATGGAGCAGTTGCTTTAATGCAACGGTTACATGCACACAATAATGTTACATGCATGCATTGCTTTATTGGTCAATGGAGATTTACAATAATGATGCATGAGCAGCAGATGCATTAGAAATTTCACGTTTTCGGTGCTCATGCGGATAGTTACTCAGCGTACGTTCCCGATGTGGGTGTGAAGTTTGGTGGAAGGTGTGTTGAGGAATGACTATTTGGATTCATCCTTTGCTATTTGCCTACGCAATTGATAAAGGATACGAAGTGAACCATGATGTTCGGGTTATCTTTATTACCAACACAAGGTTTTTACCAGAATCTTCTCTAGCCCCACTCTTATATTGTGCCCACTTGCAGAAACGAGCTATAAGAGTGGTGTACTCTAATATCATTGTGGCGGGTTATAAGAGTTTTACAACAAAGAGTGGGCCACTAATATTGAGTCCATGTCGCACGCGATTAGACTTAAGCTGCAAATTGTATGTGGCATGTGTACGAAACGATGATCTTAAGGTTGAGGGCTTAACTCGAGCTATCACTCGAACCCTCAACCTTTTCCTTCTATCGAATTCTAGTGAAACATACCTCTACTTGGCAAAGTGGTGTACATGGATGTAACATCATTGGATCTTAATTGGTTCCTACACGATGACTATGCAAGATGGTGAAGTATTGTGGATTGGTTAAAGATGATATGGTGTGGTGTCCTATTGACAATATAGTAGAAACATACTTGTGCTAGGATTGTCTCTCAATGCAAGATATTCAAGCTACCCGTGAGCAGGAAACTTCATTGTTGCCATTTACATAAAAACGAGTATAGTTGTATATAAGAAAAGGGTTTTGCGTATTGCAAAGCAGGTGTTGATCATGTTTCTACTATTGGCATTATCTATCTATTAGTTTTGTAGAAAACACCTTAATGGCTCGTTAAGTTATTTTAGATTCACAAAGTAGGTTTATATGTTCGTGTGCTGATTCAATATTTGCGCCCATTTTATCATGGCTTTATAACATAATTAGTTATTTAGTGTACTCGCATAGTTGTTTCATGAATAAATTTCAATTGTGAATCCGTTTTATCGCTGTCATCATTGGCACATATAGAATAAGATCATTCGATGCTAACTGCATTTGGTAGTAGTATTTTCCTTTTGTTTAATGTCATTTGTTATAGCCTCGTGTAGTCCAATTTTGCATGGCATGACTTAAAGTTCTTCAACAATGTCAACTTTCAAGTCGATGTCACACTTTTCAAAAGTCACACCTATTTATTATGATGTTGTCATCTTGCATGGCGCCATTTAATTTACCCATGTTTGTAGTAGAAATTGGCCCCCTTTTGGTGCAATGGATCCATCTAAAACAAATCTGCCCATAGTTGGATAGTAGTGCATTAAATTTTGCTCAGCTTAGCAATTTGGTCTTCAATCCTACTTCAAAAATCAATCCACTTAGCGGAAACACTAAAAATGGAAAACCATTTAACACCTTCAGAAAATTTCCTCAGAGCAAGTTTCAATGGCTTGCTTATGGAAATAAAACATTCTTGTTCTTTGGTATTTTCAACAATATTAGTTTAATTGGAGGTAATCTCATACGAAAGGTAGCCTCACTTTCTTGTACATTTATGTACCATTGCTGTCAAATGAATTGTAAAATAGCGCCTTTCCTCTCAAATGTTTTGTAGTCTAGTTTCATTCTCCAAAACATGTTGCCATTTCAAGCTTCCTTCTAGCATTCGACCTTGTATCAAGTGCTAGAGTTGCCACTGCCAGTCTATTTATAGTGGTATTAAAACCAAGTTGAAGAGGGCTAATACTTGGTTGAGGTAACTGATTTTACTTATTAGATCTTTTGCACCAATCATGGACGAACAAGATAGTAAAATTGTGAGATGCATATCTAGTCTTTTACATGAAACACCCCCCCTGATCGCATCATCCTACATGTTGGTCATAAATTTCCCATAAAAAATGGGTTCAACAATCGTTCATCTACCTTACGCTTATACTTAGAGGTTATTGTAAGAAAAACCAATATTGTGTCTAGAATAGCACTAAAAAACTCTTGGATGGGTCGTTAAGGACATTGGTAGCATTGCTTGAATTAACTATGGTTAACTATGCTTTTATTTGATTGTGATTTTCTACTCGCAAATGTCATCTTAGTTAAGTGTCTGAAGTTTTAACCTTTCCTCATGGTTTCTAGTGGGGATTCAACTTGACATTTGTGTCCGTTCTTACATTTGATGACACTACATGCTTGTAGATTCCAAGAGGGGTCTTAGTTGGATCATGCCTTGTGTTAATATTTGTCATGCATCCTAACCCTTATTTGTATTTTGGTTTTTAGTTTAACGGGTTTTTCTATGACGTACCTTAAGGTTTCAAACCTTTATATATATTTTTATCCTCTTGAGTCCGTCCCCTGATAGGTATTTTCATATCGAAATACAACCGTTGGTGATCATATATTTTTGTGTTGTTGTTTGGGGCTCTAACCACCTTGGAGTGATTTAGTGATCTTGATTGTATCTTTTGATTTATACAATATAACTTGTTCATTTTAAAGTGATGATATCATTTGTGATTTAAAGCTTTTGAGGTAGGTGTCTAGACGTCAGACATGTAGCATCATTGGAACTACAAATGAAAATACCATGCATGTGTAAGAAGAATGGTAGAGTATGGAAACATTAGATCATACATAGAGCTTCTCATGAGTGGATACCATTCAGTTCTCTTAATCTCCTTGATGCAAACAAAATAGTGAACATGACCATGGCCTTCTCTACACCATCGTCTACCCACCCAAAAATCCATATCACCTACACAAATAAAGTAGAAGATTGATTGACTTGTATTCTTGGAGGTAGATTGATGTTATTGGTAGAGATGCTACTGGAATTAATAAGTGAGCACAAAAATATGGAGACCATTTTGCAAACATTAGGAGTTGAATTTTATGGTGCTTTTGGTACTTATATGTTGGTGAGCACCTCAATTCATGGGGATTCCTCCATTGGTCTTAACTCTCCAATCTTGATGTCACCTTGACTTCATAATGTGATCCTTCTAATGACTCAAAGTCTATCTACTAGATCAACGTGGTGAAGTAGATGATTCATATCCACTTGAAGCACATTGGCAATGCAAAGCAGCACTAAGCTATGAATGACAAAAACATTGATATGATGTGGTGCCAAATTTATAAGGTAGAAAAACATGCCCCCATTGTAGTGAAGAATTTCATTAGTAAACATTTATGATGCTCTTTGGCATGGTAACCACCATTTTTTGTGTTTATCATGACCAATATGTGCATGGTTCAAGTCAACAATTATTGATTATCGCTAAACAAAAAAGTATAAAGACTAACTCATCCAAATTATGTTTGTAATTCTTGATTTGAAACTCAAAGTTCAATTTATATTCAAATAGAAAAATAGTGAAACCTAAAAAAAAACTTTTTGATGTAACTTTTGCAAATGGAAATTTTCATTATATGTGACACAATGACCAATTTTTTAGCCACTTCGTCTTCTCTTTGAGATACACTAGTTTACAAACACTATAGTTGGTTGGCGATACCAAACTCCATGGACAATGGGAATGATAATGATTTCAATAGGGACACAAAAAGGTCAGAGTAGGAGAACAAAATCAAAAGAAAAATACGACAATGTAGCATGGAAACTAGAAGACAAAGCATACTAGGTCGACCCCGACAAACAAACCCTAAAGAAGTTAGAGAGACATAGAAAAGGAACCATAGAGGACCTAGACTAAGAAATGATAGTTTCATTCAACAAGGTTGGCGAGATAAAATCAACAATCTATCTTTTCCTCCTTAGGAAGCTCAAGCATATGGGGTTACATTAAAAAAGCACAAAACAATGTATGTATGATCTAACTTGTGCAAAGAAGATATCTGACTATGGAAGGATAATGTATGTGTAATTTATGAAGATGAACAAAACAATACCAAGTAAAATTAGGGATCCAACTATAAAGTATAATATGCATATATGGTAGCATTAGGTTTTTACGAGTAAAATAAATGTTTCTAGAAATATTTGTAGTCTTTTATTTCCAAGTAACAAGAATTAAAATTATGTTTAGATTGTTAATGTTGAATTAAATCTTTAATTTTTCATTCGTAGATGAGTCAAAAAGAAGTAGAGATTGAATTTACAAGTTCAAAAGATAAAAATGGGAAATATTAAGGTGAAGTTCGAAGCCAAGTATAAAGTATAATATGTGTATATGATAGTTGAAGGTTTGTATGTGTACAATAACTATACTAGAAAACCTTTATGTTCTTCTTTCTCCACGTTTTCCATTAGAAGGCATTGGACATGATGTTTGTGTTAATGTTGAATTTAATTTTCATTCCTAGCTAGAAAGTTTAGGTTCTAAATTGGTTTCATGGTATGTAAAGTGCGTATCTAAAGTGCCCTCAAAATATCTACTAAAAAGTACATGAAGAGTTTGAATCTTATATTCCACTCATTTAAGTATATAAAGAAGCATATTATGTATCATCTATTAAAAAATATTTTTACATACAAGGGAGCTAACACAAAGTTTTTATTTCTACACTTTTTGTTTCCACAAAGCCTTATCAAAAGGAAAAACTTATGCCTTTGTTTATAAAGAAAATGTACACACTCTTACCCAAAAAGAAGACTTCCCTTGTTTCAATTAAATAGGTAATTGTGGAAACAATGAGAAAACTTGGGAGAAAGTAGGGTTGATGACATGTTGTGGTATTTAGGAAACCCTAAACAAGTACTTGGAATGACAATCAAGATGAGGAAACAAGAAACATGAAGTGGGATGTTTTTGTGTTACTTACACAAGTCAACATTGGACGAACATGCTTTGTTTTATACATGATTCAAATCATCTTTCCAAGACCTAATATTGAGGTGTTGTTTACATAGACGTTTAGGATGCCCTACAAAGTGGGATTATTTTGCAACACAAGACCAGCATAATTGGCCATGGTTAGAAGCTTTCTTCATAGTTTCTTACTAGTAGAATATTTATCCAAGATTTGTATAGAGAATATATATACTAGGTCAAACACATTGTTGACATGATTTCAAGCATGAAACATGTCATGTGCACAATAACTGTGATACCTATCCACTAAATCCATAGGTGAGCACATTGTACCCCAATATACTAGATCCATTTTCTTGTCCATGTCACCTCATAGGAGGTTCCTTTCCAAATTACTTATAGCAAGAATAATTATCAATGAGATAGGAAAAAAGTCCATTTGAGATTTTATTGGTGAGATTAGGTAAGTGATTTAAGTAAGAACTAAAAAAGGTGAGATTCCCCCGCAAAGGATAAGGAGACTCATCCACTAATGACAAGTCTATTTGATATTCCTTTTTTTAATATAACTCCACATGATTTCATAAGTTTAGGTAGATAAGGAAGCCCAAACTATCTTTACAAAAATATTTTTACAAGAATCCATGATATAGAAGTAGCAAATATAAATGAAATTGTGAAAGTTTACGAGATATTTGATTTTTTGAAGTTTTTCCTAGTAACTAGGATGTCGCTTTTCATGTCAAAGATATCAGTTCAATCCCCATAACAGTTAGGTACTCTTATTCTTGACATGTTTCAATTACTTAGGGCATGTTTGGTACGTGGTGAGTGGAGGGGAGGGGAGGGGAAGGGAGGAAAAAATGCTTGAGTTGTTTGGTTGGACAAAATAATGGGGAATGGAGGGAAACAAATAAAGTGTATTTTCAGCCACTTCCCTCTCATTATTGCCCCCACCGAATCGGAGTGGAGACATGGGGAAGAGAAAAGATTTGGCAGAAAACATAATAGAAAGATAAGAAAAAAATATAAAATGTAAGAGAGAAAATATAAATAATATGGTGGGAAAACTTAGTATAACCCACAATTTATGTGGACAGAGAAGTAGTATGTCATATATGTGTTACGTTACTTGGACGAACATACGTGAAGTATTTTTTTGTGAAAAAAATAAAAATAAATAAAAGAATTTATTTTTTTACATAATTTAGAAGGAAAATTAAAAGTTTTTTTGTTAAGAAAGTTGAAATCTTTTAGATTGATATACAATCATAAAAATAAAAAAGGTAGATAATTAGAGAAAATGTGGTGGACTATGGTGGGATGTAAGTAATATAATAGAGAGAAAATGTGTTGTAAATACAAAATTATGAAGGAACCCACTTCTATTATCACAATGAATACAAAAAAAACTTGTATTACCATTTGCATAAAAAAATCTCATATGTGAAACTTACAACACAATAAATAAGAAATGTGTGTTGCCTTCATCTAGATCTTATAATTTTCTTAGATCTTTAGGTCGTGCCATCAAGAAATATTGTAATCTTATTTGTTATATGCACCTATGTAAAGACATATTTGTAAAAATAATGTATGTGAATAAATATCTAAATTATTTATAAGATATTAAAGCACTACATTCCATGTCACTACAACATTTTTTATATTTACATTGTTTTTATGTGTTCATTCCCTTCCCCTCCCCATGTTAACCAAACACACTAACATAATTATCCCCTTCCTACCCCTCCCTTTCCTTCCCTTCCCCTCCCCTCCCCTCCCCTTCAATCACCACGTACCAAACATAGTGTTCAAGAGACTAGGGTCAAGTTTTTTTATAAGGTTGAATAATATTGTTTAAAAACTTATGTCATTCCTTTTATAGAAAGAAAATTGAATTCACCATTGTTGTTATGACAACTTACTTTCATTTTTTGTAGGTTGGGACCCTTCATTTTTTCTATGAAGGAAGGTTATATAAAAGGCCTAAAATCCTTTTATAACTAATTTTGTTGGGGAGGGATGGGTTTAATTTGAGGAGAGTGCCATCCTCGATGTATAAAATCATGCTTGATAAAAGCCTTCTATCCTAACAATATCAATGTCAGATTGGTGCATGCCAACTCCAACATGAGGATTAGGATGGGTGTAAAAAGTAAAAATGAGTTGCATGACTAGTTGATCCCCTTATATTATCTAGCTTCTGACACTGAAGAACAAAAAGGAATTGTGCACATCAATACTAAGAAGGAGGTAGTTCTAATACATAAATGAAGCTACAAGACTCATTTATGTGATAAAACACACCTTTTATGCAATAATAAGAATTTTTCCAATATATATTACTAAATGTTTTCTAAAATTAAACTTTGTATATAAAGGTTGTGAGAGTGGTGACAATGTAACAATCTTGGACCATCTTGCCCTTCAAAAAGATAGCATGGCTGACCAAGATGATGCCACTCAGTGTGGTCACATGCCTTCTTCTCATATCCTTAGATATAATCTTGTATTGAATTATTGAGAAGCTTTTCCAAACATAACTATTCAATCAATTTAGAATAAGTAGACTTGGTCATAAGATTGATATGGATGGAATATGTTAACCAACAAAGATATTAAAGTTACAATGATGGGTTTTCAACATATCCAATATTATTAGTGTATGTCATTCCAACATAATGTAAGAAAGACATGAAAAATCAGAAACGACCATGAAACATACCCTTCCCAGGGGCCAATAACACATAGTTAATCTCTACATATGTCTAGGGGATAGTCAAAGATTTGATGTTTCCCACTCATTTTGACAAGGAGGTCCCATCATACTGATATTATGAAGAATATTTTCCCTAAAGACTAAGTCTCATGAAAAAATTATCCAAAATGTGGCAATGGAAGTGTTTTGATCACTATCTTGAGGCAATCGATTTCAAGAGAGTTTATGATACATTATTTTTTGTATTGGTAACACATCATGTGATAGAACACCTTCGTTTAGCTAAATGACTTCAGATCATCTCTTATTGATACAAAAATACTCGAGTTGAGAAATGACACATTTTTAAATTAAAAGACATTTGAAGATTGCATTGGAGTGACGTATGAAGTTCTCTCATGAATTAACTTTGTAGCTTTTAGTATACAATGTACTTATTGACATGTGATGCCTAAAACTAACTAACATTAGGTTCTATATTCTTACTAGTTAAAGACTTAATGTCACATATGTAACTATACAATAAAGAAAGAACGATATGTGTATGTGAATAATTGCTAAAATATGCATTGGAGATGGATAACAATTATATGGGTTTGTATATATAAAATGGTTGGAAATGTATAAAGAATTTGATATCATTTAGTCTATACAATGAATATAAATTATCTTAATGATGATGTGAGTAATCATTTAGTAGCATGAAACTCCTTTCTTCAATAAATTTTACATGATACCACAAATGAATGAAAAATATAATTATCTTCCAATACATCTAAGAGATAGTTGAGAATGTTTATCACAATAATGTTTGTCTTCTATTTTATGGACAACAAAGTGGTTTCTGGATAAAGAAAGTCTTTCATGAAATTAGCATTGATTTGTACTAACATACATATCATGCTAGAAAGAATAGAGATGACCATATCTAACTTTGTTTGAGTAAGCAATACATATCTAATGAAATATTCTAGGCTAGCTCTGTCGAAGGAGGAACGAGATCCACATTTGAGAACACCTATTGGGGACTTCTATTAGATTTTTTTAATATTCAAACTTCACAGTCGGTGTGCGGAGATGGATAAATGTATGATATCCACATTGGATTGATTACTAAGCATCCAGAGGAGAAGGATTCTAAAGAGTCATACACATTATGATAAGCAAGTGGAAAGAAGAGGTCGAGAAATATGACCAAGATGTTGGAAGGGAAGAAGTTTCCATAGCTTATTGTGTTATGTGTTTTCATATTTGGAATGAAAGAAATGAAAGGAAGAACCAAGAAAAGACCAATTGTCATCCCAAACTAATCAACAAAATTGTGAAATCTATCAGATATAGAATGCATACACTAAATATCTGTGTGTTGTAGAGTTGAGTTGTGCATTCTGGTGTTGACCATAATGCCTTTTGTCTTTATTTAAGGGATTTTTTTAGTAAAGTTTACCTACTTCCAATACATAAATATCTTTTTACATATGTCGATCCTCTGGGTAGAGGGCTAATTTCACACCCCTTCCTAGTCAGCAATATGTTGACAATGCTCCATGTCCATCTCCCACAAGTACTTGATTCCCTTCTCTTGTAAGATGCCTCTCTACTAGGGTTGGTTATGTTGTGATTGTGCATGGGCCATCTCCACTACATGTCTTCCTCCCTCTCAACTCTCACCACCTTTGTATTTCTATGAGTTGGATCTAAACTAGTATTATATATTTGTGTTGGTGTGTCTTGAGGGTTGGGACCTAGTGCACATACATATATTTTGGGTTTAGGTACTGGTACTTAGACCCAGGTGTTTGGATGTTTTCTCTCTCACATGCTTTATATACATATACATGGGGGTGATGTGTTGGTGCCTCCTTCCCATGGCTTAGAGTGTGGTGGTGATTTGGCCTTACTTCTCAATGGTTCTATTCTTGTTATTTAGTTTGCAATACATGTTTATGACTATTATTGTTAATAATTATTTCAAAGAAAAGCTTTGATTTTGTTGATTGCCTAGCCACATGATGAGACACATCATTTATTGCCTTAGTTTCTTACATTATTGATATTCTCTACATGCATACCTTCTCTTAAACAAGAACAACATATCATTGCACTTTATGTCATGCTACCCATTGATGTATAAACAATTTTACTGATGTGTTCTCTATTTTCTTCCAATGTATTGCTTTTGTTCCATAACCACTCATGTTTACATCATTCCAATAAAGATCATTTCTAGGAGCATGATCTAGTTCGGTAGATATACAAGGATATTGTAATGACCTGATCATTTAGAGGAGCATGATCCAGTTTGATAGATATACACGGATATTGTAACAACCCATTTTCAAATTAGCCATCTAATTAGGGTTTACTTGGATGATTGCATGCTTAACTAGATTTATCATTTCTTAAACTTGATTCATGATAACAGTTTGATCGTTATTTTTAAACCTAAGGCAAAACTCTAAACATGCTTTTACTTTGAATAATTAGGGTCTGATGAGGTTAAACTCTAGTTGTCCAAAATTAAGGTTATGTTATCTTGTGAATACAAAATTTAATAAATATAATGGTGTAATAAATGATTTTTAATCTTTTATCTATACATTTGATTTACTTGAAATTTTGTTGTAGCTTGCATAACTCAAATATGAGTATTACAACAAAATGCCAGAATCTTTGAATTTTTATGACCTATTTTTCAGCCAAGTTTCCCCAGGACAAACTCAACTAACCATGTGCTCTGACTGAAATATAGCAGTCTAGTATTTGATTTTTATCTATTTATTTTTAGACCCAAATGAGCTAAAATTTCAACTGTAGCTTGATAACTTTGTTTCAGACATTAAGTTAAATGTTCATAAATTTTGGATGATGTTAAAATGATCCATAGAGTGGTTTCGGATGAGTTTCTTATCAGTGACAACTCAGTCAACCAACTAGTCTTAATAAATAAAAAATATAATAAAGGGTTTGTTTGCAATTGTTACAAGCACCTTAATTGATCTACATGATCAACCTACCTAACACCATACTAGTTTCCATAATTCATAGTTCTTGTTCAAGAAATGAAAATTGAGATAGATCCAAAGGAGAGCTAGGGTTTTGAGAGGAGAAAGTGGTGGAACTGATGATCTAGGGTTTCATCTTCCTAGAAATGATGGAATCAAATAAGTTGGTTCTTTTTAGATATCTTTCATTGGTTATTATTCTCTCACATGTATAGATTTTTCCCCTCCTATGATTCAAAGAAAATATATAGCAAATCACCTTATTTTCTCTTTCTTTCCCTCTTAATCTCCTTTTTCAAGGTTTCCGAGTTGAGAGTGGGAAGAAATTGATTCAGTTGCTAGAACCTTGCAAGAATTCTAGAAATTCAGATTTTATGGGACGTTTTTTAGGTGCTTATCACCTGATGTTAGTGTTTATCCCTCTCTTAAGCTATGTAATCATGTTGAAATCATGATTCTTTTCGGCTAAAATAATCAAGATCATTGCTAGTAATTGTATGCAATTGGGTAATCAACTGGATATATTTTTAAGGAATCAAATGCTACTGATTTGGATTCTTCTCTTCAATTTTTATTTAGTTAGTTCTGAATCTATTCAGTCAATTACATAGAAAATCATATGCAAAGTTAATTATATTGTTTTACACTCATTTTGCTTAAAAATCAGCCCAATGGTGATATGCTTGGAAATTCAGTTGACATGTATGTAATCATATTTGAACTCGATAAGCATGAGTTTGCAACTAAAATTTGAATGCCTTACTTGAATTGAATATATTACGTACATGATGATTAGTATATGAGGGTTTGATATGGAGGAAATCCATGTCTAGGGTAATTGTTGAGGGATTGACTCAAATGAGTGAATGAATTGATGTATACCACTAATTGATGGATGAATTGTACGGAAATGAAAACTAAGTTTCCATGTACTATGAATACCCTTCATGAATATTTTAGCCCTCTTATGATATTATTGAATAATAAGGTTTTTATGATGTATTGAACTTAGACAAGTTAAGAAACCCTAGAAATTCAATATGATGATGAGTATGAGAGATAAAGCCTAAAGTTGTATAAAATCTTATAAATGTGATGAAATGCTAAATTTTATCTACTATTACTTCAATTAAAGATGATAAGTCTTATTAACATCACTAAATTCTAATTCATTTAATATAGTATAACTTATGGAATAATGAGTAAACGCCACATGAATATAAATCTTTTATATAAGCCACATAAGTAGAAATTGAGATGATGACTAGTGACTAAGGAGTGAAAAAGTAACTTTCATCTGTTTCACTTCTTAAGTGAAGTATTCTATAAAATAGAAGAGGATTTATTTTAGTTACCAAATTGCCATTGCAAAGTCAATAACATGGTATAACTGTCTAAATACAAAGACGGGGAATGGAAAACAATCAATGGAATTGGGACGATGAGTAATGAATAAATTATAATGAAATGAGTGGGGAAATTTCTAATTGGTTTGTATCAAGTATATTCAAATTAACCTGAAGAGAAGAAAATGCACTTACATCATATTATGAAGGAATTAAATGATCAATATATATATATATATATATATATATATTTACATATCAAGTAAATTAATAGTGATGAATTCTTTGAATAGTAGTGAATAAGAAGTGAAAAATGAAGAGTATTGAATCTATATTTAAAGGAAAAACTAAGAAGTAACTTGTTGGAGCTAAGAACCTAATTCTACCCTAATATGATGAGCTACGTGATATAATTAATTGTGTTCTAAAATGAGGAATTGAGGAATGTACACAAGTATAGTCTAATTAAATTATAAGATGAAGTTAATGGATGCAATTTTATTCATAAGCTTGCACATTTTGATTGTAATAGTCTCTAGAACACTTGTATTTTGAGAATGTCTAATGTGATGGATTTTAATTGGGATTACACATGTGATGGACAATTGCCCTGGATGAAAATGGTAAATAGTAGATAAGGAGTATTAAGTGTGTTATGCACATTTATGTTTGAGATTTGTTCATACATATAGAAACCAAATGGAATAAGTATATGTTGCGTGATGAACATGTTCTGAATATAATGAATGACACAAGATGTCTATATGCTTATATTGTTGCTAGTTATAATGTCTCTATGAATATTTGATGAGAATTATGATATGAAAGAATTGATAAGAAATATGTTGAGATTGAATTAACATGTTTTAATTACTTTTGAGAAACCATATTTGGGATAAATGTCTATTGCTCCTCTAGACTTTTTTACCAAAAATGGCAGGTGAACTTGCATCTTAATTGGAGAGTTCAATCAATTTTGACACTTGGTTGTATTATGAATGGGAAAAAACTTGGTTCTTTGTTCAGGTGACCCACAACATGCAAATGACATTGTACCCTTTCCTGGTCCTAGGAAAGCCAAACCAAAAATTTGTGATGATGTTCTCCCATTTCCATTCAGGGATCAATAGGGGTTATAGAAGGCCACCTAGACTTTGATGTTCAAACTTAATGTGTTGACATGTCAGACACTTAGATATATAAGTGGATATGCCATTCTTTGTGTTTCTCCACTAAAAGTGTCATTATATCTCTTTGTACTTCTTCGTAGATTAAGAACATACATATGTTTACCCGAGGATTTTTAGTAGTGATGTATCCTTCATATATTCAGTTTTGGTACCCATATGTGTTGTTTGTGCCTAATTTCTCCATATATATATGTATGTATATATATATATATATATATATATATATATATATGTGTGTGTGTGTGTGTGTGTGTGTGTGTGTGTGTGTGTGTATTTTTGGCTTCTCAAGAACACCAACCATCTCTTTGACACCATAACTATATTATTGTGAAATAAGTAATTCTAAAATAGGTTTGGGTATTACACTGAGACTAATATATATGAGTCTATCACTAGTGGGTTTGGTACCCAAGGTGTCAAGCCTTCAAGATTTCTTCATTCAGAAGCTAGAACTGATGCACATATGGATGTTTGTCAGCCAAGGGCATCATATACAATCATAGCCCTTGAGATGTTCATACCAACTTATCTTCTTGAGCTTAAGACCCATATGAGTTGGCTAAGATCCTTATGAGTTGGCAAATATTGAGTTTTTTATGGTCATAATATTATCAAAAGAAGTTCCATATTAGTAATGTCACCAAACATTTAGGGTGTAAATGATGGCAGTAAGTTCAATGTGAGACCATGAACCTAGCTTAGTCTTAATTTTCTCCATAATATTATTTAATTACCTTAATTAGATGACTGAGTAAGATTCAGTGTTCAACCAAATAAGTTGAAATCCTATAAAAAAGTCAATTTGCACTTTGGATACCTTGATTTCAAGTTTCATATAGTTGTAGACTTAATTGTGATATCACCATAGCATGAGAACGTGACTGAAAAATATTTATAAAATAGTTGTACCTATATATTTTATATTTGAATAAGTTTTGGAATCTATTGGATAAGATATAATCCTAATTTGATTTCATTTTTCACTCTAGTTACTTTGATTATGTAATTTTATGTATGTTTGTGGACTAGTTTACACTTTCACCCTAATTGAGTGTTTAATTTGCAATTTAAGTACATAGTATCCGTCTAAAGATTTTCTACACATTTTTGTTAAATTAAATATTATTTGAGCTTTATGATAATGACCTCTGACCCAGGAAGTGTGAAGAACAATGGTAAGGTCTCATTTGCCAAAAAAAGTGAGGGTATAGAAGTCATTTCTCTTTATGGCTATATCTATGACCTCAAGACTTTGACCCTTGTTGTTTTTGGCCCTTTTTGGTGACCTAGAAGCTTCTTGGAATGAGTTTACAAGAGGAGGGGCCGCAATGTAATGGAAGAAGTTCCCCCATCCATGCTTGTTGAGGCATGTTGAAGAATTAAGGTCTTTTAGATGATCATTGGGTAGACAGTTTCATCCCATGCTCAAACCCTATAAGATCCTTCCTATTCTTTGTCCTTGTTTATTTTCTCGGCTCCTTATTTCTCATAGTCCTATGGATTTCCATGATAGAAGTTGGCTCATATAACTAAAGGACTCTCATGTCTTCTCTCTTTGCCTTAGGAAAGGCTAAATCATGCTAGATAGAGCTTTGATGGGGATTAGATATTAAAACAAGGTAGACTGATGCAACCCTATTTTAGGGCTCCATCTTGTGCCATTTTGTACTTTATTCACATATAAACGTAGTAGAATGCAAGTGAAATTCCCCAATATGAATATTATTGTCAAATGCGTTTGTGGATGTTCTTTGCATACTTTTTAGGTACTTGGACCATGCTTTGGATGGATGAGAGAAGGAAGGAGTTCTAGGGTTCCTCCACTCATGGAGGGGTCCAAAGAAGGCCCCAAATCTCCCTTAACCTACCCCTAATGGACAAGGTTTGACATCAAGCAAAGAAGTCCACTGATCATGAAGATTGAAGTTAATTTTTCTACTAAAGACCCTAGCACGATCGTGGTGCCAAGGAACGACCATGTTACCCAATGCACAAGTTACAGGAAAATCCCAAGATTTGCAAGCTACAACAACTCAGCCACCACAACTGTGCTACCTAACACGGCCACGCCATGAAGCCCCCAAAATGTTCGTGTTGCCTAGCATGCATGTGCTAGCTAAAGACAAAATGGGTGTGCTGAAGGGAACAACCTCACCTCCAACTCCACCACCACAGTTGTGCTACCCAGCACGACCATGCTACCTAGCCTCCACCATGGTCGTGCTACCAACCTCCGTTTCACCACTTCAACTTGTGATTTTTCCACTTTCTTAGAATGACCATTCCACACCACCACATCTGTTCCCACCTCTAACCACCACGACTATGCTTCTCAGCACGGTCGTGCTACCACCTAAACCCTACCATTTTCTGCACTGTTTTTCCAAAAATGCCCCTACTTACCCTAGTGCTTCCACCACCACCTATGTATACATGGGTGGTGGCCACAACACTAGGTTAGTTTCCATTACTCCTCTTGAACATTCACTACAATCCCTTTGCATTTATGCTCTCCACCCACCATTTCCACCTCATTTCCACCATAGAAACCTAGTTTTCTAGGTTTTCTACCATAACCCCCTCCATTTCCATGCCCATCATCCATCTTGAAGGAAGGAGGTCACCCTACAACAGCTAGGAGGTGAATAAGGAAGATCTACTTCGAGCTCCATGGAATCCTATCCCCTTCTTCCCCTTTCTTTTAGCTTTTTTTTTATTATGTCTAGCTAAGCCCCTAGTGGTGGGCTGTTTGGGGTCAAAATGTGACTTTGATACCATGTTGGGGGAACATAACATGTAATGAACATAATTTCATTCTATGATGATTATCTTTGCTTCTATCTCATTTCCCATTATCTTGCATGTGATTTTTGCTCTTAAACATAAATTGCTTGCTTTGTGATGCTTGATGACACTTATCTTCTAGGAGGAATTGGAATGTATGGAGCAATCTTAGGAATGGCTCCTAGGTCCAATTAGTGGATCCCTAGCTAGCCCCCTTTGTTCCTACATACATCTCCCTTCTTCTACCAGTGAGTGTGAGATTTAAGTAGCTAGTGTAAGTGTGATTAGTGCAATTTCCTAGATCTTCCTAAAGGCTAGATGACAAGTAGCATGAGGTGAAAAACCCTCATCTCTACTCCCATTCCTACGCTTGGCTCTCAATTTCCCTAATACCACTTACCCTAGAAACCTAGACTTGACAAGTCCTACTAGAATTACACCTAACTCTAGTTCTCCAACTAGTAGTATAGGGTACATTCTAATAGCACTTGCCTTGTTGTTTGGTTTGGTAATCTAGATTGAATTATGATAATTGCTTGCCATGTTGACACCCCAACTAATATCAAATCATATTCCCAAACTACCCACCTATCCAATCCATTGCTTGAAACCCACCTTAACCTTCTTGCTTGTTAATGCTAGTTTAGCTTAATTGTCTTTGTTTCCTCTAGCTAATTGCTTAGTCTTGTTAATTAGGGTCAACTTAGATTCTTGATTGCTTTAGTGTTTATCTTAGTTATTAGTTGCTAATTTCCTTGCTAGAGTAGTGTTGATCATCCTTCTCTTGTTTAGTTGATTGCTTAATCTAGTTGCTTAGACCTAACTTGCCTAGGATAATCTAGTTTTTGGTAATCTAGTTTTCATATTGCTTTTACTTGCTTGCTTGCTTAGTGTAATCAAACCAAAACCCCTTTCAACCCTTCAAACCTAATCTCTGCTTTAGGAACATAGCCAAAACCAACTAAGCTCTAGTTCCCCCTCTATTCATGTGGTTCGACCCCCTTTGCTTGCCTCTCATCTTTGCTAAAACATGACCCCGTGCACTTGCGGGAGCATATTTTAGTGTTGTGATTGAACCTAGTTTGGGGAAACCTGTAAATATCAAAAGACCACACGTGCATGCAATAAACACACCATATACATCGAATAGGAAGGCTTTCTCCTTAGGGAAAAGGCAGGTTGCTTGCTCCTCTCATGGTTCATACCTACTTTTATGACTTAATTTGATGGAAATGCTAAATTTTGAGTTCTAAGCCTAAAAGTTAAATCATTGTGCAGTATTTGTATTTTGATGTTGTAACATGAAAACTTTGGGTCTTACCTAATGTTTTGACAATGATCTATGATGAGAATACCATTCTCTCTTAAACAAAAGAACTAAGTTTTCTAAATCTAAGTATGTATGCCTTGAAATGCCTAACCTCGCTCTATAAAAAAGAGGACCTAACTTGCCATTAAGGTGAATTTGTGTGATTTATTTTGGTACACATAAGTGCATGAAAACACAAATTTTACTTGATCTTCCTATTAGTCTTGTTATGGTTCATTATAAAATATTTTGTTCTCCAAATCTGTTGTAGGTTAAAATTTCAAAAATTATGTTCATATTCCTAAAACATGACACTTTTAGGTTTTTAGGTATCTTAGATGTTATGACCCACACCACAGTTAACTAGTAAGTATCATGATAACAACACCATTAAGTTAATTGAGATAAGTTAAGTGCTCATGTGGTGATTAGTGCATCATCAAGTTAATTAAGCTAAGCTAAGTGCTTAAGATGCGATTAGTGTTTTGATTAGATGAGACAAGTTAATTGGCATGTTTTTGTGCCTTGAGGTTGTATAGGATCTCGCGCTTGAAAAGTTGCAAAAGAAAACACTTGATTTGGACCTACGAGGTGAAAGTTATGATCATTTTAATTTCCAGGGTCAAATTTGCAATTTTTTCAAGTTTTTGGTTTATAAACCCTTTTCCTTTCCTATTTCCTTTATCTTCTTCGAGCGATCAATTTCCTTAGTCGGTATACTTTAGAAGAGTGACCCGCAGAGGTGAACGGCGGGCGATCCTTGGTCTTCTTGGCCCGATTCAACGACACAAGCCCTCTTCTCTTCTTCCTTTCTTCCTCCACTCCATATGCCTTGCAGTAGTAAGCTGCTGCGTACGACGGCAACCAGGGAGGCCCTTGGGGCACCCAGTAGCAGGGGAGATGCCTTGAGCTCCGATTTAGAGGTCCAAGCTTGAAGCTACAACTCCTAGCCAAGTTCAACCATCAATCAGTCCGTTTCCAACATGTGCATGTGGTTGATGTGAGCAGCAGAACGGTAAACAGAGAATTCAAGGGTTGAAGACAACCCAAAAATTTCCCAGAAACAGGCTCTCGATGCATTTCCGGATGAAATCCCGAACCACTGTGAGTATAATTTCACTCACTATCCAAGATTTAACTCTGGAAATCATAAATGTTTTGGTTAATTATGCGTTTTTCGCTGATAACAACAATTATCAGGCATTGTATGGTATTTGGCGTCGCCCGACTTTTTATTTCATAAATCGCTTCTTTACACTTTTATATGATCTAGTTTAGCATCTGATTAGTGTGGGTTGGACCAGTGGAATTGCATGGTTAATCGGAACCTAAATTGCTCAATTTGAATGTTGAAATCAGTAGCACACGACCAATAACAATATGGTTTGGGTATAAACCTACAAATTTTAGAAATTTATCAGATGCACGATTTCAAGGAGATGATGATGATATGGAAAGTTAGATGAAAACCCTGGTTGCATGTTTTCTACTATGTTTAATGAGAGTGGTTTAATATTTATATGAATTGGCATGTTTCTTTGAGATATTATTAGAAATTATCAATTATTGTTAATAATTCGTGTTATGATATGTAAGTAACTCTTAATTGAGTTATGTGATGCACAAACTAGGATTAAGGTTAATGTGCATGTTTTTTGAGAAATTTCAGATAATTGACAAATGCTACTAATGATTTCTTATATGTCGAGTAATTTACTCTTACCAGTGCAATAAGATGTTCAATTGCATGAATTCAGTGTATATGTGCCAAATTGACATAAGTTTGGGTTATTTATGAATTTTCAATCTACCTGCATGCATGATATATGGATTACTCAGTATTTACAATGATTTTGAGTACATTGCTCTCTCAGTTCTAGAATGATATCGTATTGTGATTTGAACTTCAATAAAATAGACGAGGTACCATAGAGATACCAAAACCAAGAATAAGTAAGAGAGAGACACAATATAGTAAGAGCTTTCTATGAATAATAAAATAATAGATTTAAGGGCCCTGAACTCCGTACAACCCCTATATGAGGTCTGCGCCTTAGGGGTGAAACGACCTAACCCTGGCAATGTCCAGTATACGGGAGTCGGATCTCGTGTCCAACACTAACCAGACATCCTGGTGGCATGAGAGTATAGTTTGTAGTGTCCAACATCAACCAGAGACAGGATCTCGGTGGCACTAGAGAGCAGTTTATAGTGTCCAACACTAACCAGACGTCCTGGTGGCATTGGAGTATAGAAAAGCATGTCCAACACTAACCAGACGTCCTGGTGGCATGGCTTGACTCTCTGTCTATATACTCAGCTTAAAGGAGGAGTCTAGTTTACGGAACCATAGGAGTGTCGAGGCCAGAGAGACAGTTTTCCTATAGCAGACCAGGACAACAGTCAGACTTAGCTATCCCGAGGTGTCGGCTAAGTCTTGTATGGTGGGATCATAGTTCGCTATGAGTCTTCATATGTAGAGTACACTGCATATGATCAGGGCATAATATAAAATATGTTTATATAGGTTCACATAGTTTATTATAAGTTAAAGAGTTAGGAAAGATGGAGTTCAGATTCGTATCAGTTGTTCTTTAAATGAAATGTTGATAATCCCTATTATTTAATTGTAACTATAGCTTGCAGTAGTTATTATTTTAATGAAATGTTAATATTTCCTGATATTTAAGCTATATTTTTTTAGACCTGCTCAGTGTAGTATTTCTTGCATATTATTCCAATTAATAAACATAAATGAGTTATTTGTGATAGTTGGGTGAAATTCTATTCACGGAGCCAATAGCTCACCAACCTACTGAAACATTTTTAGGTCAATGTCAGCACAAGGAAGCTGAAGGATCGTATCACCCAAGTACTTAAAAGGTAGTACGCAGTTAGTTAAAGGTCTCTTAGTCCTTTCCCCTCGGTCCTTGAGACATGGTGTGGTAGAAAGAGAGAGAATGTAAAGTAATATGTAATTTAGCTTTCAATTAACTGTTGCACTTTATATTCTGCAAGTAAGTTGTAATATGTTGTTTAAACTTTGTGGTATCTTTCAAGATTTAGAAACATTAAGTTTGCTTCCGTAGTTATTAAGGTTTTAGATTATTCTAAGTTAAAAGATTTTTCCTTTAAGATAATTTTAAGTGATCAAGAAAAGAAAAAGTTAAGGGTGGTTTACCGAGGGTGACTCCCCAGTCTTCGGGGTCATTAGAGATGGCTCGGGGATCAAGGCATCACATTAGAGATGGAACTCTAAATTTGTCACTGTTCTTCTTGTATAATGATTATCTAGGATACTAAAAAATATATATTTTGAGTGATATGCTATAGAACATTACAACAATCAAATTGAAGGGTAAAGTGATACATTTAAATCCCAAAATGCCTCATTTATATAAGGATTATCTATTCAAAAATCTAATTCTTGAACATCACATACTTTCAATTTATTTGGAATTTTAATCTTAATTTTTGATATTCTATCCTTATTATAACAAACATCCATAAAAAATTTAGGTCATCCTAAGGTTCATATGTGGACTTATTACTATTTTGGCCTTTTTGGTGTTTTGGATTATTTATGCTCTACATTGGTACTTTGAGTTATCTCATGAACTATAATATACTTTGTAAAGTAGTTTACATTAAGAAAAGCCAATAATGAAGCTGAATGTGATTATGAATCAATATTTATAACTATTAAGATATGCATGTCATGTATCATAAGGGAAACATACAAGGTGGATGAGAAAGGTTGGAAGTTTCTTAATTCAATATAAGTTTCAACAAAGATAACAGAACCCAAAATATTAAGGTTAATATATGTTTTGATTAAGTGATAAGATGATGAATAAGATGGTAAAATTCTTAAGGTGGTTGAAGTAATATGATCTTATGGTTATATAACTTTTCTCTTAATTGATGATGTATGTGATTTACTATAGATAAGTAGGCCCTAAAAGAGACACAATATGATATATTTCTGAATTGTGTTAAATGTTATTAGATATAATCAAATATGATTGTTCCTTATGACACTAGAATAATGACAATTATCCTTGTTGCATGACTGTGCATGATCTAAAATGATTATGAGAAATTCTAGTAATTATTCTATGGCATATGTGTTTTATGTTCTTATAAGCAAGTTGGAAATGAACCATGGTGAAAGGATACATATTCCATTCTGATGCATTGTCTAAGGCTTGTGTGAATTGACTTGATGATTTGGGTCTTATTGTGACCAAGCTTTACATGTTGGGCCTTATTGTGCCCCAATATTATATGGAAAGGTCTTGCCATGGCCGTGAATGGTACATTAACTCTGATTTGAGTAGTTGATATATGTAAATATGTTCCATATCTTATGTTGTTGTTATAATTGCTTCATTTCTATAATCACATATGTGAATCTTGTATTAAGCTTGATTGATGTAGTCGAAAAATGAGTAATTAGATTAATTATCAAGTGCAAGCTTAATAGTGTAGTGCCATGTGGTCGTAGATCTATCTCAATGTCAGAGCTTGTTGGATAGGGAAATGAGTTTCCTTGTAGCAGACTCATATTGTGAGAAGGAGCTCGAAGTCATATAATTTTGAGTATATGCGGGTGTGAGTAGGGGTTTCTCTAGAATCCTAAACACAAGGTGTTTGAAAATAGTTTTGGTTGTGTCTTGATTTATATGTGATTGAGATCGGATATGTTCATAACTCATATCTAAGGGTTGCATATCCTGGTTTTTGGTGTTGTGGCCTGCGTACTGAGGCCAGACCAAGTTTTTTAGTAGTATGGTTGTTAATACCTCTACTAGTAGTTGAGTTGTTGTAAAACTACAATTTTCCACTCGTACTAACTAAGAGGAAAAGATCTTTAAGAGTCCATTCATCCTAAGTCTCTTACATGATTGGTTGTGATTTCATAGTGGTCAGCTAGTAATTTGAGTGGTACACCTCAAAATATCCAAGTATAAATAAACTATTTAAATCAACCATGAAGTATATCTATTCAAGGTTTTATTAGCAAATAATATTTGATGTTGTTATCATACTTCTATTATCTATAAGTTTATGAGGCTTTATGAATTAGTGATAATTGTAGGGATTGCCTGGAAGCATTGTAAGTGGTGTTGTATGAATTGCATTTAGATGTTTGTACTCTAAGAACCATGTTATGGAGATATGAAATGTCATATATCCATGTAGTAAGTATGTAATATTATGAGTTAAGAGATGATATAGATAGTTGAACTTTGAACTAAATATAGTTTTTCTTTTTTTCATCTGTTATCCATCTCTTATGGCATACATGTATGTTTATATTTTGGTGGGAGTAATCCTCCCACTAGGACTCTATTAGTCTCCACGTGGTTCTTCCACAATGTTTTTTGGTATGCTATCACAACAGATTGGATGAGGTGTTCAAGTTGTAACAAAATATAATATAGTAGTGTATAGAGTGTTCAATCGTGTTGCTTTTCTGAGTGTTGGGTGGGTAGTTGTGGATGTATATGATTATATATTTCATATTAGTACCTCTTTTTTATATGAATTGTAGACCTCTTTGTTATGTATATGTTGCATCTCCTGAGATATGGACCTTTTTATAACCTTGACGTTGAGATTAATAAAGATATTGAATTTTGCTTCTCAATCTTCTATTATGAGTTTTATGTGATGTGCTTTGATGTTTTATTCAAACTTTTCAACCTAGTTTTTGGGGTTGATAATTTTAGGTTGGGTTTTATATAGGGATTAATCCTATGATCAATTTTGGGGTTGATCAGTGGGACGGGTCCTGACAGGTGTGGTATAGGAGCATAGGTTAGTTGAGTCTACATGGACAATAGGAATTCACATTTAAAAATGATCAGGTGATGCGCATGACATGAACAAGATGCACACTATGTAAATTCAACATTTGGATTCTCTAGTCAAGTATCCAAGTAAGGAGGAAGAGTCATTGTGTAACTCTCTAGTTACTTTCCTTCTAGGTACTTTGTCCAAGTAGCTAGATGGAAATAACCCAAAGAGTGTAAAAAATGAAATCATAGTGAAAACAATAGGATAAAAGTTGATGAGATATAGGTAACCTGGATGAAGTCTAGATATGTTGAACACTAACTGTGTACAAGGTTGGCTAAAAAAGTTGTGGAAAGTGTTTAACTAATCGATTATAAAAGACAAAAATTTTGTTGTTACGAATAAAAACTTAAAATTTTGAGGACCAAAGGAAAATATGTGAAAATGTGATGCTTAATTTGAAAATGAATAATGTAAATAGGAGTTCCTGAAACTTAAAAGGATGTCTTGCGGACGGCCTATGGTTCACAACCCAGACTGCTCATTATGCTTATGAAACCAGACTATGGCTACCGAAAACATCGTCGTAGGATCAGACCGGGGGTGATTCATTTTCCAATCAGTCTCCTCCTCGCTACCTAAACCACTCTTATGAAACAGAAAGAGCTTCTTCTAAGGATGGAAGTCTAGTATTTGAAGTTGGGATTCCAAAGAATAATGGGATTTAAAGGAGATAACTTTGTGTGTGGAGCCTTAGTTATATGCAACAATCAAGGAAATCATAAGGCACTGTGTAGAATGTACAAATGTGTATGAGGACATTTGTGGACACTATATGTTATGAGAAGGTTTTAAGGTGTAAATTTCACATAAGTAGATATAAAATCATGTGATAAGTATGGTTCAAGATGAAAAAAATATAGAATGGTAGAAGGAAAGAGTGGATATTGAGATAGTCCTAGATCAATAGATGTATGTTTTGCATGAGTATAAATTAGTAGTTATCATAAGATTTAGATATTATAGAAGTTATCTAGGAAATGTTCTCTTGCAGATGAAAGAATATGTCTAGTCATGAGTTATAGAAATAAATCTGAACATGATATAAAATCAGACTCCTCCGAAGGATGCAGGATGATTATCATGTTGGAAATCAAGGTTGAATGACATAAAGAGGGTTGAACATAATATTTTATTGTGATAATTATGAAATCAGTAGGATGATACCATGGAGGTACAATACTGATTTGTGATCTAATGATTTAATATTAAGTTATTTCAATATCTTTTGTAAGATTGGAGGGCGACAAAATAAAAATCTAAAGTTCTAAGAGTATGCTTGTATGACATGAACATGTTCTCAGTCATAGAACAAAGCCAAGATGGTGATAGTTGAAGGGAAAGTAAGAATATGTGTAATGCACCTATGTGGTTAAAAGTTTGATGTGATACTAGAACAAGTGAACAGTCATTACTTGGATAACGATCTATGATTTGTGATTAGAAATGTCCCTTGTTTGAATGAGTGTTAGGAACACAATTACCAACTACCTCAATGCCAAAAACCATGTACATAAAAAGATGATTAACAGATTACCTAAGTATGAATGTGAGACACGATGAACCTACCCTTGAATAGTAAGTGATTAGCATGATTTTAACTAAAAAAATACAAGAATGATTGAGAAGTAATAAACAAGAACCTTGAGGTATGAAGACATCATTAAACATAAAGCAAATGTCAAGAATTTTTTGATAAGTCAATGAACGATGCAAAAAAATGAAACTTGAAATCTACTCCAAAGAATCTATCTTTATAAACCAGAAGTATCCATGATGATTATGCACTAATAATGAGAAGGTAACAAAGTTGTTCCTAACACGGTCAAGATCAATCTAGGGGTTGGTTTTTGTTGTTCTCTATCCTAACCTTGGGATTTTTGGGGCAAAATCCTTTTGAAGGGTTTGTGGTTATGAGACCATCAACCTAGTTTCATCTTAATTTTCTCTCTAATATTGATTTATTACCTTAATTCTATGACTGATTTGAATTGGTGCTCAACTAAATAACTTGAAGCCCTATAAAAAGTCAATTTGCACTTTGGATGCCTTGATTTCAAGTTTTCATACAATTGTGGAGTTCATTGTGAAATCACCATAACATGAGGACTTAACTGCAAAATTGTTTACAAAATAATTGTAGTTATGTATTTTATGTTCAATTAAGTTTTGGAATAAATTGTATAATATGTAATCCTAATTTTATTTCCATTTCATTCTAATTACTTTTGATATGTAATTCATGAACATTTATGGGCTAGTTTGCAATTTCACCCTAGTTGGTGGTTTAACTTGTAATTTAAGTATATATTATTCTTATAAAGACATTTATCCATATTTGTTATAAAATTGATAGTATTTGAACTTTATTTTGGTGACTTTTGACCAAGGAAATATGATAAAAATGGTAAGGTCTCTTTTGCCAAAAAAGGTGAGGGTATAGAAATTATTTCTCTCTATGGTTGTATATACGACCTTTGGACTTCGACCCTTGTTGTTCTAGCCCTTTTTGGCAACCTAGAATCTTCATGGAATTAGTTTATATGAGGAGGGATGGCCATGGTGTGACGACCCGTCAGCTGAGCCGCCACAATGTAGAACACGGAATAACCATTAGTAGCGGATTAATGAAACTCACTAAAAATTAAAACAATTTTACAAAGAGATCCATTTCTAGGAAACTCTTAAAGAAAGAACCAAGGAAATATATATACATCATGGTTCACATTGTAAATGCATTGTACCATCTTATCTCAAGGATATCATATACCAATTGATTTGCCCAAACATATACATAAGCAACATAAAACCTCGAGGCATACAAGCCAAAATCTCATATTGTTTATAAAATCATTACATACTAACTCCCAAGGACCTGAGAGTACAGAGACGACACATTGGACTTCTATCTCCAAGACATGATAGAAAACACACTCAACCTGGGCTATTACTACTATCCCTGTTGCTGATGTCCTTCCTCTACAGTATGGTCTCTACCTCTTCGTGCACGTCCACCTAAACAAATTGTGGAACCCACGTGGTGAGACAAAAGTCCCAGCGAGAGATATAAATCTCCACCAATAATATTATTATCATGAGTAAACATTATAAAACTAAGCAGAGGATCTTTTATGGAAATAAGCATGTTTAATCATTATTTAATTGTAGTGTAAATCAATAGCATTGTTTAAGCCTTTCAACTATCCATGACAGAGTTATAGATCATCTATTTTCTATATAAGGAATATGAAGAACATGTATAACATCTATCAAACTGAGATGTATAAAAGTAATGTAGCATCAACCAATGTTTCCGTATTTAATCCTTAAGAAAATATGCTACACGGCTGATTACATATTTACAATCACACTTATGCCCAGAGGAGACGAGGTATACCGCTCATGCTCCAACCGACCACTGCTTAGTCAAAATCGTTACCATACAAGGTCAATGGAAGAGCCAGTTGCCCAGACCACACCCATCTCGGTCAGTACAAGACCACTGACAGTGACATCATGTCAAACTACAACTAGCTTGCTGGGGTATAGCGGCATTTTTGGTATAGAGCTACAGCCGCAACATGCACTCTCTTCAGAGAGATCACACATCAATCCCCAATAAATATTCATTAGGGTGATCACACGGAAACCCTGGTATTCATTGGGGATATAACACATCAATCCCCATCTGGACGTAAGGATATGTTCGTCCTTCACCCCCACATATTAAAAAATATGCACTCTGAGTTAAACTCATTTCACCATTCAGCAAATCCTGACACCGAATGGATCTATGGCCTGGGAAACTACATGATAAGGTTCCATTTGATTAATTAAGTGTATTACATTATCTTTTAGCATCAATCAAGTTACAAGCATGAATTATAACAGATGCTACAAAAAAAGGTGTAATATATTTATCAAGTAATCTCATAATCTTTGGAACACATTGAATGTATAACACTCGGGATCTCAGTCCCTTATCACATTATTGGGAATTCTCATCCCTTAACATTATCATCATCATGATTGCTAGATCTGGGTATTCAAACCCTTATTTCATCACTGAACATTGTCACCTCTTATCAGGTAACTATTACCTCTAGGTTCTCATACCAGGTATACATTATACTTATTGTACAAGTATTTCACATGGATCATTTAATCTGTATCATATGAAACATCATAGCCCATACCTAACTATGCTCATCATCTCATGATACCTGCATGGTTAGTATTTTATGATAAAAACAATATCAAGTACATATCATCACCACACAATATAAGAGAAATACAACCTTCCCATTATTAGGGTTAGGGTTTCCCTTTCAAACCGATTAGGTTTTAAAGCCAATTAGGATTTCGAGCCAATTAGGTTTTCAAGACGATTAGGGTTTCAAGCCAATTAGGGTTTCAAGTTCATATTATTAAGAATTATAACCCTGATTCATAACTCCACACATATTAGGAGTATCAATGTATGCTCATTAAATGATTATCACATAAGTATGAGTTTCTCTCTCATCCTTACTAGGATAATGATTACATCATACTTTATCAAGTTGGATCAATCCTTCTCTTAAGGTACATTGGCCTACATTTATCAAAATGCATTGAACTCTATACATCTTAATGTATTATTTGACATAACACACTTCATATGTTACTCAATCAAGTATATTAGATTGAGGTGCTTTCACCATATCAGGTATGAGGTGTGTGCTTGCTTCCATATCAGGCAAGAGCCGTATGTATGCTTCCATAACGCCCAAGAGGTTTATGTGTGCTTCCATATCACCCAAAAGGTGTATGTGTGCTTCCATATTGCCCAAGAGGTGTATGTGTGCTTCCATATCGCCCAAGAGGTGTATGTGTGCTTCCATATCGCCCAAGAGGTGTATGTGTGCTTCCATATCGCCCGAAAGGTGTATGTGTGCTTCCATATCACCCAAGAGGTGTATGTGTGTGTCACTCATATCATGCATGAGGTGTATACTCATCACCATATCATTCTAGAGGTGTATGATCATCATCTCATGCATGAGATGTATCCTTGATCACCATACCATGCATGAGGTGTATCCTTGATCACCATATCGTGCATGAGGTGTATCCTTGATCACCATATCATGCATGAGGTGTATCCTTGATCACCATATCATGAATGAGGTGTATCCTTGATCACCATATCGTGCATGTGGTGTAGGTTCATCACCATATAATTCTTGATGTGTATGTATGTGTCACTCATATCGGGTTGCTCAAAATTAGGGTTTGCATATCGGGTTAGACCTTTATGTTCATAAATCTTCAAACCTTCATGGTATCAACCTACCCTTCACCATGTGTTAAGTGACAACCTAGAAACCTATCTAGTCTAAACCAAACCAAGTGTACAAACTAATAGGGGTGTGGGGGTTCCAAGGTATATCAAGTATCATCTGACCATATTGAGTTTTATCACCATATCGGGTTAGAGGTGCTTCTACCCGATATCGGTTTGAGCCATGATGATCATCATCAAGCTATAGACTTTGTTACTTACTATTCTAGTTCATGGACAACAGTCCTATGTCACTAATAGAACTTATGGATTCATCAATTATTCAAGAAAACTCAAAATTGTAAGTAGATCATCTAGTATAGCAAGATTGAAGGTGAATAATAACATGATTAGGTTCAAGTTATATAACCCACCTCAAGAACAAGTTCAAAGATTCAAGATCTAAAGCTTCACGTTCCCAAGGTTGAATATGAACTTATCATAGATCCAGGACTTGTTCACAACTCCTCTACATGCAAGGAATCACCATAGTTAAGAACTTGGTGAAGAAGAAAAGAAAGAAAGAATCACAACTTGAGATCATTCTTTATCCAAGGTTGAAGGTGACCATGGATTCACCTTAAGCTTAATGGCTCGAGCTCCTCTTTGCTCCTTACTACTATGCACAGTATCTAGGAGAAATGGAGTGATAAGGTTCAAAACGATTCACTAGTAGGTGAAAGGAGTGGTATATATACTTGAGGTTCATGAGAGAGTGTATAAGAGATGTCATCATCTTATACTACTAGGTCCCATGTGTCCATGCATGGTTGACACGTGTCCATGCACACATATTTATATTGAAATGAAAAATTCTTTAGGATAATCTAGGTATAAGATTTCGGCCATTAGTTATCTTGTTGAGAAAGATATTTCAACTCCACATCACTTTATTCACAAACCGATACACTTTTTCTAAGCAAAGTTGTAAACCAATATCCATCACATTCTTGAGGAACTTAACCCATCATGGCAAAGTCCAAGAGTTAAAAAATGATATGGGACCTCCTCTATGGCTCCGTGGCTGATAGGCACCCCCATATAAGCTCTACAACTCGATACAACTCATATCAGGGTTCAACTATACAACTCTTCTTGGTCTTTTCATCACCGAGAATACCATCATTGAAAAATGGTTCAAACATGGTGCCTATTTCTTTATATCTCCTCTATATGATGCTAAGAGAGAGTAGGGACACTCTAGAGGTGGAAATTTGCATAACAACCCTATATTTTGGGTAAATTGTAATTTACACCCAAACTATCATATAATGCACAAACAATTTGCAAATAAGCTCAAACTTAAAAATTAAACTCAAGGAGAGTCTTAATTACTTTTAAAAAGATTAAATTTTTTTATAAATACTTACTTAAGAAAAACTTCCAGGTTTATGGCATACACCAGGTCAGGGATGTTACAATTATCAACCCCTAACATGAATTTTGTCCCCGAAATCTCTAGAGAAAAGAGAAGGGTACTTCCTCCTCATTTCTTCCTCTAGCTCCCTTGTGGCTTCTTCAACACCATGGTGATGCTAGAGAACTTTCACAAGAACTATATCTTTCTTTTTCAATTTCTTGATTCTTCTGTCAAGAATCATCATTGGGCCTTCCACATAGGATATATCTTCATTCAATTCTACCTCCATAGGCTGCAACACCAACTCTGTATCAAGATGACACTTTCTCAGTATAGATATATGAAACACTAGATGTAGTCTATGTAGCTTAGGTGGCAACTCCAACCTATAGGATACTTTTCCAATTCGTGCTATCACTGGGTAAGGTCCCATAAATCTAGGAGATAACTTACCCTTCTTCCTAAATCTAAGAACACCTTTCCAAGGAGAGACCTTGAGATACACTCTGTCTCCAACTTGGAATTCTAAAGGTCTATGATGTTTAACAGCATATGAATTTTTTCTATCCTGTGCAGCCTTCAATTGTTGTTGTATTAATTTAATCTTTTCAGTTGTCTATTGCACTAATTTAGGACCCATAAGTTGGTATTTTCCTGTCTCATACCAGCATAACGGAGATCTACAACGTCTACCATATAGTTCTTCATATGGTGTCATATCAATACTAGTCTGATAACTATTTTTGTAGGCAAACTCTATTAAGTTCAAGTATAAGTCCCAATTTCCTACAAACTGAAGAAAACATTCCCTAAGAAAGTCCTCTAAAGTTTGTATAGTCCTTTCAAATTGTCCATCTGTATGAGGGTGAAAAGTTGTGCTAAACTTTAACGGCGTACCCAAGGATTTATGTAGTCATTCTCAAAAATGAACTGTAAACTGGGGACCTCTATCAGACACAATTGTGGCTGGAACTCTGTGAAACCGCACTATCTCATCTATGTAGATATGTGCAAGTTTTTCAGTAGTATAGGTTGTAAAATGTGTTGACTTAGTCAACCTATCAACTATCACCCAAATGGAATCATGACTTTTGGCTGTTCTGGGTAGACCAACCACAAAGTCCATTATCACATGATCCCATTTCCACTATGGTATAGGTAAGGGTTGCAATGTTCCTACAGGCTTATGGTGTTCTACTTTAACTTGGTGACACACTGGACATTGCATAATAAAATCAACTACATCCTTCTGCAAACCAGGCCACCAATACATATCTTTTAAGTTATGATACATTTTAGTACTCCCTAGATGCCTTGCATACATGGATGAATAAGCTTCCTCCATAACTATCTTTCTTAAGTCATTGGCATTAGGTACTACCATCCTACCATGGTAATGGACTACCTCATCCTATGACTCATGGAAACCATCCCATTTCTCACTACCACTCTAAACTGATATGCTGAATCACAGTATCAGTCTATTGTGCCTCTTTAATCTGTTATTTCAGAGTAGGTGTCACATGCATCTCGGCCAGTAATTCGGCTAAAAAAGATACTTTTAACTGTACATTTATTTGTCTCAAAGAGACAAACATGTCCTATTTAAAGCACATTAAAGAATTCAACTGTGCTTTATCTATGGGTGGAGATGAAGATTTTTTGCTTAGTGCATCTGCCACTGCATTAGCTTTTCCTGGATGACAATAAATTGTACAATCATAGTCCTTGATTAATTCCATCCAGCGGTGTTGTCTCATATTCAACTCATGCTGTGAGAAGATGTACTTTAAGTTTTTATGGTTTGTGAAGATCTGACACATTTCTCCATAAAGATAATGCCTCCAAATCTTCAATGCGCGGACCACTGCAGCTAATTCTAGATCATGCATCGGATAATTCTCCTTGTGTTTCTTAATCTATTGAGAAGCAAAAGAAACTACATGATCACTCTACATCAGCACACATCCTAGACCATTCTTAGAGGCGTCATAGAAAACAATGTATCCTTTTTCCTGCTCAGGTAAAGCCAACATAGGTGCACTAGTCAACCTTTCTTTCAACATCTGGAAAGAACACTAACACTTGTCATTCTAGAAAAAAGGAACTTCCTTCCTGGTCAACCTAGTTAGGGGTAATGCTACATAACTGAAGTCTTTAATAAGCCTTCTGTAGTAACCTACCAAACCTAGGAAACTACGAATCTCATTTGGTGTCTTGGGATGTTCCCACTCTATAATAGACTCCACTTTCTTAGGATCAACACGAATACCTGAAGCAGATATAACGTGTCCTTGGAAAGACACTTTTGATAACCAGAACTCACACTTGCTAAACTTAGCATATAGCTTGTGTTGTCTTAGCAAAGTCAAGGCTTGATGAAGGTGTTGTTCATGTTGTTGACCATCTCTACTATATATTAGGATGTCATCTATGAAGACCACTATAAAATGATCAAGGAATGGCAAGAAGATTCTATTCATCAGCTCCATGAATGTAGTTGGTGCATTAGCTAGTCCAAACGACATAACTACAAACTCATAATGATCATACCTTGTCCTAATGGATGACTTAGGTATGGCACTCTCCTTGATACGTAACTGATGATATCCTGACCTTAGATCTATCTTAGAGAACACTATTGCACCATGCAACTGGTTAAACAGATCATCTATCCTTGGTAGAGGATATTTGTTCTTTATAGTCACCTTGTTAATATGTCTATGGTCTATACATAATCTCAAAGACCCATCCTTCTTTTTAACAAAAAGAACTGGAGAACCCCATGGTGAAGTACTCGGTCGAATGAAACCTTTCTCAAGCAACTCATGTAGCTATTTCTTGAGTTCTTTCATCTCAGCAGGCGCCATCCTATAAGGTTTTTGGGCTATGGTTTGTGTACCCAGCATTAGATTAATCTCAAAATCAATCTCTCGAGGTGGAGGAATATCTGGAAATTCTTCAGGAAACACATCCTTGAATTCCCTTACAACATGAACTTTAGAAAGACTAGGACTCTCTGCTTTGGTGTCTACCACATGTACCAAGATTTCTTCACATCCTTGTCACATCAATCTCTCAGCTACCATTGCTGACACTAGATAGGTTGGAAGAATCTTTCTGTCTCCCAGAAAGACCAAAGTTTCATCATTATCTGCAAACATAGCTTGCTTGGAACCACAATCCAAGACAACCTTATACTTTTCTAGGATATCCATCCCAAGAATTACATCAAACCGGTACATCTCAAGTGGTATAAAATCCACCTGAATGTTGTGTTTTGAAAAGGAAAGAACACAGGGAGAACATACCTCCCGTAACACTACAGATCTGACTAACAAAATTTCTGATAACAGATTATCTACTTTACGATTGACAGTCATATTGCAGTCATGAATCACTTCTCGAGTGATAAAGGAATGTGTAGCACCCAGATCAATCAAAACAAATATGAAGTAGGATGAAGACATATCATAATGAAACAATTCCATCTAACCTGTCACGACTCGTGGATGAACCACTACCTCCGGTTGATTCATAGCATAGAATCTCATCGTTGCCTGTTGTCGGATCCGTGCTCTGTTGTTTGGTGCAGATGAAACTGCTTGGGATACATGTCCACATCCTCATATGCCACTACTGAACTATTGCCTCTGAGAGCCCTGTTGACTCTGTCTCAGTGGTTGGGTTACCTTCATGTCTCTAACTGGACATTCACTCGTCATATGTCATGTCTGCCCACACTTGAAAAAGTTTATGTCCCACTGTGGTCTAGATGGTCCTGTTACTGACATTGATGTCATACTATGGGCTCCACTTGGTAGAAAACTATGACCTCTACCCTTGCTTGACATCCATTGCATCTGAGCATTAAACCTCTGTGGTGCTACTAGTGCATGAAATCTCGGTTTCTTGAAACTTTGAGACCTCTGTCCCTAGAACTGGGCAGGTACTTTCCTACTATTAGCCTCACATTTCTCAACCACAGACCTCTCTATCCTCCTAACTGACTCCAAAAAGGTGGCAAACCTCTCTCTATTCTCTAGAGAAGTTATAGGTGTGGTTAACTCAGTGTTCAGACCCTTCTCAAAATGTTGAATCCTTTCCTCATCCGTAATAGCCATGTGTGGACAAAACCACAGTCCATGAACTTAGCATCATACTCACTAATCTTCATCGGTCCTTGTTTAATCCGCTCAAACTGCAAGATTTTCTCATCCAGATAAGTCTTGGGAAAGTATCTACTGACAAACTCACATCAGAATTCCTGCCATCTAACATCAACACCAGGTCTTTTCTCTTCTTCAATGGCCCACCAATGGCCAACACTTCCTTTTAAAAGGTACACAACATGCATAACTTTATCAGTTTCTGGGATACTAAGGATTCTAAAGGCTTTTTCCAGTTCCGTGAGCCATGAATTTGTGTCTGTTGGGTTAGTTGTATCGGCATATTCGGTGGCTCCTACCCGGCGTAACCACTCAAAGATCTTGCCAAATCTATGTCCCTCATTGGGAACTGGTGCCCTAGGTGCTGGTGCTGGCATCTGATCTACCATATGTGTCATTGTTGTCATGAACTGCCTGAAAAAAGCATGAAAGGCTAGGTTTCCTAGCATGGCTTGATCAAGTTGGGAATTCTCAGGCACTGATTCCTCTCTTGCCTGATCCCTTACACCTCCTCCTGGTGCAGCAACACTACTCTCAATAGCATGTTCTTCGTGTGCTCCAACCATCTTTCATCTTTACTTCTTCTCCTATATGAGCAGAAGTCACTATAATATAAACTGGAGGACACTTAGAACAAACTCAACAACCTTAATCCTATGTCTCTATAGACTCAGTGAACCTTAGGCTCTGATACCAAAGCCTTGTGACGACCCGATAGTTGAGCTGCCACAATGTAATTATGCAGAATAACCATTAGCAAAGGATTAACGAAATCACTAAAAATTAAAACTATTTTGCAAAGAGATCCATTTCCAGGAAACTCTTAAAGAAAGAACCAAGGCAATATATACATCAAGGTTCACATTGTACATACATTGTACCGTCTTATCTTGAGGATATCATATACCAGTTTCTTTGCCCAATCATACCCAAACATATACATAAGAAACATACACTACTATAGAATTAACCTTTGGTGTTAGTTATTTAAGGCCTAAGGCGTCAGTTTCCAAGCGACACTCAAGTGGGCTCCGCTAAAAGTCGACACCTTCAGCGTCAGTCCCCCAACCAACGCCATACCCCTTCCCACCACCAAAAAGGCACCAGCAAGGGCATCATCAATGTCAGCTTTATATAGGAAACTGACACCATATCCACAGGCACAACGGCCGTGCTACCCAGCACGACCGTGGTACCTGGCCATAATCTAGTAATAACTGACACCATCGACGTCGGTTTGTATACTAATAACCGATGCCATATCCCCTGCCACCATGGTCGTGCTACCCAGCACGACTGTGGTACCTGGCTGTGGTGTCAGGTTTACGGATAACCGATGCCAGAAACTAATAACGATGTCAGTTTTATACTAACAACCGATGCATATGTGTTTTGTTGTCGGTTTTACACAAATAACCGACGCCTATGTTCTGATTTTTTTTTCTTATCAGTTTGCAGGCCTACTGTATGGATGGTCAATAGGATGCATAACTTGTAGTTCAGTTCTAAATTACAAGTTTACATCATCCATTGATATTAGACAACAACATGCCACAAACTTGCAAAATTAACAAGATAGACAATATTATATATTTATCATGTAATTCACACACATGTATAAGCACATTTAATTCATATTATTTTTCATCACACACATGTAGAAACTAGTAGTTCTATTTCAAATTTCCTCCATTTTCACACACATTTAGCAACCTGCAGTTCCATTCATTTCATCTCTTTTCACATTCAGACACATGTAGAAACATTCATGTATTGATCATCTTCACATTCACACATATGATAATTCATAAAAAGTCATTCACATTCACACAAAATAAATTATGAGAATAGAGTTTAGAAATATCATTCTTTATTCATCATCGTCATTATCTCAATTATATTTAAAAATTCCCACTACTTGCAGGGCTTCTGCCCATTATTCTCTTACATCATTTAACTCATCCATCGTATAAGGAGTATGTACATCTAATAACTTTTCACTTGAAGCTAGTTTTAAACACCTGCAAAGATAATGATGTATATATATAATTAATAATATATAATAAGATTGATATATTTCATATTATCTAATGAGACTACATATAATACCTGATGTATGGTATCGATTTCCATTGCGGCATGTTCGATAATTATGCTCATAAATCGCATCACATAGTATCCACATGCCTAGTCGTTGTCTTGTGTAGCACACTATAAATTGAAACATACAAAATATTCAACAATACAAATAAGCACAGTTCACACAAATAATATATACATTGGAGTCGGGAAATTACTTTCACATTCTGCCAACTTAGTGGCTGGTTCTTTTTCTTGGGGACCTTTCCTCCAACTTTGGCGTACTCTTGTAAAGCCCTACATGTTAATGTAACACATTAAATTGCATAATTAAATAATAATGTAATAACAAATGTTAACGGATATAAAAATATGAAATATATTCTCACGGGAATAATGGCCTTTTCATTACGTGTCCATATATATTCAATTCCTTCCCCACATGATCTAGATAATAGATAGTGAACGTCTTGGGGACAATAACTAGTAACTCCCAATGCTTACCACTAGAGGTAAGAAAGTTAAAAATTAATAACTCAAAAGTCACAATAAAAATGTAATTTTCTTAAGTCCAAATTATAGGCAAAGTAAACTTACCCGACATTGAATGGAGCTATTATCACTGTCTTTTTGTTTTTACCAAAAGATTTAAAAACATCACAGCAGTATGAAGTAACTGACCTAGGGTTTTTACCTACAATACTAATCAAAGATGGAACCAAAAATCCCACATGGAGAAATGAAAAATCTATACATATCATGTGTAAGTGGTTGTAAAACACGTATTACGTATGCATTAATATATAAGAAACCAGATCACCATATATAAAATAAGGTATATGGATGTACAAACAAGATCTCACGATATCCATAGATCTATCATAGATGTATTCAGCCAAGCATAACGAAACATCTCCAAAATATCTTGTATAAATAGCTTGTTATCGTATGATTGACCTGCAGCTTCCTCCGGAATAGTAACATTTATAGGGAAATTTGGATCATGTTCGCCTATCCAATCTGCCATAACACTACAATTAGGACCTAACGAGGCATGTAGGTCCCTTAGAAGCCAACTTGGTATTTCAAGAGGTGGAGGTGGAGGCCGAGATGTAGCGGGTGTCTTCCTTTTGACCTGTATATATATTTTCAGATCAATTGACTCATATATACATACACACTAACAAATTAACATAATGTAAACTTACCATACAATATTAGTATAGACGACATCTGCTTTGGGCTACAATATCACTCCGCCTTCTGCCTCACCAAGCGTTTCAGAATCTGGGTGGGCATATGGCAATGTAAGATCCCTCCATTTGGGAACTACACTTATCGGGCTCACACGAACCACACCATCTGGTGCTGGAGTCCCATGAAACATTTCCCTTGGAAGGGGTGGGTAAGCCGACGCCTCTGCAACGACATATTCTTGACTTTTTAGACATCATGATTTCAACCCCTACAAATTTACGTAAAGAATGTTATATGCATATATACACAAACATATCATTTTGAAAAGACTAGCTACTATGTCATAAAAATACTTACAAAGGATGTGCTAGGTGGTGGGTCTACAAGATTACTCCCAACCTCTGCAGTAGGAGTAATAGAAGCACAACACGTCATAGGTACCGTATGAGTGGCCGTCTGAGATGACTGCCACTTCACCATTGCTTCTTGGACTTTCCTCTCAATTAATTCATCTACCTATACATGGATAAAAGAAATGCTATCTATCGATCATTGAATTCCCTTTCGTAATAACATTATAAAAAAATAGGTTACCTCAACTTGTAAAAGTCCTGCTTTTGGGACAGGTTTGCGCTGGGATGGCCCAAAGAACGTTTTGATGCCCACACTAGCATCTGCACCCCTAACACGTCCAGGATGCTCTGGGTTACCCAGAGCAACTATCAATTCATCCCTTATGCCCTCAGGGATGAACTTGCCTTCCTTCCTCTGCTCGTGTAGTTCCCTTTAATTGCCATCAACATAAATTGGTAAGTAAATATAACAATAATCAATATCGATTGATTGCTCTAAGAGTTGATTTTTACCATTTTTTTAGCCGTCTCAGAAGTTGTGGGCTTCATTATATCTCCCTTCTTATTTTTCCTCCCAACTATCCACATAGCATGGTGAGGCAGAGCTGCGGGACCAATAGTAGAGGACTCCTGAGTAGCAGTAGACTGAGCAATATACTTAGCCTGTAGTCTTTGGTGAACGCCTGCATTGCCTCTTGGACCCATTGTGTGGTCATGCACATTCAGTGCACGCCTTACTCTTTGAGTATCGATGATAGCCTTGTTAGTCAACACATTAATTTGGTTAGTAACACTAAAGGTTAATCTTGAATAGGTGAATACATAAGAACGTATATTAATTAAATTGGGAGTGACACTTAATACCTTAAATTCATCTATTTTTATTTGGGTAACAAACTCCTCGTAGTCTTTGCGGTCCAGGTAGTTCCATTGATCGGGGGCTTCCTTCTTCCTAAATTTATTTTTTAAAGAGAATACAAATAAAAATTATTAGTGTAGAGTTAGTCAAAAAGTGATCAATGTCTAGAATAGGAAATCAATCAAGAACCTCTTCTCAGCATCGCGTATGTAATCTCGGGTGAGATTTGTCCTATAGTTCCTTAGGACCCCCCCACAACATTGCATCACACATTTATGATGCAGATTTTCATCCAGATCAAATATACTCTACAAAATAGAATTGCTATTAACTAGTATCCTAAACATAGTAATCTACAAAAATAGAATTGCAAATAATGATAACTCACACATAGTTCCTTCCATATTAAGTCTTTCTTCCCCTTAGGAACTCTATTCTAGGATTCAAAAATAGGACTACAATGGCTGCGAGTAAGAACCCCAAGATATGAAATAAATGAGTTGCGGTTCACTCCAACTAGATTTCCTGCATGATTAAAATCCACAGCCAGTTTGGGTCCATTACCCCTTTGCTGTAGTAACTTGTTCATCATTGTGATTCCCCTCACTTTCTCAATTTTTTTTGTTGTTAATCAAGTGCCCCAATTTCTTCAAGGGGTACATCACCAACCTAAAATTTGGCAAAAAAACACACTTACAGGATATAACTATAAATGTGAGGCGGGATATATTTTTAAAACTTATATTGTGAGGCGGCGCATTGACGTCCTCACCCTCACGATAATCATCAGCACGGTCATCATATGAATTCTCAGCCATCTGAAAGTTCACATTCAGATTGTAAAGTTCACATTCAGATTGTAAAGTTTGCATTCATCTTTTCAAGAATAGTCCCAAACCATGGACTATCCAAGATTTACTCCTAATGGGTAAATATTGGACGGGTTTCTAGGCCAACAAATACATGTGTTGTCATTCTTATATATAATAAATGTGTACCACCTATCCCATTCTTGAACACCTAATCTCACTAGTAAGTGTATAATATGTATTGGGTTTTCAAGAAAATTTCAGCAGCATTTCCCCGCTGTTCTCCAAGTACATATGTACTTAGAGAACAAACAGGGAAATGCTACCGAAATTTTCTTGAAAACCCAATACACATTATACACTTACATCCTAAGTGAGATTAGGTGTTCAAGAACAGTCCCAAACCGGGGACTATCCAGGATTTACTCCTAATGAGTAAATCTTGGACGGGTTTCTAGGCTAATGAGTAAAAGAACATAGACATAAGATTTCACCACCACTACATGTATTTGCTCACTTACATTGAATCACTCACAATTAGAGAATTATTAAATAATAAATCAAGAATTAAATAGTTTCAAACATGCAATAATTCATAATTAGAGTGACAAGATTCACTTTTTACAAACATGCATGGCATTATGAATTGTCCAACAATTGGAACAAGAGTAAGTATTGTAAAAATTGCCTCATTATGGGAAAAATGAGTCATAATAATGCCCAATTATAATAATAGAAGGAGTACATACCTCCAATCCTGTTTAAATCAAACAAAATATCACCTAGGTCTGAGCAAAAATTAATATCTCAAAGATTAATATCTCCTACACATGAGATTATGCTAGAGTTAATATTTTGTCTTCTGTAATCATTTAATCTAAAAAACACTCCCTTTAAAAAATCCTACTGTTTCGATGAGTGCACTCATATACATATCTGATCTACTACGGTTTAAGGATTGACTTAATACATGTATTTTCCCACTTACATGGCATCACTCACAATTTGGATATTAGATCAAGGGTCAAACACATTCCAGATCTTGTTAGAGTATGTAAATCACAAGGACAAAGTTCCCCATTGATTTTGATTCTCGTCGCTGGCTGCACCTCTCTAGGTTGGGATTTTGATTATCAGCAAGCGGTGATCTGAAATCAACATCATGTTGTCCTCATCTCATCTATTTCCCTATCTGCTTCATTCCTCTCACACCCTACCACCATCAACATCACAATAAGAAGAAATAGTAGCAGCAACAGTGACAAAGGCAGCAAAGATGCTGTCCACCACATTCTACAATTGGCCTCTCCCCTAGGTCCTGACCAGCTACCTCAACCACCAATCGCCCAGACACTCCCTCAATGGGAGAGATCGTCAAGTCAACTCACCACCATGCTCCCAGGCATGGGCAACAACAGAAGAGTCCATAAACTCTTCCAGCCGCCTGACCTTCCTTCCTTCACCTACCCCTCGACGAGGGACTCTGCAAGTGGTTCTGGTTCCTCTAGTGTAGGGAGAAGAGGAGGAAGAAGAGGAGGAAGAGGGTACCTCGAGAGGCGGCAGCGATCAGCAGATGCGAACAGTGAGCAGATGTGAGTAGGCGAGCTCCAGAGAGAATGGTGGCGGAGGAGAATGGTGGTAGGGCAGGCACAACGGCGGAGGAGAATGGTGGTGTAGCATCGGCAGGGTAGGTGTAACAATGCAGGAGAGAACGGCGGCGGAAGAGAAATCTCCAGAGACCTAACAGGAAGAGAGTAACCGATTGACAATGAAACTAAGAAAGGGGAAGAGTCTGGCTCGCGCGGGTTAAGTTAACAATAGGTGTCAGTTATTGAAAAAAAAACACCACTGAAAACAATAGGCGCCAGTTACCACCAAAACACGAACACCTATGTTCAATGATAGTTGTCATTTCCAACTGAAAAAACTGACGTCTATCTACATATGCCGAAAAAAAATGTTCTCAATTAATGACCATTATCGTCGGTTTCCGTAGAAGAACCGACGCCAAAAGGGGGGGGTGAAAATTTTTGTGGGGATAGCGCGTGAAAACACATCAACATCAGTTATTACAAGTAAACTGACGACAAAAATGTGCCCAATTTTTGTCTCACGAAGAACCTTTAGTCATCGGTTTGTTAGTTAATAACCAACGTCGTATGTTAAATTTTAGAGGTAATTTTTTGCCACTGGAAGATTTGGATTTGGCGGTCGATTTTAAGCATCAGTTGCTTATTAAGGAACCGACGCTAAATTAAAAGTGATACCCATGTCTGGTCACTCTTCATAGATAGATGTCGATTTTTGTATTCAACCGACGATGTATGGTTTAGGCGTCAGTTTCTTGTATATAACTGACGCTTGTAAATGTGATGTTATAAGCCATTTCTGTAGTAGTGATAAAACCTCGAGGCATACAAACCAAAATCTTAGATCATTTATAAAACCATTACGTACTAACTCCCAAGGACCTAAAAGTACAGAGATGACACATATGACTTCTATCTACAAGACACGACATACAACACACTCAACCTGAGCTGTTACTATTGTCCCTATTGTTGTTGTCCTTCCTCTACAGTACGGTCTCTACCTCCTCATGCACATCTACCTAAAAAATTGTGGAACCCATGGGGTGAGACAAAGGTCCCAACGAGAGATATAACTCTCTGCCAACAGTATTATTATCATGGGTAAATATTATAAAACCGAGCAGAGGATCTTTTATGGAAATAAGCATGTTTAATTATTGTTTAATTGTAGTGCAAAGAAATAGCATTGTTTAAGTCGTTCAACTATCCATGATAGAGATATAGATCATCTATTTGCTATATAAGGAATATGAAGAACATGTATACCATCTATCAAACTGAGATGTATAAAAGTAATGTGGCATCAACCAATGTTTCTATATTCAATCCTTAAGCAAATACACTACACGTCTGATTATATATTTACAATCATAGTTATGCCCAGAGGAGATGAAGTATACCGCTCATGCTCCAACTGACCACCACTTGGTCAAAATCGGTACCATACAAGGTCAATGGAAGAGCCGGCTGCCAAGACCTCACTCGTCTCAGTCAGTATGAGACCACTGGAAGTGGCATCATGTCAAACTGTAACTAGCTTGTCGGGGTATAGCGGCATCTTCGCTATAGAGCTACATCTGTAACATGCACTCTCTTCAGGGAGATCATTTCCGTATTCAATCCTTAAGAAAATACACTACATGTCTGATTACATATTTACAATCACACGTATGCCCAGAGGAGATGAAGTATACCGCTCATACTCCAACCGACCACTGCTTAGACAAAATCGATACCATACAAGGTCAATGGGAGAGCTGACGGCCAAGAACTCACCCGTTTCGGTCAGTATGAGACCACTGGAAGTGACATCATGTCAAACTACAACTAGCTTGTTGGGGGTATAGCGGCATCTTTGCTATAGACCTACAACTGTAACATGCTCTCTCTTTGTGGAGATCACATATCAATCCATGGTACATATTCATCAGGGCGATCACATGGCAACCCTAGCATTCATCGGGGAGATAACACATCAATCCCCATCTGGACGTAAGGATATGTTCGTCCTTCACCCCCACATATTAAAAAATATGCACTCCGAGTTAAACTCGTTTCACCATTCAACAAATCCTGACACCAAATGGATCTATGGCCTGGGAAACTACATGATAAGGTTCCATTTGATTAAATAAGTGTATTACAATATCTTTTAGCATCAATCAAGTTACAAGCATATATTATAACAGATTCTACAAAGAAAGGTGTAATACATTTATCAAGTAATCTCATAATATTTGGAATACATTGAGTGCATAACACTCAGGATCTCAATCCCTTATCACATTACTGGGAATTCTCATACCTTAACATTATCATCATCATGATTGCTAGATCTGGGTATTTAAACCCTTAGTTCATCACTGAACATTGTCACCTCTTATCAGGTAACTATCACCTCTAGGTTCTCAGACCAGGTATACATTATACTTATTGCACAAGTATTTCACATGGCTCACAAGGCCCATTTAATCTGTATCATATGAAACAACGTAGCTCATACATGACTATGCTCATCACCTCATGATACCTGTATGGTTAGTATTTTATGATAATAACAATATCAAGTACATATCATCATTATGCAATATAAGAGAAATACAACCTTCCCATTATTAGGGTTAGGGTTTCTCTTTCAAGCCGATTAGGGTTTCAAGCCAATTAGGTTTTCAAGACGATTAGGGTTTCAAGCCAATTAGGTTTCAAGTTCATATTATCAAGAATCAAAACCCTGATTCATAGCTCCACACATATTAGGAGTATCAATGTATGTTCATTAAATGATTATCACAAAAGTATGAGTTTCTCTCTCATCCTTACTAGGATAATGATTACATCATACTTTATTAAGTTGTCTCAATCCTTCTCTTACGGTACATTGGCCTACATTTATCAAAATACATTGAACTCTACACATCTTAATGTATTATTTGACATAACACACTTCATATGTTACTCAATCAAGTATATTGGATTGAGGTGCTTCTACCATATCAGGCATGAGGTGTGTACTTGCTTCCATATCGGGCAAGCGGTGTATGTATGGTTGCATATCGCCCAAGAGGTGTATGTTTGCTTCAATATCGCCCAAAAGGTGTCTGTGTGCTTCAATATCACCCAAGAGGTGTATGTGTGCTTCCATATCACCCAAGAGGTGTATGTGTGCTTCCATATCACCCAAAAGGTGTATGTGTGCTTCCATATCACACAAGAGGTGTATGTATGTGTCACGCATATCGTGCATGAGGTGTATACTCATCACCACATCATTCTAGAGGTATATGATCATCATCTCGTGCATGAGATGTATCCTTGATCACCATATCGTGCATGAGGTGTATCCTTGATCACCATATCGTGCATGAGGTGTATCCTTGATCACCATATCATGCATGAGGTGTATCCTTGATCACCATATCGTGCATGAAGTGTATCCTTGATCACCATATCATGCATGTGGTGTAGGTTCATCACCATATTGTGCTTGAGGTGTATGTATGTGTCACTCGTATCGGGCTGCTCAAAATTAGGGTTTGCATACCAGGTTAGACCTTTGTGTTCATAACTCTTCAAACCTTCATGATATCGACCTACCCTTCACCATGTGTTAAGTGACAACCTATAAAAATGGTTAGTCTAAACCAAACCAAGTGTACAAACTGATAGGGGTGTGGGGTTCCAAGGTATATCGGGTATCATCTCACAATATTGAGTTTTATCACCATATCAGGTTAGAGGTGCTTCTACCTGATATTGGTTTGAGCCATGAAGACGTCATCATCATCAAGATCTAGACTTCATTCCTTACTATTCTAGTTCATGGACAAAAATCCTATGTCACTAATAGAACTCATGGATTCATCAATTATCCAAGAAAACTCGAAATTGTAAGTAGATCATCAAGTATAGCAAGATTGAAGGTGAATAATAACATGATTAGGTTCAAGTTATATAACCCGCCTCAAGAACAACTTCAAAGCTCCAAGATCCAAAGCTTAACATTCCCAAGGTTATAGATGAACTTATCATAGATCCAAGACTCGTTCACAAATCCTCTACATGCAAGGAATCACCATAGTTAAGAACTTGGTGAAGAAGAAAAGAAAGAAAGAATCACAACCCGAGATAATGCTTTATCTAAGGTTGAAGGTGACCATGGCTTCACCTTAAGATTAATGGCTCGAGATCCTCCTTTCTCCTTACTACTATGCATGATATCTAGGAGACATTGAGTGATAAGGTTCTAAAATATTCACTAGTAGGTGAAAGGAGTGGTATATAAAATTGAGGTTCATGAGAGAGAGTGTATAAGAGGTGTCATCATCTTATACTACTAGATGCCACGTATCCATGCATGGTTGACATGTGTCCATGCAAACATAGTTATATTGACATGAAATTTTTTTGAGGATAATCTAGGTATAAGAATTTGGCCATTAGTTATCTTGTTGAGCAAGATATTTCAACTCCACATCACTTTATTCACAAACTGATACACTTTTTTTAAGGAAAGTTGTAAACTGATATCCATCACATTCTTGAGGTTCTTAACCCATAATGGAAAATTCTAATAGTTGAAAAACTGATATGGGGCCTCATCTATGGCTCCTTGGCTGATAGGCAATCCCATATAATCTCTACAACTCGATACAACTCATATCAGGGTTCAACTATACAACTCTTCTTGGTCTTTTCATCACCAAGAATACCATCATTCAAAAATGGTTCAAACATGGTGCCTATTTATTTTTATCTCCTATAGATGATGCTAAGAGAGTGTAGGGACACTATAGAGGTGGTAATTTGCATATCAACCCTATATTTTGGGTAAATTGTAATTTACACCCAAACTATCATATAACGCACAAACAATTTGCAAATAAGCTCAAACTTGAAAATTAAACCCAAGGAGAGTCTTAATTACTTTTTAAAAGATTAGAAAAAGTTTATAAATACTTATTAAGAAAAAATTCTAGGTTTATGGCATAACCTAGGTCAGGGATGTTACACATGGCTTTGGAGATGGTCCTCCATCCATTATTGTTTATGCATGTTGAACAATCAAGGTCTTTTAGATGCTCCTTGATTGATAGCATCATCCTATGGTCAAACCATGTATAATCCTTCTTATTCTTTGTCCCCCTTGCTATTATCTCATTATCCTTCTTCCCTAGGCCAAGTTCCATGGGTTTCTATGGTATAAGGTGTCTCATCTAGATAAATGACTCTCCTTTCTTTGCTCTTTTCCCTAGGAAAGGCAAAAACATGCTAGATAAAGCTTTTATGGATCTTTTGAAGGATATTAGATATTGAACCATGATAGATTTCTAAGAGGAAGGCTTTATCATCTGGAAAAAGGTGGGTTTCTTGATCCTCTCATGATTTATACCTACTTCAATGACTTAATATGATGGAAAATGCAACAATTGTCAGAAGCAATTGAGTTGTGTGTCTAGGAAGCCCTCAATACCCTTCTATTTATAGGAGGGTTAGGATCAGGGTTCTCAGTCTATGTGGGAGTGGAAGAGACCAGAATTTTATGAATTTTTGGAACCTACAAGAGGAGAAACAATTGATTCATGGCTAAACCGATCAGTTGGCATGCGAGTCGACCGGTTCACCCACTAAACCAATCATTTCATCATGTTCCCTAGTCGCAATTGCATTGGTAATTCTAATCCAATTAATGCACAACATTATGTTGTTAGCACTAATCCTTGATGCAATCAAATTGATCCATGAATTGGGTGTCTCATTCCATGAGTCGGTTGATCGGCAACCTTGAGTCGAACAATTCGCTAACTGAATCGGACAATTTGTGCTCTAATTCATACAAAATCCAGCCAATGTAATCTCCAATCAGCCTGACACTTGAACTGGTCAGTTCAACACTTGAATCAATTAGTTCAACACTTGAACCAATTGGTTCAGAGTCCAATCGGTCAATTATTGTTTAAATTGAATACATAAACACTTTTGCAATCAATTTATTTATCGTTCATGATTTAACTCCTATTCAATTGTATCCTTTGTGTGTGACCCTATAGGTTCCTATTTACGTTGGTAGTGAATGTCCATAACCAGTTTATGACATCACAAGAAAAGAGTGTTGTCTAGTAACACATCACTGCTATCCAAGTAAATGGAATGTTGGAGACCAACTTCAACGTACAATTTGTGAATGGTGTTACAGTGTTTGCATAGTTCCTTTATCACTGATATCTGAATTGAACTCAAGTCATGGAATCATAATCCTCTCCAATCATTCAATCTATGTTCCTTGAACTAGATTAGACTATTTGAGATATATGTAAGCTCAATATCACATATTGACTCACATGAGTATGGCCATGCATTTCTCACTCTCACTTTTCAAGTGGCCCAGATGTCATAATCCTGTAGGAGGGAAAATTCCATCTATATCACTCACAGTCAACCCCATGTGTCATAGTGCATCGAATAATCACCTTTATGGAAACTTCAGAATCACGGTGGATGATGTCAAAGTGCACCAAACAACATGTGATGAGTGTAGTGACTTCAAGTCTAAGAACTACAATCACCACCAACAGTATAAGAGATGATTCTGACTACCAATTATGGTTTCCATGTATCACTCTTATGGTGGGTCTGTACGATACTAAAAAGTATCTATGTGCTTGGTTTGATATCACATATCATGACTGATGAGATTCTATCATCAACCAATACAAACTCTAGTCTTATGTGTTATTGCTGTCTATCAGCCTTCCATAATAACATTTGACTAGGGACATAACAAGAATGTATATACTCTTAACACTCGTATGATCCCACTATTTAGGTCATCAACCTGAAGACATAAGTCATTGAGTAATATCATTATCTAGGCATTTATTATGTTACTTTATTATCTCATAACTGAATAAAACAGAAAAAATGGGAAGATTACCTTTATTATTAATCAAATCATTTACAAGTTATGCCATTACAATCATCATATGATTAGCTCTCTTGGCATAAATACCAACAGACAATACTTCAACCCTCTCAAAGATGAAAATGGGATATATGTACATGGGTTTTTTGTATTTGTAGGTGGAGGTTTAGGTCTTCTACAAATAGATTCTAATATTGTAACATTAGTCTATTCCTAGAGATTCCTGATCTAGCCAACTCAGTTGGGTTCCAAACTCGATGCAAGTTGACAAACATCTACCAAAAAACCCTCATTAAATAAGTTGAGGCAACTTCAAGTAGGTTGGTTTCAACACCAAACTAGATAAAACTTCCTTCCTCTCTTCATAATCAAGATAAAAAACCTCCTTTTGAACCTCTCTATTTTTACATGAACCTCCCCAGGTTCATGATCTAACCTTCTAAAATTCTCTTGCTCTCTCTATATGTGGACCTCTTTGGGTTTGCATTAACCTAGATAATTTCATCACAACTTGATCCAAAACTCTCTCTCTAAATAGAATGGCATAGATAACATACTAATATCATGCAAATGCAAGTGCTCAACTGTCAGGTAATAAAGGGATTTGAGTATTGAGTTATTGAACCTCAGGGAGTTAGGACATCATAAACAATTACAAAGTAAGACTAATTTTCTTATACAATAAAGAAAGTTGATTTGAATTTTTATTACCTAAGAAATTATACTAAGCAAACAAATATTTAAGATGGTTGAAAATCAAGGCAAAAGGCTATCTAGAATCTTGGTTTCACATGACAATCATATATCGATTACTTCCAAATGCAGTAGGAATTGCACATGTCCTTCCTGATCAAAAAGTTAGGACAAATTATACTTCCATTGGATCCAAGAACAACTTAACCAAAGTGATTTTGGTCTACAATGACAAAATCTCACACAGATAAGGCTGTCCACCTGCACTTGTGGATGTGTGTTCATGGAGAAAACTTAATAAAAACATGTATATTCTTAATATGCATCTTATCTATCACATTAAACAAGGTATCTACTATCATTCAACAAAATTATATCATTCGGATTTATAAAACTAAATGCATAAACCATATATTGTTTTAAAAAATCCATTATGTTGGTTTTCGGTCGAGAAACTCTAATTATTGACAATAAGAGTTTAGTTCCTCATGTATACATGATAACCCATGTAATAAACAAAAGGGAGGATGAAATTCATGGTAGATATATTCTATAAGTAAGAAGTAATATGGTGTAATACGTTGAATATACCTTTGGCTACTACGTAGATGTCATGAGAACCTTATTATCATCTCTTCTCCTTCTCTTTTTCCATCCAACAACAAATATAAAAGATGAGATAAATCTTTGATCCCATGAGTTTAGGTCTTAAGTGAGCTATCATGGATGATTAATCTCAATTGTCATATAATTTTGCTAAACTTTGATATGAATATGCAGCCATTGGGCTAAGGCATCGATAGATGGGTCAACACATTGAATAGAACTTGGTCGTATACTAATAAAAAATCAATTCCATTGACCTTTCAAAATGACACATTAACTATATTATATTACTTTTAGATGTAGAATTTTGCCTATAATGGATGCCACCTACTTGGAAGTTGATGCATCGACTCAAAAATCATAGAATGATAATTTCCTACAAGGAGATGAATGACAATAAATGACACATATTTATGGAGATCTTATTATATAAAATATATCGAAAACACTATGATTAATAAATGAAAGGTTAATTCTCTATCAAAAATCAACTGATTTAAATAATGTACAATGAAGAGCAAATCATCAATGAATTTACACTAAAAATAAATAAAGAATATGCAATAATATGTGTTCATCAAACTCCCATTGTTTTAAAAATTTCTCATCCTTGAGATATTTGTCTCATAGATTTGTTTGAATTAGTCTGTAAGAAGTAAATCATGATCAAATTTGATATTTTAATCAAAACTTCCAACCTAATAGATCCATAATCAGTCCACCTTATCACTGAACAACCAACTTCTCAAAAGAAATCAATCAATGAAACCATGAAGAATATTGGGAATAAATGTGACATATCGAACATAGTTCATTCAGAGTAGGTGAATCCTCATGATTTGAATGAAGTATGATGAGTGCATTGTGGTGTCTCTATATAACTGCATTGCCCAAGATTATGAGGACACATCTCACTTATCAAATCCTAAGTATCATTAGGACAAATCCCCCAGAAAAACACCACATAAAGTGAAAAACCATGAGATACCGAGTAAAAGAATCCAAATGCAATGAATTCCACAAAAATCCCATCACTAAAAAACTTCACTATTTCTTATCAATGCCATACCAAGAGAAGGAAAGATATAGAATCAAACTAGGACCTCTTCATCATTCTAATAGAAAAGATTACAAGAATAATAGATTCATACAAATACAACAATGTATGATTACTAGTAAGGTTTACAACTTGTATATCATAAACAAGACAACTGTCTATCATGTATATTATCACTTGCCCACCCTTTACATAAGAAAGTGAGAGTATAGGGATGCCACAGACATATCTACATTGTTTCTTGTTACATCTTAATTGACACATCCTCTCTGATGTGCCAGAATACCTACAAAATTTGTAAAAGAACCATGTTAGACTCGAAATGAGTCCCAGTGAGAGGATTACTCCGTTCAAGATATAAACATGTCTATATAATGTACTAAGTTAATTACTGATAACATAGAATTATTATTATTACTTAGTTTAAATTCATAAAACCTTCATAATTGAAATTATGAAAAAAGGATATCATAATTTAATTATCTTGAGTAAAATTACAATAATATTAATTACAATGCTTCAGCGGATCATTTAAATACTCTTCAACTACCATGGTAAGAACTACCATTTATTTTTTTTTAAAAAAAAATTGGCCATTCATTCATCCCGTGGCCGGGGGGTTTTGAACTTTAGACCTCTCGGTCTTACATCATTACTTTTACCATCTAGGTGCCATCTCTTTGGCTAAGAACTACCATTTATAACCTATACAATTCTATTACTTATTATATTATTTAGTCACGGGTTACCAATTTACATATGAAACCTTAACCATACTCATCCATATCCATTATGGGTGCCATAGAAAGACACTTTGGCCAATCAGAAAATACTTAGATAGGTGCCAAATGAACCAATCTTAAATCACCGTCATATCAACCTAGTTGCCAAAGAAACCAACCTTTAGTCACCAAGATAGCAACCCTTGTGACATAGAAACCAACAATTGATCACCAACCAACATTGATGCCAAAGGAATAAACCTTCTGTCACCAACAAACTAACACATGTGCGAGAGAAACCAACCTTCAGTCATAAATAAACTAACACTAGTGCCAAATAAACCAAACTTTGGTCAGAAACAAACTAACAAAAGTGCCAAAGAAACCAACCTTCAGTCATTGACAAACCAACATAGGTGCCAAAGAAACCAACCTTCGCTCACCATAAAACCAACACATGTTCCAATGAAACAAACCCTCTGTCACCAACAAACCAACAAAGGTGCCAGATAGACCAAACTTCAATCACCACATATACTCAATAATATATGACTTCGATCATCTTCCCACAACCCTCAAGATCACTACAAGGTTAGAGTTACACTAAACTAATTAATCCAGTTACTCACATTTTAGTTGCATAAATCAAGTTACAAGTAAGGCATAGAGATTTAGTTTGACTTTAAACCAGCACAATAACTCAATAACATATATAACGCATCACTACGTATATCAAGTTGTTCAATCATGGTGTAATTAACCACCTTTGACCATACCAAGGCCCAACTCACCAATAAAGGTCATATCAAGGAAAACCCCTCATGGGGATTCATACCCACACAACAATATTCAATTTTTTTCACATGGAAGAAAAAGAAACACCATGTAGGATTTTAGATTTAAATGGGAAGTATGTGAAACATGAAGTAAATGCAAGGTTAGGCATAAAAGGACATCTTAAGGAAAAGTGAGCCACCTTTAGATGTCACATCAAATTTCAAAAAAAAAATGAAAGCAGCATAAAAGTTAGGAAATCATCATATTATAGTATCAAAATTACTTCCAAACAGTAAGGGATGTAGTATGTTTCTCTTTCCACCAAAGTAGTCTCAGTAGCCTATAAAAAGATCCTTTAGGACATATTTGTACATATTTCAAAATTGCAACCTTTAAGAAACTAAGAGGCCATGGTATATAAATTTTAGACCATAGAATCATAGAGAAACCATGGAAATTCATGACCATACATCATTGTATAAAAATAATTCATAAAAAGTCCAACTTTAGGAAAATCATGTAAGATTAGGGCATAATAAGTCAAAAGAAATTTCAACAGATAAACAAATAATAAAACATGACATTCACACCTTATATGATAATTCAATCATCAAGTATGATCAAATAATTCATTCCCAGTTGACATGGTATCCAAAAAGCTATAAATGAGGCATTATTAGGGAAAAAGCACATGTATTTAGGTTTTGAGCCTTGTGGACGCAAGAAGGCATGTAAATAAGCACTATCAATCATGGTTAACATTTATGAGAAGTTAGTGAAAATCATGATAAGTTCATAATGTCACATAAGAGTCCACAATTATTTCACTTTTAGGTAGATAGAGCAAGTTATTTACAATTAATACTAGTACAAATACCATCTATAGTGTCAGTTGAATTATACCTAAAATGTCAGTTTTGTACCAACACCTATGTGGGTGACACTACACTAAGGACCTTCTGTGTTGGTTTCTAGGGTAAGCTAAAAATGACGATGCAGAGCAAGTGTCCACTGCTATGAAAATAGAAAACAATGATCAAGAGTGATATCAACAACTATTATAAGACTATTCTAGGATTATAGTCATCAGTTCAATAGAAAGGAACAAACAAGATAGATCTGTTTCATCGATTTGATGCAAAGAAAGCGATGATACATATCAAATCATATTCATCAATTTATCTAAAATAACCAACGTCGTGCTTCCTTATCAGTTAAAATTTTAACTCATGGAGATAGTTGCGTCATCAGTTTTGGTAGAAAATTGACTATGCATATTTACACCGTTGGTTGTTTTATAGAAATCGACATCACATGTATAATTTATATATATATATATAGTAGGTCTACAAACATGTTGTCCAACTATTCAGTAGGGTGCAGAACCTGCAGTACATGAGAACTATAGGTTCCATCCTATGTTCAACTTAATGACATGTCAACATACCTGCAAAATTTATAATAACAAACACATACAAGAGTCCACATCCACACAACTTGTTCACACACATGAATTTCCATTCTCAACAACACTTAATTCCATTCTCATGTACATACGCAATTTAGAAAATACACATGCAATTCCATTCTCCAACTCCATTCTCATCATATTTACAAATGCAATTCTCATTGTATTCATTCCTTTTCACATTCATCCACACACATATGTATATATACACACATCATTCACATATGCACCAAAAATTCACTTGCATCAAATATAAAGTTGCAACAAGTCATAACCTACACATGTATATAGAAACAATGGCATCAAAGTTTATAATTCTCATATATTTTTCCCAATCAAATGTAAAGTTGACTTTCTTAACGAAGGACTGTGTCTACTCTTCTCATATCTCATCCATGTCTCCTTTTATATAGGACTTTTTTCGTATCAAACAACTACAAATAAAATGACATAATTCAAGAGTTTGATTTAATTTTAATTATATATTATCAAATGAGACAATTTACTAATGATGATCAATAATATATAGATTACCTTTTGTATAAAATGGATGTCTTGTAACACCCATTTGACAATGAGGTCCATATACCACATCACGTAATATCATCATGCCCACAATTATCTTGTAAAGGGCATTGTGAATTTACAGTTATGCAAAACTTTAATAAATAAAAGTAAGCATAGTTGGCATATATATGAATTGGAGTTAGAAAACTACCTTAGCATTCTTCCAAGTTAATAATTTTTGGATTTACCTTTCCTCCAACCTATTTGAATGTTTTTATACCCCTATAAAAAAAAGTGATACAATTAATTGAATTAGCAAATAGTTATATAATTATGTAGACACTAATATATGTTGATGGATAAAAAACTACTTAAGCTACTAATGCCACTTTTATTGTGTGTCTGTCACTCCTTATTTTGTTACCCTGAGGATTTAGATAATACGCATATAGTGTCTTGGGGAAAATTACCCAAATGCTTCTTATTGAGTGAAAATAAGGAAAATAATAGAAAACTCAAATTTCATAATGAAATACAATTAATAAGTCAAAATTATAACCAAAGTACCCAAAACCTACTTACCATTGAAAGGATCTATAATTACTCTCTTTATCACAGTGCCAAAATATTTGAATGCAATAGAGAAGTAATCAATAATGTAGTATGGGTCTCTATCTACACAGCTAATCAACAATGGTGCTAGAAATAACACATCAGTTAATGTGAAATGTCCACACATCATATATAAGTAGCTGTAAAACGTGTATGTATTGATTAATATATAAGAAAACTAATCAAAAAATATTTTCACATATATTGAATGATGTATTTAGCCATAAGATCTCACTATATCTGATGTTCTATCACGATTCTATTCAATCAATCATAAGAAAGAAACTCCATAATATATGTCAAGAATACAGTAGTATCATGATCTTGACCTACATTATTCTTCTGCATATGAACCATCATAGTCGACCCTTCTTATAAATTGTGTAACCATAGTGACAACCCCCTACACTTAGGTCCTAGAAATTTGAATAACTCATTTGCAATCCAAGTAGGTAACTGAGGAGGAACTATACAAGGCTTTTAGGTTCTATGATCTACATGTATTCTCATATCAGTTGCCAATTATATACACAAATAGAAAAAACCATAAATATAAATGCAATATAAATGTATCACACATTCTCATATATAACTCTAGCTTTATGCCACACATTCACGCTGCCTTCTGGATCTCCTATCCTGTCATAGTCGGGGTGGCCATATGGTAGTGATGTCTGTCTCCAATTTGGGTAGACAATCCTAATAGTCACACGAAACCACATAGTCAAGCATTGGAGAACCATGAATCATGGCACCTGGAAGAGGTGGGAAAGTATCGCCCAATGAAATGACATAGAAGCTAGGTTCTAGTAATGCTAGATGACATTACCTCAATGCCTACATTTTATATATAGTGTTATATATATCGAAACACAACAATTTATGAATTCACCTAAAAGACTATTATATCATTAAGAACATATACCATGATCGGTGGGTCCATGGGATCACTTTAAACCACCTTTGTGTGAGGAGGGTCCACCTCGTAAGAAGAGTGGTGCATTCAAGGTAATGTTTGAGGTGGTTGAGACTGAGAAGCCTAGACTGTCTCATTGCTTCTTATATTCTCTTTCAGGTCCTCTACCTCCTCCTATGACAATCTGTCTTTCTTGAATTGATATGCAGTTTTACTCTAATATGACAAAAAAGGATCTTATATCTACACCAGCCTCAATAGCCCTAACACGACCAAGATGTTATAGAGTACCAAGAGAAACCATCAATTCATCCCTTTGACCCTCATGAATGAACATGCCTTCTTATATTTTATCTTAGACCTCCATTTATTCATCACCAGTAATAATTGGTCATTAAAACATAAAAATCAAGGCAAAAGCAAAGATGCACTCTGAGAGTTGAATTTTATCATTTTCGCAGCCATTTCAATGGTTGTTTGGTTGGGTATTTCTCCAGAGCATCTTGTCCTCACATCTATCTATGTTTCATGGTGAGATAAAGGTTTAGGAGTAGTAGAAGACTAAATACACCCAGGAGTAGGATGCTTAATAGACGATGCTTTCTATCTTTGTTGGAAATGTTTGGCGTAACCACTTGGACCCAACTTGTGGTCATGCACATTCTTTGCATGCTTGTCTTTTTTAGTATTATGTAAAGTCTATGTTAATTACATAATACATTGAACTCATTTGATCAATAATAATAATTTATTTTAAAGGAGGCTTAATACCTTGAATTTGTCAATTTGTCTTGAAGAAACAAAAAATTCCCACACATTCCTGTCAAGATAGGTCTTGCTTAGTGGCAGAATTATTCTTATTGTCAGTGATTATGTATTCTCTTGTTTAATTTGTCTTATAATTCCTTAATATCCTCCCACAATGTTGCAACATATTTTTACAATGTAGTTTTTCATCAAGGTCAAATGTGCTCTGCAAAAATTCATATACGTAATGGCATATTTTTAGTAAAAGTGTGAATAACTTTAAAAGTAGAACATCTCACAACTATATTCTATCATATGAGGTCTTTAATGACATGATCAAATTTATACCAATATTCTGTTGTTATATCCACTTTGCTACAAGTAACAACCCCTATAGATTTCCTGAAAGAACTATGATTCTTCCCAACAAGATTTCCTATTTAATCAAAATCAATAGACAACTTCAGACCTTTTCCCCTTTGTACTACTAACTTGTTCATCAAAGTGATGCCTTTTTTACGTGCATGATGACATTGCTCCTCGAAAAAACCCACAAGAGCCTCAGGGTGTGCATCCTTAAACTGCTTATCCTAAAATTGTCAAGAAACACATATAAGTGATAAACATGTAACTTATAACTATGGTAGAAAACATAAAATGTACATCTATGTAATAAAATAATAGAACTTGCACCGAACTCATCCTCACAGTGCACATCGTCATGGTGCACATCCTCATGCTCAAACACCATATAAAATGTCATATTAAAATAGTCAAAGAATGAAATATAAAAGATAAAGAATGTAAAATGTGCATGTAGCCTATGAAACATATATATCTATTTTAAAGAATGTAAACTGGACATCTAACATATAAAAAGTAGAATGCATGCCTGTAGTGTTTTTGAATCATTGGTCAATTGATATTCCTTGTGTGACCCCAGTGTATATTTTTTAGTGTTAGAATCTATAATTATGCTTGTAAAGATGATTGAGAATGGACTGGAGACATCATACTTGTCATAGTAATCTTCTTCACCTATAGGATGTGCAACAAACTTTCTTTTCCAATGAAGAATGACAAATGATTTTTTATTTACAAGATCATCGATATAAAATACTTATTTCGCATGTGATGCCATTAATAATGGTCCACCCTTATCTCTAATATTTTAAAAATTCATTAATGTGAAACCCAATTCATCCACTACAACTCTTTTTTATTATCAACCCATTTATAGATAAAGATAGGAACTAAAAAATCTCTACAATCAAACTTCCAATGTCTTCAATGACACCGTAATAGACATTTTAGCTTCACATGGACTCTTATCCTTTGCACTAGAAAAATAGAATCAAGACGCTTGAAGGGTGACCCCACTATTTTAGATGATGCTCTTATCATTTTGACATATTTTGTAATATGAAAATCCATTTATGTAAAACCCTTCATAAGATATAATATTTATTTTTGGTTTAAAGGCGATCCATTCGATAATTTTAGCAACATTATCTAGTGTTTGAGATAGTTTATGGAAGACATTATCTTCAAACCACCTAATAAATGTTCTATTTTGATCTCTAGCAAGCCACATTAAACTAGTTTGAATTTTTTTTTTTCTTGATAAAATTGGTATTTTTGGTGATATAAATACACACTTCGTCAATTTTGTGTAAAACATACAAGTGTTCTTGTTCTCACATCTCATGAATAATTACTTGCACTCATGCTCCTAAAGTCCCTTTTTTAGAATAAGCATAAATATTCTTTGCGTTCACATGAGTCTCATTACAACTTAGAAAGTCATCACAAAAGTCCATAACATCCCTAGCCACATAACCTTCAATAATACTCCCTTCAGGACGATAACGGTTCGGAACATCACCTTTGAAAACACTCATGTATCGTCTAAAAGGATACATCTGATGCAAGAAAACTGAACCCAACATTTTCACTTCCCTAGACATATGGACAATAAGATGTACCATGATATCAAAGAATGAAGGAGAAAAATACATCTCAAGATGGCACAGGGTAACAACTACTTCTCTTTGCAACTTATCTAGATTCTCAGGATCAATAACTTTTCCGCATAAAGTGTTGAAGAAGAAACAAAGCTTGGTGATCGCAAACCTTACATGCTTCAACAATATACATTGAATAGCCACATGAAATATTTGTTGCATTAGAGTGTGACAATTTTGAGATCTAAGACCGTTCGGCTTCAGATCCTTCATATACTAATCTAATGATATTAGAAAAATATTCATGTGGTACCTTAATATAAGAAAGTACTCGCAAAAAGTTCTCTTCTCCTTTCTAGACAATGTATAACAAGTAAGATGTAAATATGTCTTTCGATCACTACTAACTTTTGTTGTTAATTCTTTCCTTATACCCATTTCACATAGGGTCATTCTGCATTTTATGCCATCTTTTGTCTTACCTGATATATTCAATAGAGTACCAATTACACTATCATACACATCTTTCTTAGTATGAATGACATTGATGCAATGCCTAACTTACAAAGAACTCCAATAAGGAAGATCCCAGAATATTAACCTCTTCTTAAATAAAGATTTGTCATTCCTGTGAGAATAGTACATTGTAATCTCTTACCAAATGCATTGACAAAATCTTTCATTCTTTCATAAACATCCTCCCCTGATACAGGTTTGAGGGAATTATGTTCCTTAGTTGAGCCATTGCATGCTTTGCGCAACCTTCGGTAAGGAAGCACTTTTGAAAGAGACCTTCAATGAAAAAGATATACATTTTTCTCTCTCCTTATTTTAGTCATATTGTGTTAGTTCTTATCACATATAGGGAATTCTTTGGATCCTTTTATGATGTATCTAGATAAATTCCCATATGCTAGAAAGTCATTAATACTATAAAACAACATAGCATGCAAAGAAAATGTCTCTTTATGTGAAAAATCATAGGTCATCATGCCTTGTCCCAAGAATCATAGGTCATTTCCAGGTTCTTTTGGCCCCGATATCAACAAGGATTACATGACATACTTATTTTTATACACAAGAGAGGAAGATTGTACATAACATTCATAATAGACCAAGTGCTATGTTGTCTACTTAATGCATTGTATGACTTTATCCCATCAGTACAAAGACCAAGTCTTAAAATCCTGACTTTTTCACCAAACTCAGGGTATAATAGATCAATTTTCTTCCATTTTGGGGGAATCAGATGCATGTTGTAGGATCCAATCATTGTTTTTATTTATCTCTGTATGCCAAGATAAATTCTATGCATCTATGGTATTGCCATACTAGAGTTAAAATCTCAGTATTATAGGTAGATACTACATCACCTTAGTAGGAGAGCCAGTTTTGGTCTTACCTAAACTCCTCATTTTATACCTTGACACCTCACATTTTGGACAATCTTTCAAATCAATATAGTCTTTTTTATATAACACATAGTAACTCAGGCATGAATGTATCTTCTTAGCCTTCATTCCCATTGGGAACAATAACACATAGTAACTCAGGCATGAATGTATCAAGAAGATTTTCTTTCAACAAAGACAATACAGACGTGATGCTTTTGTCACTGCATATTGTTAGCATTTCGAGTATACAAGCTCAACACAACGCTCAACTTCATAAACTTAGTACAATCTAAGTATGATAATCTCTCAGCATCATGCAAAATGTTTCTAAATAAGGAAGGTGGATGTGTAAGTTTTACCACACAACTGTCAAGTGTTGCATCAACACTGTCTGTCAGAATCAATTCGTTCACATAAACATATTCAATATATTCCACTTCAATACAAGTACTTCTATGGAATTTTACTAATCCCATAGTATGAATCTCTCCATGCCATTATCATTATGTATAGCCATGTACAATCCCGTTTCACATGACATGACTTTTGATTTTGTCAATAATGTCAACTTTCAAGTTGTTACTGCAATTCCTACATGGACAATAGAACCTATCTCCAGGTCATTTCCTATGTTCCTCCACAAATCTTATAAACTGATGAAGACTAGCAATAAACTTCAGAGAGCAATTGTAACGACCCCACTCTAGGTAACCCCCAATTAAGGAAGACTAAGAAATCAGAGCCGCTATCCCAAAATAGGATCAATGGTTTTCCAAATAATCAAAAATAATTAATAAATTCTACCACAACTAAGCTTGAAACATGATAAAAATTTTCTTTTCACATACCTTTCAAAAATAGGAATCTGGAACTTCTACCCATTGTAGAGTTCTAACTAACTAAATCCTCCTTTAATAGATTAACTTTATTCTTCAAAAATTTCACTTTTCTGTTTGTCCACTTTCAGATATACCTAAAATGTCGATAAACAAAATGTCAGTCAGTTTAATGAATTATACTGGTATGTGGGGGACCAAAATCTTGCATCTATTTGTAACAACATAATGCAACCAAATTATTACATAACAGATCAAACTTTACGTATTAATCATAACTACTTAATCCCTACTTATCCTTGCCTCTATTCTATCCCTATAGTGGACATGGATGATACCTCTCTCATATGGTAGATCTCAAATAACCACTGTGATCCTACCTTATAGGTAGATCACTACATAGGGCTGTGTAGTCGTATGGTCCTACCCAAGGGTAGACCAACACATTGACTCATGATAACCTGATAATCCTACCCCAAGGTTATACCATGTACTAGGTCATCCATCTCATCATCATCAAAGCTATAGAGGAGGACTAGGATATGAGCTAGTCATGTACATATATTTATGGTGACATCCATAGTCACTTTATAGTTGCATGAAATAAAAGTCAACCAAGCAGTTATTTCCAAGCAACCGATAAAACCTCAGAAATCGCCGTTAAACTAGAGTGATTAGTCATAAGCATAACCACATACCTATTTTGGAGATCTCAAAGAAGAAATATATCCAAATCCAATTAGATGTCCGATAAAGCAAGCCAATCAATCAATCAAGAAAACATTGATTCTGAAAACATGTATAATGTCTAATTGTCACTAACATATCCCAAACAACTCCTTATTGACTTGGGGCACCTTTCCAAGGTTTTTAAGTCTCATTAGGATTCATTAGGTCTTCTTAGATCAATTTTCTCGAACTTTATCCCTTTTAGGTCAACAAAACCAAAAATAGCTTTTCTACTCATAAAAACCCTAATTGCTCAAATTATCCACATTAAGGATCTTTTATACTCAAATTGTCTTAGGATCATCACACCTCTTTTGTATTCATGGATTTGCAAAATTAAAACCATTAAAAGTCATATTCACCTAAATTAGGGTTTCTAAGCCCATTAATGCACTTTATATACATGAAACCCTAAATTAAGCCAATTATGCATAAAGATCATCTTTTTAGATCTAAATCTTCCTTTCATAGAACATGCATATTACTGTTCACAATTTCATTAATCATCAAATTAGGGTTTCTTACTCATGAAAGCATTAAAGATAGCAACTTTAGGTAGTTTTTGAATTGCAAGTAGAATCAGGCTTCAATTATATTTTTAGTGGATTCCTTGCATTTTTTGATAAATTTTCATATATAATTTGTCTATATTCGACCTGCCAATTTATTTTTAGGATTTTTGCAAAGTAAATTACCTTTCAGCCAATCGCTAGCTTCCATGTCAGCCTTCCGCTCCCTCATTATCTTTTCCATTTGGATTAGGGATCGATGAATTGTTGGCAGCCATGTAGGCAGCCTGCCCCACGCGAGTAAGGCACTCAGTCAAGTGGTATTCCTATTTTTCTCTTATGCCCCCTGGGCTTTGGGTCTTGCACGAGTTGGACAGGAGGGTAATTCCTCCCTTTATCTTCTTCCACCTCCACTCACCTTGCGCCTGTGAATGCCATTCTGTGGCCGGTCAACTTGGCCATTGACCTCGGCCTTCTGGGCATGTGAGGACCGATCGATGGTGGGGAAACCTCTACAGGTCTTCCCCAAACCCTCCACGGTGACAGATTCGACTAATGAGTAGAGGGTGGGGAAAGAAAGGAGCTTCATGTCGGTGGAAGAACAGGGCCGGCACAGGGTGAAGCACGCCCCAAGTGTGGGTTCCTCGAGCCCTGGATGCACGACCCTACTATGGTTTTACCAACTAGCCCTCTACTCCCTTGATCGTGGAGTTTCCAGCCCCTTATATAGACATGGAGGTGTTAGTCGGCCTCCCATGGAGTCCAGGCTCCAACGCACATTGGGGAAAATCCAAAATGCACATTAAAATAGTAGAAGAAAGGGATAGGAAGGTGCATATTCATCTCCCAAATCCAATGGGAGAGGTTTCAATTTTAATCGTAGATCTAAGAGGGGAGGAATCAGATTTGGAAAGTTGTAAAATTGTTGTCTAGTTTCCTTATTTAGTAATGATCTAGGAGATAATCCCTCTACTCAGATCTCTGATCGGATGAATAAGAGTCCATGTGAAATCATCATGGGTCGGGCCCAAGATTCCCAGAACATATACAACTTGTTACATCTAATACATTCAATTTATTATCCTTTCACTTTAGGAAATATTACAAAAATCATATCTCTCAATCTGTTTATGTGTTTAATCCCAAATTTTAGAAAAAAAGTCCATAATGACTTAAACTACTTGTGTGCCAAGTTTGGGACTCAAAATATAAATTATGAGAGACTTTTCTTCATAAGAAAGTTATCACTTATTAAGGCATATTTTATACATATTTTCTCTATCTTACTCTTGTATTTTCTTTATTTGGATTCCTTTTACCATTAGAAACCTTGTGTATTCGAATTATCATCCATTAAGATTCAATCATACATCTTTCCACATCTTTATCATATTTTCATCATTATCTCAATTTTCCTTCTTAATAATGCATTATTTGATTTATTCTTTTTCTTTTAATCATATTGGACTCATTAACATATTATGATCCATGAAATCACATGAACAAAGAAAATATTGCAAATGGAATCCATTCAATACATATAATTCATACAATTCCCATAATCATAAATTTATTGGGGAAATTGCATTTCCAACCATATGAACCCAAAAATTGGGGTTCTAACATCTTTCCCCTCTTATTAGAATTTTTCCCTCAAAATTCCATCAAACATACAAATAATCAGGATAAGACTTTCCCATGTCCCTCATTGGATCCCATGTGGCTTCATCCTCTCCATGGTGCTTCCAAAGAACCTTTATCATCTTATATTCTTACATCTGAGCTCTTTCACCTTGGTATCTAGAATCCTCACAGGTGACTCAGGACATTTCAACCTCCCTTGAAGCTTAATAGGTTCATGGCTCATCACATGGCTCGGGTACATCACATAGTGCTCTAGATTGGACTCATGGAACACATCATACTTCATGTTTTCCTGAGGGGTAAGGCTAAGCATAAGCATCTCCACTAATCCATATCAAATGGACTTGTGTATCGAGGACTTAGTTTTCTCAGCTATAGCTCAAAGGGGTCAGGTTTTCATAACACATGCTTACCCACAGTGAACTGCATGTTGATCTGCTTCACATTAGCTCACGACTCTTGTTGATCCTGGGCTTTCTCAACCTTTGCTCAATCAAAGTGACTTCATCTGCATACACTGTGGTTTCTATGACCTTCACAAGGTCCTCTCACCGATAGCATCCTAATGAAGTGGTCGTCGATACAGCCTCCCTTACAGAGCTTCTTACATCCTGATACTGGCTATGGTGGATATCATCACAAGCAAACTCTTCTAGGTGCAGGAACTACTCCCATGTATCACCCTGAATGAGCACAAATGCTCTCATCATACCCTCTAAAGTCTGGATCATACTCTCTTGACTGTCCATTAGTCAGGGGTGATAAGCTATACTAAACTCCAATCTAGCATCGAGTTCTTCTTGCCTACTCCCACCACACGGAAGTGAACTTAAGGCCATACTCAAGACCATTTGAACTCGAATCACTGTGCAGTCGAACCATCTCTCTCTCAAATATATGGTTCAACCAGATCTTGTCATACTAGAATGTTTTGAATTGGTAAGGAGATCTACCATAACCTGTATTGCATCATGACCTCTCTTGGTCCAGGAGAGATCCACCACAATGTCTATGGCGCTATGCTCCCATTCCCTCTTGGGGACTCTTCATTAATCTGTAGTAACTTACTGGGTTATTGGTGTTCGGCCTTCACCCTCTAGCATGTATGGCAACTGGCCACATGCAACTCTATATCCTCCTTCTAGGTACCACCACAAACCTTAAACACCTTGACAGTACCACAGTGTATGGTGTACTTAAAATCATGAGCTTCTTACATGACCTGATTCCTCAAGGTTGACTCCTCATAAACCCTAAAACACTCTAGTAGCGGGTTTCACCACCTTCTTCTCCTGAGAGTTGCATTTGAGGTTCTTGTAGCAATCTCTTTTATCTCATCAAGCTATGGGCTGGCTAACTAAGCAACCACCAAATTGACCAATGGGTCTGGGTGTATCTGGATGTTAGCCACGCATGTCTCATAATCTAACAATCATAGGGTTCACCTAACAACCTCTTCCAGCCTCTCTACTGGCCAAACAAGATAGTTGTATACCTGAGCTATTTTCAACTGAGAGCGTCTGGTTACCACATAAGCTTCTATATATGCTAGGATATGGTGAAGACGTAAACATTCATATACCCCACTCATCATGCTCATCTTGTGTTCAAGTCTAACTAAGTCAAGAAAGCTTCGATCTCATCATCTCGATTATCAAACCCAAACTTATAAATCATTGATTCCAAACTACTCTGGATAGGTACGTTCTCATATTACCCTTTTCTTCTTATCGTCTCAAATCACCTATCCAATATATTCTCCAAAGGGTGTGGTACTTTCTTCAATCCTCAAACATCATACAAGGGTTTCAACTCATATCACCTCTATCTTTAGTATATGGCATGCATTTTGTCCTGTCTCTCACACCCATAACAAGATGAAATAAGCATTTGGCTACAGTACAGAGTTCATCCCATTCCAAGAGTAGAGATGGTGCATCACACATCACCATCACTCTTTCCAATCTAAGTTGAAACATATATACTTCACATGACTCCTCACCATGAACATCTCCATTATGGGTCTACACCCATGGGAAGACCTTTCCTATCAACTCTGGATCTCAACATCTCTCTTATGTACAATCTCCAGTCACTACCTCAAGGTCTCTAGGGTGTCAGTACTTTTGGGGTGATCTTATGCTTATGCATCTAGGGAGTGCCTCTCATATTTACCCATTAGGCCCCATGAACTCATGAAGGTGGCCAACCTCCTAACCCATGCTCCTCAGGTAAAGGTAGTTGCTACCTCCCAACCCTATGGTTTTGTGCATTTAGAGAACATACAACTCCTACTCCAATTACTCTTATCCCTCCTTGACCTTAGTGTTGACTTAGGATTATACTATAGCTCATGGTTTCTGTGTTGATACTCTAGCACATATCATCCTTAAATCCTCACCTGAATCTCCATCCTCTCTTTGGGCATTCTTACATCTCTTCATAAGAATCATGGAGACCTACCTATATCGGTCTCTGGCCTCATACAAGTTACCTCCATGGCAACATATCATCATGCCCCTTAGAGATGGTCACATGGGCCTATAGATTCATGATCATACTATGTGCTCTTACACTTAGCTCATCAATCTCTTATAATTGACCTCTTTAGGTTACCTCAAACCTAAACAAAAGTTGATACTCACCCTACGTGAAGGGTTCCTTCCCAGGAATGGAGAAACCTATCTCTGGATAGTAACAAAGGTCACAAAACGTCCTTACCTCCCAGGTTTACATCAGCACGCACATGCTTAGCCCTATCATGCTACTTATGTACATAGCTAGCAAGAAGACATTCTACTAAACCACTCCAAGCTCCTTGGTATGTCATACATGATCCTTATTTCTTGAAGTTGGACCACTATCATACATGTGTATGTCACCAACCTATGTGATTGGTTCCTCAAACATATATCTCATTTCCAATGGGGTTTCCTTTACTGTAAAACATGGGAGTGCCATGCTTGATTTCCATGAACTCATACAGCCTCAAGAGCATCATGCATACTAGGTACTACTACTTCCCCTCTTAGGTCTAGGAACCCCAGGTTCACCTCTTATGTTTCAGCTGTCTAACTGCATGCTCATCTGATCCACCATGAACCGAACCCATACCAGATAGGGCATAAGCATCCTAACACCCTTTCACATGAACAACCTTCAGAATCCCACACCAGGACAACCAACTGGGTGTGAGGCCTCATAACTTGTTACCATACCTTTTCAAGGTCTATGGAAGTCTCCTTCCCATACCTAAAATGTAGTTACTAATATCATATGTATGTTTTCACCAGAAGCCTCTTTCTCTTTTCTAGGGTTTGGTTCTTCTAAAGGCATCTAAGGTACGACAAGCCTCTAAGGATCGTGCATGAGGCATCCACATATATCTACTTAGGGTCGTCTATTCTAGTCCATATTATACCCAACTTCTCATGATTCCTCATGTCTCGGAGTCAAGGTCTCCAACCTTATTCATCGGGTCTTACTCTTTCTCTCTAGAGCTAACCCTACAACTGGTCCTACCACTGGAGTCCCTCTCACCAAAGATGGGTCAAGATCATAAGGGTACATGTCTATCCCTACTTGGGTGAAGCGTACTATCAAAACTTACATCCGGTCAAGATCATCCAAAGCGCTTTGCATGCCCATCTCGTAAACTATTAGGCACAACCTATATGTCTTAGGACTAAAACCTATTGCCAGCCTTGCTTCCATTCTCTTATATGTAGGTGCATGCCTCCTTCTACATGTATGTACCTGTTAGGGTTCATATATGGTCATCACTAACCTTCTTAATGAGGGAGAGATCCCTCACCCTCAACAAGCACGACCACCCAAGGTCGGGTCACCAAAAGGCACCAGGGTCAAACAACCACACGTGGTTCACATTTCTCATGGATACTCAAAGCCCCTATGTACATCATGCATGTCTAACCCACATACATGCATGCATGGTCAACTATGATATCCAACTCATTATGTATTCTCTTTCTCTAACTACCACTTAGGGTTTGGGTTGAGCATCATCCTTAGAGGATGTGTCAGGTCTCTTCCTCATCCTGGAGGCTTTTTCCTCCAAGACTATCACTCTCCTCCTCATCCTACAAGATGGTCTAACCTCAGTGTTCTCTTGATAGGTAACCAAGGGCACAACAACACAAGGCATGCAACCTAAGCATGTAACTAACCTCAGTCTGAGTTTCTAATTATCAAAACTTATGTCCATGACATCTTTCTTACATGTTTTTTATTATTTGGTGGAGGATTCCTTAATCCTTTTTATACTTAATCCTAAAACTCAAGAGGGTGGTGGACAGAGAGAAAAACCATAATCTCATAAAATTATTCAATGAATGGGGTAGAGAAGGGACGAAGATAGATGAGAGAAGACATAGAGGTATCTTATTTTGAGTCAAATCCTCTGATTTTGGCCAGGCAGTCACACAGAATCCAGGAGTCCTCATAGACTGACTAGCGGGGCAGAGGAAAGTCTTGCTAGCCCCCGAATCGTGATCCTTTTCTAGACACCTCCATCATTGGAAAATCCTCTAATAACTCCCTTGGGTTCTAAAGAGTTTGTAAAATTTACTAATTATTAGAGATTAAACAAAAAACCATGCTCTAATACCAAATGTAATGACCCCACTTCCGGGTAACCCCCAATTAAGGAAGACCAAGAAGTCAGAGCCGCTATCCCAAAATAGGATTAATGGTTTTGCAAATGATAAAAAATAATTAATAAATTCTACCACGGCTAAGCTTGAAATAAGATAAAAATTTTCTTTTCACATACCTTTCAAAAATAGGAATATAGAACTTCTACCTACTGTAGAGTTCTAACTAACTAAATCCTCCTTTAGTAGATTAACTTTATTCTTCACAAATGCCACTTTTCTATTTGTCCACTTTCAAATATACCTAAAATGTTGACAAACAAAACATCGACCAATATAATGAATTATATTGGTATGTGAGGGAACCAAAATCATGCATCTATTTGTAACAACATAATGCAACCAAATTATTACTTAATAGATCGAACTTTATGTATTAATCATAACTACTCAATCCCTACTTATCCTTGCCTCTATGATATCCCTACAGTGGACATGGATACTACCTCTCTCATATGGTAGATCTCAAATAACCACCATGATCCTACCTTACAGGTAGATCATTACATAGGGTTGTGTAGTCGTATGGTCCTACCCAAGGTTAGACCAACATATAAACTCATGATAACTTGATGCTCCTACCCCAAGGGTAGACCATGTACTAGGTAATCCATATCATTATCATCATCAAAGATATAGAGGAGGACTAGGATCTGAGCTAGTCATGCACATATATTTATGATGATAGCCATAGTCACTTTATAGTTGCATGAAATAAAAGTCAACTAAGCAGTTATTTCCAAGAAACTGATAAAACCTTGAAAATTGTTGTGAAAATAGAGTGATTATTCATAAGCATAACCACATACCTATTTTGGAGATCTCAAAGAAGCAATATATCCAAATCCAACTAGATGTCCAATCAAGCAAGCCAATCAATCAATCAAGCAAACATTGATCCTGAAAACATGTATAATGTCTAATTGTCACAAACATATCCCAAACAACTCCTTATTGACTTGGGATACCTTTCTAAGGTTTCTAAGTCTCATTAGGATTCATTAGGGCTTCTTAGATTAATTTCTCAAACTTTATCCTTTTTAGGTCAACAAACCCTAAAATAGCTTTTCTACTCATAAAACCGCTAATTGCTCAAATTATCCACATTATGGATTTTTATACTCAAATTGGCTTAGGATCATCATACCTCTGTTGTATTCATGGATTTGTAAAATTAAAACCATTAAAAGTCATATTCACATAAATTAGGGTTTCTAAGCCCATTAATGGACTTTATATACATGAAACCCTAAATTAAGCCAATTATGCATAAAGATCATCTTTTTAGATCTAAATCTTAATTTTTATTAAGAACATGTTAATATTCTCATAGAACATCCATATTACTTTTCCCAATTTCATTAATCATCAAATTAGGATTTCTTACTCATGAAAGCATTAAAGATAGCAACTTTAGGTACTTTTTGAATTGCAAGTAGAATTAGGATTCAATTATATTTTTAGTGGATTCCTTGCGTTTTTTATAAATTTTCATATATAATTTGTCTATATCTGAGCTGCCAATTTATTTCTAGGATTTTTTCATAGTAAATTACCTTCCAGCCAATCATTGGATGCCACATCAGCCTTCCAGCCCGTTATTATATTTTCCACATGGATTAGGGATCGATGAATCACTGATAGCCATGTAGATGGCCTGCCCCATGTGAGTAAAGCACTCAGTAGAGTGGTATTCCTCTTTTTCCCTTATGCCCCCTAGGCTTTGGGTCTCACATGAGCTGGACAGGATGGCAATTCCTCCCTTTCTCTTCTTCCACCTCTGCTCTCCTTGCGGTTGTGAACACTGTTCTGTGGCCGATCAACTCCACCGTTGACCTCGACCTTCTGGGTGTGTGAGGACTGGTCAATGGTGGGGAAACCTCCACAGGTCTTCCCCAAACCCCACGTGGCCACAGATTCGACTAATGAGTAGAGGGTGGGGAAAGGAAGGAGCTTCCTGTTGGCAACAGAATAGGGCCGATGCAGGGTGAAGCAGGCCCCGAGCATGGGTTCCTCAAGCCCTGGATGCACGATCCTACTATGGGTTTACCAACTGGCCCTCTACTATCTTGATCGTGGAGTTTCCAACCCCTTATATAGGTAGGGAGGTGTTAGCCGGCCTCCCATGGAGTCCATGCTCCAGAGGACAATGGGGAAAATCCAAAATACACACAAACATAGTAGAAGAAAGGGATAGGATGGTGAATATTTGTCTCCCAAATCCAGTGGGAGAGGTTTCAGTTTCAATTGTAGATCTAAGAGGGGAGGAATCGAATTTGGAAAGTTGTAACATTGTTGTCTAGTTTCCTTGTTTAGTCGTGAGCTAGGAGATAAGCCCTCCACCGTCAGATCTTTGATCTGACGACCAAGAGTCTGTGTGACATCATCATGGGTTGGGCCCAAGATTCCTAGAACATATATAACTCATTACATTTAATACATTCAATTTATTATCCTTTCACTTTAGGAAATATTACAAAAATCATATCTCTCAATCCATTTGTGATTTTAATCCCAAATTTTTGAGGAAAGTCTATAATGACTTAAACTACTTGTGTGCCAAGTTTGGGACTCAAACTCGAAAATATGAGAGACTTTTATTTATAAGAAAGTTATCACTTATAAAGGCATATTTTATACATATTTTCTCTCTCTTACTCTTTTATTCTCTTTATTTGGATTCCTTTTACCATTAGAAACCTTGTGGATTCGAAATCTCATCCATGATGATTCAATCATACATCTTTCCACATATTTCTCATATTTTCATCATTATCTAAATTTTCCTTCTTAATAATGCATTATTTGATTTCTTCTTTTTCTTTTAATCATATTGGACTCATTAACATATTATGATCCATGAAATTACATGCACAAAGAAAATATTACAAAGGGAATCCATTCAATACATATAATACATACTATTCCCATAATCATACATTTATTGTGGCAATTACATTTCCAACCATATGAATCCAAAAATTGGGGTTGTAACCGTAATGATTTGAAATGGACATTTGTGATCAAACCATTCTACCATTACAGAGAAAATGAGTATTGAATCAGGTTTTTATATATTAGGGTTTATTGTTTAGGGTTTATTGATAAATGTGTACCACCTATCCTATTCTTTAACACTTAATCTCACTAGTAAAGTTTATGACATGAATACAATTTTCAAGAATATTTCAACAACATTTCCTCACAGTTGTCTAGGTACATTGATGTATACAAAAAATACCCACCTACATATGTACTTAGAGAATAAATGGGAAAGTTCTAACGAAACATCTAGAAAATTGAATACTCATTATTTAATTACATCCTAAGTGAGATTAAGTATTGAAGAACAATCCCAAACTAGACACTATCTGAGATTTAATCCTAATGAGTAAATCTCAGATGTTTTTCTAGGATAACACCGTGATTTAGAAATTAGAATTTAGATATTAAACTTCAGTCTCTATGACACACATCTGTTGGTCATTTATTAGAATTTTTCATCATTAGGTTAGGGAAATGCTACACATATTTTTCATACCAAATATGCATAATGATACCAAACATAATATTAAATTGTATATGAAGAATTCTAAAAAATAAAACAAACAATTATACATGTAATAAACAATTATGCGTGCATTTTCATGAAAAACACTAGAGGGGGGTAAATAGGGTTTTATAATAATTTTTTAAATTTATTCAACCAACAAACAACAATAAGGATGTAGAAGAAGGAGACAAGGGTTTAGAGTGGTTCCACCCTTAGCAAAAACTAAGGGAGTCAGTCCACTACCCAATTGTTTCCAATTGGGATTTGAAAGTATTTGAATTTTATTACCTTCTCAAGGATGTTACACAAAATTACAAATACCTTCCCAAACCCTTTGGATAGCCTTCACCCAAAGTTGTCTCACCAACCTTGAAGCAGCCTTCACTTGAAGTAACTTCAAGCTCCCCCTTGAAGTAGCCTTCCTCCTTGAAGTAGCCAGTTGAGACCTTCTAGAAGTAGTCCAAAGTCCTCCTTCTCCACTTGATAAGATTTCACCCTCTCCACTCAGCAGCCTCCAACCTAAGAGTAGCAAGGAGAGTACAATGAAATAAGAAAGAACAAGATAGGAAAAAGGAAATTACAATTACCACTTAAGCACAAGGCTTGAATCATATATCAAGCATTTTGATCTCCTAACCAATGTAGATGAAAGTAGAAGTATAGTGGGTAGGAGATTCTAGCCTATAGGACATGAAATGCCAGCAATGCAAATGATTTGCAAGTGTTGAAGTTGCTCAATTGCTCACAAGGATTGATTCTCAATTGCAAGTATGTGTACTCAAGTGAGTTTAGGTTTCCTAAGGCATGTCCTATTTATAAGAATGGCCTACTAGTACTTAGGGACGTTTTATACACTTTCTAGGGGGTTCTTAGTGCTTAACTAGACGTTAGGTATCCACTAATTGCATTAGTAACGTCTAGTTAATTACTTTTGAAAAGTGCAGACAGACACCTTCTCGGTTGAGAAGTTTGTCGACCGAGTGTCTCTCGGTCGAGGAGATTGTCGACTGAGGGTGAGTCTAGAGCAACATTCAACTCAACTTCCAACCACTTTTTCCACTAACTCTAACGGTTATATAACCAAGTCTAACAGCTATAGAACCTACTCGAGATACTGTCTCAGTTGAAATAAAGTTTGACCGAGCCTTTCTCTACGATTGCTTTTAACAGGTTATGCAAAGATGTTTGTTCTTTAGACTTGGGAGTTTCTCGGTCGAGAAAATGTTCGACCGAGAGTATCTCGGTCGAGAAGTTTGTCGATCGAGACCAACTCTGTTTCAAAACTTTAACTCATATGCTAAGTGTAAGAAATGAATGTGCAATTGTGATGCTCACTTAGGGATGACCTATCTAAGTGTTGTGTGTGGATAGGGAAGATCTAAATGCTTGATTTACATGATATCTAAGTACTTGTACATTATATATTTGTACAAGTTACATTTGATTACAATCATGAAAATAAAGCAATTTAAGCATGTAGATCTTCCAAAACTTTGTCATCCACCTTGTTCCTAAAATACTCAAGTAGCACGTTAGATCCACAAGAATGAAATGTTTGTCATTTTTAAAACAAAGGGATTTTGATGATGTCCATTTAGCCAACAATCCCCCCCTTTTTGAAGATGACAAACATTTCTAAATATAACTCAAATAAGCTTAAATAATATTGAGTTGAGTTTCATACCTGAGATGTACCTTGTGTATACCTTCTCTTGTTTATGGAATGTGTGCTTATTATTCCCAAAGAGGTGTGGAACATAAAATCCAACTCTTTAGGGAATATAGCAACATTTGATGTGAAGCCAAGAGAGTATGTATGAAACTCATTGATTGGGTATTTAAGATTTATATTATTTCTCCCCCTTTGTCATTTCAAAAAGATAACCATTAAAAATAGTTGTTAAGGCTCCCTCTTAATTAGTTCTCCCCTTTCAAAAAGACAACCATTAAAACATGCTAAAAGATGTCCATTTACAGCCAAAATGTAAGGATCGGAAAAACTAACCAATTTTAAGAAGCACAAATGTCAAAGAAAACATCTTCTAAGGGAGTGATAAGTAATTTCTTCCTTATGTTATTAAATTTATCTAATGGAAGTGGTTTTGTGAAAATATCAGCCAATTGATCTTTCATATCAACATGATGAAGGGATATATGTTTTTTAGAAATATGATCCCTTAGAAAATGATGACGGATTTCAATATGTTTGGCACAGCTGTGTAAGATAGGATTATGTGCCAAGTTTATAGTGCTTGTATTGTCACAAAAGATAGGCGTAGATGAAAATATAAAACTATAATCATTTAAAACATGTTGCATATAAAGCACTTGAGTACAACAAGATCCGACTGCCATATATTCAGCTTCAGTGGTAGAAAGGGCAATCATATTTTGTTTCTTACTAAACCATGATACTAAGGCTCTTCCAAATAATAAACAACTTCCGCTTGTGCTTTTTCGGTCAAGTCGACAACTAGCGTAATCGGCATCACTATAAGCTTTCAAATCCAAAGATTGTCTTTTAGGATACCATAAACCATAGTTTGCGGTGCCGGCTAAGTATCTTAGAATCCTTTTGACATCTTGAAAATGAGTTTGCATGAGTTTTTATTGAAATTTAGCACAAAGGCCAATAGAAAACATGATATCTGGTCTAGAAGCGGTTAAGTAAAGCAAACTACCAATCATGGCCCTATATAAGGAATCATCAATGGGTTCCCCATTTTCATCCTTGTCAATTTTAGTAGAAGTTGCCATTGGTGTGGTAGCATGTTTGCAATGTTCCATTCTGAAACGTTTTAAAAGTTCATTTGTATACTTCTCTTGGCTTATAAAAATCCCAGTGGGCATTTGCTTTATTTGAAAACCAAGAAAGAAAGTCAATTCTCCCATGAGACTCATTTCAAATTCCTTTTGCATAATATCATTAAATTGTTTACATAAAGATTCATTTGATGCACCAAAGATAATATCATCAACATAAATTTGAACAACTAGAAAGTTGGATTCATATGTTTTGAAAAATAAAGTAGAATCTAAATTTCCAATTGAAAAACTATTATCAAAGAGATAATTTTTTAGCCTTTCATACCAATTTCTAGGTGCTTGTTTTAAACCATAAAGTGCTTTCTTAGTTTGTAAACATGATCATCTTTACCAAGAATTTCAAAACCAGTTGGTTGGGAAACATATACTTCCTCTTGTATTATTCCATTTAGAAATGCACTTTTTACATCCATTTGGAATAGTTTGATGTTTTTGTGGGCAGCTATAGCTAGTAGCATTCTAATGGCTTCAAGTCTTACCACCGGTGCATAAGTTTCATCAAAGTCTATTCCCTCTTGTTAATTATACCCTTGTGCTACCAACCTAGCTTTATTTCTTACTACTTCCCCGACTTCATTTAACTTATTTTGAAAAACCCACTTAGTTCCAATAATGGTTTTATCTTGAGGTTTAGGAACTAAATCCCATACATCATTCTTAGTGAATTGGTTTAATTCTTCTTACATTGCCATTATCCAATAATCATCTTTTAGAGCTTCAGTCACTTTCTTAGGTTCAATTATGGATACAAATGCCATATTTGCAACATCTCTAAAGGATGATCGGGTTTTTACTTTATCCTTAGGATTTCCAATGATTAGTTCCTGAGGATGCTCCTTAATGAGTCTAGGGATGGGTTGTTGTGTCTCAATTTGTTGATCATTTTTAGGATTTTGATCATCTTTAGTTGATATTGTTAGATCTTCAATTTGATGAGTAATATCAATTATGTTATCACTTTGTTTTTGTTCTTCATGAAAAGTAATGTGAATGGATTCTTCAACTTTTCTAGAGATGGTATTGTAAACTCTAAATGCTTTGCTAGAAGTTGAATATCCTAATAAAAAGGCTTTGTGTGATTTAGAGTCAAACTTTTCTCTATCATCTTTTGTGTTTAAGATATAGCAAGTTGACCCAAAAATATGACAATAATCAACCCTTGGTTTCTTATTATAAATGAGTTCATATGGTGTTTTCTTCAAATAAGAGTGTATGGTTACTCTATTTAGCACATAGCAAACTGTGTTTACTGCTTTAGCCCAAAATGTTTTAGATGTATTATGTTCAAGCATCATAGTCCTAGCCATTTCTTGTAAGGACCTATTCTTTCTTTCAACTATGCCATTTTGTTGTGGAGTACGTGGAGCTGAGAAATTGTGAGTGTAGCCTTGAGATGTGCAAAATTCTTCAAATATATGATTCTCAAATTCTCCACCATGATCACTTCTAATTGTGCATATTTTATTTTGTAACTGATTTTCAATCATTGAGCAAAATTGTATGAACACTTGAATGATATCATCTTTATTTGCAAGGAAATGAACCCATGTATATCTACTGTAATCATCAACAATAACAAAGAATTATCTTTTTCCACCAATAGATTGTGTCCTCATACGTCCAAATAAGTCCATATGAATAAGTTCTAGTGATCTACTGGTGCTAAGCATGTTTTTGGGTTTAAACAAAGTTTTAGTTTGTTTACCCAAAGTACTTGGTTCACAATTTTCACATTGATCAAAAGACAGCTTAGGCAAACCACGAACAAGATCATATTTAACTAGCTTTTTGATAACATGTGAACTAGCATGTCCTAATTTTCTATGCCATAATTGGAGAGAATTATCTTTTGCAAGTAAACATTTTCCAACTACAGATTGCATAATGTTAGGTCTAAGAATATATAGATTTCAAATTTTTTTCCTTCATACACAACATTTGTAGTGTTTTCTATTAGTAACCTGCAACAATTTTTATTGAATAAAACATCATATCCAGTATCACATAGTTGACTGAAACTTATTAAATTATGTTGTAGACCATCAACAAGTAAACCATTTTTTATTTTAAGGTTTGTACCAATATTACCTATTCCAACAATTTTACCTTTTCCATTGTCTCCAAAAGTGATTGTTCCACTTTTCTTTTCTACAAAAGTTTGAAAAGCATCCTTATTTCCGATCATGTGTTTGGAGCATCCACTATCAACCACCTAATCCTGCAACAAAATATGGATTTTGATACCCATGTGATGGTCGATTATGATTAGGTACATTTAATAATAAACTGAACATGATTACAGAATTTAAGCTTCTCAGAATCTTATTCGGTCGACAAATACTTCGACCGATCTTGTCTCGGTCAACAATTTCTCGACCGGGATTGTTACTGTTCTAACTACATATTTCAGATTTAGTATAGGAATTCCTTCGGTTGACTAATTTCTAGACCGAGAAGTGTCTCGGTCGAACTATTTGTCGACCGAGATTGTATCTGTTTGTTTTCAGCAATCTATTTATGTTAGTTTGGGCTTAAATCGTTGTAATATGCTAAGGTACCATTCTTATTTAGTTGAGATGAGACATTAAGATATTCAAATGAATTGTTAGGTCAAATCTCAACTTAATCATATTAAATTTTCTAAGTTTGGGGTCTTGGAACCCATACTAACTCAACATCCTTTTTCTTGTAAGGACATGAGAAGGAATAATGTCCAAGATGCAAGTAATAATGAAAACAAATAGAATCAATTTCATTTCTCTTTTTAGGATTTTGAGTTGTGTTCTTGGATACAAACATGATCTTGGTCTTGGGTGCTTGAGTTCTCCCAGGTTTGAGTTGATAAGAGTTTTCTTTTAGAACATATCCTAAACCTCTTCTTCCACTATAACCAGAAGAGTTCTTTAGGATTTTATCAAGAATACCATTATTTCTCAAGCTACTAACTTATTTTTGTAAATTAGCAATCTCATCCATTTTCTTTTTGATATCTAACTTTGCTTGATCTAGATTAGATGATAAAGCATCTCTTTCCTTAACAATAGCATCATAATCCAGATGATTACATAGGATAGGTTGAGTCTGAAAATTATGTAGTTTTGCAAGCAAATCAACCTTTTCTTGAGAAATAAGATCATGATTTGTTTCTAAAGTAAGAAACTTCATATTGCAATCATTTAAATATGATTTCAAGGTCAACTTTTCAGAAACAATATTGTCCTTTTTGAAAGAAAGATTATTTAATTTAACATATATATCCTCATTAGTTCTAGTAACCTTCTTTAGTTTCATTTTGCAATCAACATATTTGTCATGAGTATCTTAAAGACTAACAATTAGATCTTCTTTTGGAAAATCAAGAAGGCTTACCTCTTGAGAATCATCACTATCATCTTCTTTGTCCATGAGACACTCCACATTCTCTTCTCCACTCTCACTATCACTTGACTCATCCCATGAAACTGTGTATGCTTTTTCTCCCTTCTTCTTGGATGAGATTTTCTTCCCTTTCTTTGCTTTAGGACATTCATTCTTGAGATGTCCCTTCTTTCCACATTCAAAACACCTAGGAGAGGAAGAAGAAGAACCAATAACTTTGTTATATTTAAATCTTCTATATTTCTTACCATTTACAATTAGAGCTTCTTCTCCCTCATCTCCATCACTTGTATCATCACTTTCTTGAGTGATGACCTTTGTAGCCTTGAAAGCCATATCCTTCTTTCTTCCTTGCTAAAGTTCACACTCTCGTCTTTCTTCCTCCTCCAAGGTTGCTTCATGTGCTTCTAAGTTTCCAATGAGTTGCTCCATCCTTAGTCGGGTGAGGTCATTGGCTTCTTCAATTGTGGTCACCTTAGGCTTGTACTTAGGAGGAAGAGACCTAAGAATTTTTTATACTTGATCTTCTTCAGTAATGAATTTACCTAATGCATTCAAACCATTAACAATAGAAGAAAACTTTGCATACATTTCACTAATAGACTCATTTGGTTCCATACGAAACTGTTCAAACTTTTGTTTAAGCATGCCAATTTTGGAATTTTTAACTTGAACACTTCCTTCATAGGTAATGGAGAGTCTATGCCATATCTCATATCTAGTTTCACAATTTGAAATTCTATTGAACTCACCTACGGAAATTGAACAATAAAGAATACTTACAACTTTTGCATTTAATTGAGCTGATCTCATCGTGTTTGCATCCCATGTAGCATAGTCGGTTTGAGGAAGATCATATGCATTTGAGACCATTCTCCAAAGATCCCAACTAACTCCTTGAAAGTATAATTGCATCCTCCTTTTCCAATAGGTGTAGTTGGTGCCATTAAATGGTGGAGGTCAAGCCATAAGTGTTCCTTCCAAGTTGAGGTTGTTTAGCACCCCATCAACCATTTTCTTCAAGACTCGATTAGAGCTCCTTGAAGCCTACTCTGATACCAATTGAAAAACACTAGAGGGGGGTGAATAGGGTTTTATAATAATTTTTTAAAATAATTCAACCAAAAAACAACCACAAGGATGTAGAAGAAGGAGACAAGGGTTTAGAGTGGTTTCACCCTTAGCAAAAACTAAGGGAGTCAGTCCACTACCCAATTGTTTCCAATTGGGATTTGAAATTATTTGAATTTTATTACCTTCTCAAGGATGTTACATAGAATTACAAATACCTTCCCAAACCCTTTGGACAGCCTTCACCCAAAGTTGTCTCACCAACCTTAAAGCAGCCTTCACTTGAAGTAACTTCAAGCTCCCCCTTGAAGTAGCTTCCCATTGAGACCGTCTAGAAGTAGTCCAAACTCCTCCTTCTCCACCTGAGAAGATTTCACCCTCTCCACTCCACAGCCTCCAACCTAGGAGTAGCCAGGAGAGTACAATGCAATAAGAAAGAACAAGACAAGAAAAAGGAAATTACAATTACCACTTAAGTACAAGGCTTGAATCCTATATCAAGCATTTTGATCTCCTAACCAATGTGTATGAAAGTGGAAGTATAGTGGGTAGGAGATTCTAGCCTATAGGACACGAAATGCCAGCAATGGAAATTATTTGCAAGTGTTGAAGTTTCTCAATTGCTCACAAGGATTGATTCTCAATTGCAAGTATGTGTACTCAAGTGAGTTTATGTGTCCTAAGACATGTCCTATTTATAGGAATGGCCTACTAGTACTTAGAGAAATTCTAGATACTTTCTAGGGGGTTCTTAGTGCTTAACTAGCCGTTAGGTGTCCACTAATTGCATTAGTAATGGCTAGTTAATTACTTCTAAAAAGTTCAGACAGACACCTTCTCGGTTGAGAAGTTTGTCGACTGAGTGTCTCTCAATCGAGGAGATTGTCGACCGAGGGTGAGTCTGGAGCAACGTTCTACTCAACTTCCAACCACTTTTTCCACTAACTCTAACAGTTATATAACCAAGTCTAACGGCTATAGAACCTTCTCGAGATACTATCTTGGTCAAAGTAAAGTTCGACTGAGCCTTTCTTTGTGATTGCTTTTAGCAGGTTATGCAAAGATGTTCATTCTTTAGACTTGGGAGTTTCTCGGTCGAGAAAATGTTCGACCGAGAGTATCTCAGTCGAGAAGTTTGTCGACTGAGACCAACTCTATTTCAAAACTATAACTCATATGCTAAGTGTAAGAAATGAATGTGCAATTGTGATGCTCACTTAGGGATGACCTATCTAAGTGTTGTGTGTGGATAGGGAAGATCTAAATGCTTGATTTACATGATATATAAGTACTTGTATAATATATTTTGTACAATTTTACATTTGATTACAATCATGAAAATAAAGCAATTTAAGCATGTAGATCTTCCAAAACTTTGTCATCCACCTTGTTCCTGAAATACTCAAGTAGCACGTTAGATCCACAAGAATGAAATGTTTGTCATTTTTAAAACAAATGGATTTTGATGATGTCCATTTAGCCAACATTTCATAGATGGAGATAGTCGAGTACACAATAAATAACATAAGTTTATCCCTAACATAGAAAATCAACAATTATATCTAAAAAACTTTCAAAATAGGAAACAACACACCTTAGTTGTAGAGAAGAGAGGAGAGAGTGGTAGAAAGCAACAACCACGGTGGTAGCAACAGTTGTAGTGGTGGATGAAGGCGAGTGTAACGATGTAGCAGTCAGACGAATGGCGCCGGAGATGACAACAATAAAATAGGATGAACAAGAGGTTGAGACATAGGTGGCCGCATTGAATACATAATAGCAGTAGAGATAGAGAATGGTGGCAATAACTCAGCAGTGGAGTAGAATCACTAGAGCTTGAAAACCTGATTTCATGATGAAACAAAGAGTGGGGGAAAGAAAGTTTCAAGTGTGATGTTAAGTAGAACTTTGCCATTGCCTGATCCAAAAAAAATGACACTGAGACCTTATTCGTCAATTTGGTTTGAAAAATTGATGATAAAGGTTAAATCTAACATCATTCAGACACTTAGAAGCTGAAGATAGATGTCCTTATCCCTAATAAAAAAAGCCCAACCTCACTAAGGACTCAATCATTAGTGTCTTTAGAAAAATTGATGATAGAGGTTAAACTCTATCATTGTTTGGACACTTAGAAACTGAAGATAGATATCCTTGTCTCTAATAAAAAATTTCACCCTCACTAAGGACTTAGACATCTATTTGGTAAGCAAAATTAACGATCGACTCTTCAGTTATACACTTAGAAACTGATGACTTGTATCCTTATCCTTGCAAAAAATTCCAACCTCCTTAAGACCTATGTTGTCGACTTCAAGACCAAAACTGACAAGATAACCCAATTTGGGGGGAAAATATATTTTACAGGGCACATGGTGGGAACCCAATATTGCCAGTTCTGTAAGAAGGAACTGAAACAAAAAGCTTTTTGGAGGTAAATTTTTTTGTTGTGTATGTGACCTATGACATTGGTTTTATAGAGAATAATTGATGATAAAGGCCTTTTGGAGGAAAAGTTTATTTTGCGAGAAGGGTGCCTCGTTAGTTTTTGTACCACTGATGTTAAACTTCTATATTAAAAAATTTCCTTGGAAATTAAATTTTGCGGACTGTCTATGACATTAGTTCTAACCCAAGAAACTGACATTACAATAAAAGAGGTACCTATATTTTTTTAATCGACAAGACTTGACCAATAGTGATATTTGTTCTTTACCGATCGACAATATAGTACTTTACTTTCAGTTTTCTATGACAACAAACATTAAGATAAGTGACACCAGAGTAAAAAATGTACTAGTGTAATATAAGATCTAAACAATTCTCCCTTATTCTAGAAATGTGTCCATGATTAAATCAAAGGAGTACAAAAACCGACTAGAAAACATGTAGGAAGAATCACACTCATGAATACCATGTGGATAATCCATCATCATCCCTTTAAAAGCTCCATCAAGCTACAACTAGTTAGATTTACCCAATACTAGGGAAAAGAGAAAAAATTTGTGGTTTTTTAGCTTTAAGAAGGTGAAACCATTATGGAGACCATTAAGATTGATCAAGGAATAAAAATATAGGAAGGAAATCAAGAAAAAAGAGATAGATAGGAAGAGAGATCTTACATAGTGTAGTCAACAAAGTAGGCTATTTAGCTTTGGATACGCCAATGAAAGCTTGATGTTCGACATGCATGGACATGCAAGCACATGCATGTTTCAAACCACCTTTAAAGCAAAGATATAAAGATTCAAGCTTGCATATCAAGTCTCATGGTTTCCCTCCATGTTCTATAAGGTGTCTAATGTCAAAACGAATTATAGGGGTTGTTGGGGTTGTGATATAAATAGGAAAGAGGTGGAAAAGACCAAAACAACCCACATTTACATGGCTATCAAAGGGGGAAAAGAGGCAAGTTTGTCAAGGTGATTTGCCTCAAGGTATTTCGTGGTGGCCCTACCTTGGTATACCTATGTAACTCTCTTTTTAGTAGTCAAACCTCCAAGAAACATATCCCACTAAAGCCATCACCTTCACTTCTTGAAAGCATACCACTTGGTTGATGAATATTCTCTTCCTACAAAAACTCCCAGGGGCATTTAGGATAACTTTTTAATAAGCACAACCCAAAACATCGGGACAGTCCCAAAAAGATAGTTGCCTCTTACATAAAAAGAGATATTCGAAGAGTTATCAATCAAATGTTCTATAACCAACGTCTCCTATATGTCATCAACTTTATCTCAACCTATCGAGGTACAAAGAAACTCCTATCTAGGAAAAAATACCTATTGAGCTCACTTCTCAACCATATGTTAATCCATACCTGGACACCTATACACTTAGAAACCAAGGGATCCTTGACAACCTAGATATAGATGTTGAGCCCAGACTAAGCCATTGAAACTCATGGGTAGACTATCAAGCTCCCACATCCTTGCACCCACTTAGACTAGGGTTAGGGTTAGGAAGCAAGGAAAGAAGCCTTATCCAATCCAAGTTCGAAAGCATCCAAAGATCAACCAACTAAGAAATATTGTGAAGGTATACATGTGATTGGATAATTTGTACTCAATTGGTAAGTAGATATTCAATCATGGTGAACTGATATACTAGTCTACAAGCATACATGAAACTACAAAAATCAAGCCAAATAAGGTACAATTGAAACCAAATTAGAATGATCTCTTAACATATTGATTTAAAGACTTTCATAAATCATTAGGTGATGATTTTCACTCAATTTATAAGTAGTCTGCATAATATGGTGAATTTACAATTATATCCACAACATGCAAGGAAACTTAAATTCTTGGCAACAAATTGCAAATTGAGCCAAATTAGACATTTCTCTTAATCATTTGGTATTAAAGCTTAGTCAAACATTCAACTATGATAATAAAGCAAGATCGGAGTGAAATTAATGTTAAGCTTGGTGTAGGGTCTCATAGTAATAAACCCTTCAAAATGATTTCACCCTCAAAATCCCAAAGATAGGACATAAAGCAGCAACAAGCAACACACAATTTCTATTGATAGCATTTAGACACAAATTATGTTACCTTATCATCATTCATGTATAACTATCATGAAATTTCTTCTGAATTCTCAAAGTAGATTCATTATAGTTTATTTCAAGCTTCCACTTCTCATACATCATTCATTGGCATTTAGTTAATGATTAGTCATATTAACATGTTCCATTATTCTTTCTTTTTATCTCTTTATCTCTCTTATTCCTCTATTTTCCTTATCATATTTGTAATTTGCACATGAAGCATCACATTTTAGGTCCATCCTTATGTACATATTCTTCTTGTTAGGTATTTGTTCTTAGAGTTTTCTTGTATTAAGGAGATTAGTTAACACGTTCCTGAAATTCATCAAATCAATGTAATCTTCTGAGAACAAATCCATTCTATTATTCCAGCTATCAGCCTCTGGTTAGTTATAACTTCATGATCAACTCATCATAACATGGGTACATTCCACATACTTGTGCAATTTTATAAGTTGTAAGAACTACTTTTTGTAATATTTTCATTCAGATAAAGCATGAATATGTCATAGAATTTCCTTTCATATTCAAATTCTTAAGTATTGACATGTTAATATATGGGTGTTAATTCTTCTCAAGTGAATATGTTAGTACGTTTTCATCACCTATTTATTGATTTTTTTCATTTAGTTCAAGTGTATCATCTTTGAAAATAATTATGGCAGTTCTACAAAAAAAGAAACTAATTGGAGCACATCTCTCATTTTCTTTCATCTCATTCTTGTCAATTTTATTTCATATCTCATGATGCTTGTGTGTTTCCCAAATGACTATTTGGCTAGAGTATTCAGAAAGAGAACAACTAGGGAGTTCAACAATAGATCTTCCCTGAATACTTGGATAAATAACTAGGACATCCAAATGTTATTTTCAAGTACATGCATCAAGCTTGTGCATGTGCATTACTCAATTATCATTTAATCTTGATTCCAATTGTCCTATTCGACTCATCTAACCTATGCTCTTCTACCACTATGTGTGACCCATCCTTGTGACCAAGCCCAAAACAATCATTAGGACAAATTTCCAGACAAACTCAACATAAATCTAGCAACTATAAAAAACTAAGTAAAAAATTCAAAATAGAACGAACTTCACAAATATTTGATTATGTTAAAATGACACAAAACTTCGTTACTTGTCATCAACATTGTACAAAGAGAAGGAAAATACAAAAAATCAAACCAAGACCTCTTTGTTATTCTATTCAAAAAGACTACAAGACTATCCAAAGTCATATAGATATAAATGTTTATGATACTAGTCTAGTTTACAACTCATAGTTGTAAGGAATGTATAAGGAAAATAGTCTATCATGTAGATTATTATATACAAACCTACCAACCTATTACTCAGGAAAGTGAGAGTACATGGAAACTCTAGACATGTCTACATTTTTTTTGGTTACATCTTGATCAACACATACTCAATGTTGCACAAGCATACCAAAAAACATTATGGAAGAACCACATAAGACTCTAAAATAATCCCAATGAGATATCTACTCCCCACCAAGCTGGTAACATGCATAGATAGTGCATTAAGGTTAATTAGTGATAAAAAAGAGATTATTATTACTCAATTCAATTCCCAATTATCCAAGTTACTTCATAATTCAAATTATGATAAATAGGATATAATAATTGGATATCTTGAGTAAAATAAAGATAACATTGCTTATAGTTCTTTAGACAATCATTTAAATACCATGCAGTTACCATGGTAAGCATGATCATTCACAACCAATACATCTCTATTACGTTTTATATTATTTACTCTTGGGATTATCAATCTCATTAGGAAACCTAAATTATAATCACTCATATCTGTTATAGGTGTGAAAGAACAACCTTCGACCACAGACAACTTCTAGTAGAGGTGCCATTGAAAACAACCTCCAGTTACTAACATGCCAACCCATGTACCAAAGAAACAAACTTTGGTCACCAACATACCAACCCAAGTACCAAAGAAAGAAACCTTTGGTCACCAATAAACCAATAGTGGTGCCAAAGATATGAATCATAGGTCACAAACAAACCAACATCGGTGCCAAAGGCAACAATCACAGGTCACCAACAAACTAACAGATAAGCCAACAAAACCAACCTCTAGTCACCAAAAAACAAACACATGTGTCGAAGAAACCAACCTTTTATCACCAACAAACTAACATATGTGCCAAATAAACCGATCTTCAGCCACCAAATAACCAACATAGGCACCAAACAAACAAGCTTTTAGTCACCAAAAAGCCAGCATAGGTGCCAAATAAATCAAAATTTGGTCACAAAGTAACTCAACAGTAAACAACTCTGAGCACTATCCCACAACCCTCGGGATTACTAGAAGGTTAGGGTTACACATGATTAACTAAGACAAGTAAATACCTATATGATGCATAAATCAAGTTAAATATAAGTCATAGCAATTTAATTGTGACATTTAACAAGTCTAACAACTCTAGAAAATTTAAAATGTGTCACTATATATAAAGTTACCCAATCATGGTGCAATTAATCACCTTTGGCCATATCAAGGTCCAATATTCATCAATAAAGGACATATCTAAGCCAAACCCTCATAGGGATTCCACATACACAAGAAAGTATGCATTTTTCTTCACATTGAAGTTAGAGAACATAATGAAAAATTTCAAATTAAAACTCACAATTATATGAAATCTACACTAAATGCATGATTATGTATAAATGCCATTTTAAGTAGATAATGAGACACCTTTAGATATAAAATATAAATCCTAAATAATCCAAAAACTTACCAGTTACTAAATCATATTATTATAATCTTAGAATCACATCAAAATAGTAAATTATGTTGTATAATTCATTTTCCACCTATGTATTATCAAAATCCATAATAAGCCAAACCCTCATGGGGATTCCACATCCACATGAAAGTATGTATTTTCTTCACATTGAAGTACGTGAACATAATAAAAATTTTCAAACTAAAACTCACAATTATGTGAAATCTTCACTAAATGCATGATTATGCATAAAAAGCCATTTTAAGCAGAAATGAGACACCTTTAGACATAACATATAATTCCTAAATAATTCCATAAAACTCACCAGTTATGAAATCATATTATAATCATTTTCCTCCTATGTATTATCAATGCCCATAACAAGATCCTATTTAAGGTATATTTTATTGGTAAGGTATGCCCAAAGAGCCAATCATATGATGGTTGACATGGCATATACCTTAAAGGATTTGATTAATGCTCATAAAGGCAAGCTTTTAATTCATTCTATTTCAATTAGTTATTAGATAATGAGGAAACATTATGAATGTCTAAATAATGACAATACTAAAGGACGAATGTCTTTAAGTATGTGACTTGGAGAATGAGATCATATAAATGCTAAGAATACATACATTCTTGATATGTCCCTGGTCGGTTGTTACTGTGAAAGGTAGATAGACACCAGTAACACATAAGACTAGAGTATGGGTTGGTTGATGACAGAGTCTCATTAGTCATGATGTGGCATACTGACCAAGCACATAGATACATGTTAGGGAATAATGTATCAGATAGAACCACCTTGAGAGTGAGACATGGAAACCATCATTGGTGGTCATAGTCATCTCTTATAGTGAAGATGTTGATTGTGATTCTTAGATCTGAAATCACTACACTCATCACATTTCGTTGGGAATACCTTGACATAATCAAACGTAATGATGAAATACAGGTTGCCATAAAGGTGATAATTGGGTAGCTTTGGCACATGGGGATTGATTGTGAGTGATAGAGATGGATTTATCCCTCCTACTGGAGTTCGATATCCTGGCCACTTGATAAGAGAGACTGAGAAATGCATGTGCATGCAAATGTGAATCAATATATGATATTGAGGTCAGATTATCTCAGACGGACTACTCTAGGTTCAAGGAACATGGATTGAACATTAAGAGGATGATGATTCCATGCCTCGAGCTCATCCCAGATATCGAAGACAAAGGAATTATACAATCACTACAACACCTTACACAGATTGTAGGTTGAAGTTGTTCTCCAACTTTCCATTCACTTGGATAGCAGTGATGTGTGACTAGGCACTGCTCTATGCTTGTGATGTCATAAGTTAGCTTTGGATATTCACTACCAACATGATATGTGACTTATAGGGTCACACACATAGGAACTTGTCTAGAAGAGGAGTTTAATCTTGAATGATGATTGGATTGATTATTAAAGCATTTAGGTATTCAATTCACACAATGGATCAACTGATTGTATTGCCATCCGATAATCTCACAAGGTGAAACTACCGTTTGGAGTGCCAAATGATCAGCTTAAATGTTGATACAACCGTTTGGATTGTCAGACTGATCATAAATTGAATTGGCTAACTTTTGCCCAGACTGAAGTGTGAATCGACCGGTTCATTTTGTTGAACCGACCATCTCAACTCGACTCACCGGAAGACCGTCTGGGTGAGTGAGATGGCTCAGTTTGTTGGTAAATTTGATTGTTTCAAGGATTAGTGTTGACATCATGACATGCATTAATTGGATTTGAAATTGGAAAATTCATGTGCGGTCAACAAACATGGCAAAACGAGAGTTTGGCTGCACCAAACGATCCACATGAGATGAACATTTCACATGTGAAGTGACCGTTTTAGATGTCACAAGCTGTGAAAATTTAAGATCTTCTGGTCCTTTCCACTCCCACACAGATCCCGAACTGACTGGGAACCCTGACCCTAACCCCATAGATAAATAGAGGGCTACTGAGGGCTTCCCAGAGTACAAAACAGACAATTGAAAATCAGTTGATCTAACAATTATTGTCCTCTCTAGTTGTGGTAACCAAGAGAGCCCAAGCCAGTCCCACCCAACAAGGGAAGGATAGCGACGGGAGAGAAAAACTGAGGATCATAGTTGTGGGAGAGAAAGCTGGTGACTAGTACGCCAACGGGAGAGACAACTCCTTCTTGTATATTCTATATGACAACAAGAGTTCTAGTTGGTTTGTGTGGACTACTCTAGAGGCAGGGGTCCTTTGACTACTTCTAGGAGGACAATTTTAGTTTGCAGTCTGTGGTGAGACCGCATGAGTCACTATTGAAGTTGTTCAGTATGACATCTAAGGAGAAGATTAGGAGTTGCACAGACACCACCCAAGAGCAACTAGAAGACAATTGCTTTACAATGAGTTGTTGTTGCTGGACTTGCTCTAGGACCATGTATAAACTCATTGAACCATCCTTCCTATTTCATAGTAATTGACACAATCTTGTTATTAATGGAAATATAGATAAATAAAAAATTTATTTATGTTACCTTGATATGTGCATGTACCTTCCAACAATGGTAACAAAGCCACATCAATTTACTATCTTTTTGGATAATCAATATGATCACATTTTTTATTTTATCATTTATTTATTTCATATGATGTGAATATTTAAACCGTCTCATATGCATATTCGATCAAAGATCACATAATCCCATATATATATATATATATATATATATATATATATATATCATATATCATATATATGATATATGAGAGATATGCAATTTACACCTGTCGCCCTAAAAGCAATTTTTATGGTGGATGTGTAGTATGGTTATGGCCAATACCCAATATCTGTGTGTGATTGGATGGTTTAATTTTATTCATATTTATATCAGTCTGCGTATCGAGCCTCTACCTCCATATTTCTAATGTAGAGTTAATTTTTTCCCACCTTTTTCCCTTCGAATGTAACTTGAGGTTTCTCTTTACAATCTAATAAAGTAGCAATATGACAATCTTCTTTCTTGCAACGATGTCAAAACTGATCATCTCCAGACAAGATGACAAGTTCGTGTGACAAGTCGACCGTCTCGGAAGACCATGGAGGATAGAACAAAGGATCCATACGACCGCATGGAGGGACCAACCGACAGTCTAGAGGATGTCTAGATATCAGTTGGACAGGAGGCCAGATGACCGTCTCAGAGGGCCTAACCGACCGTCTGGAAGGTGTCCAGACAACAGTTGGATAGGAGGCCAGATGACCGTCCATGAGGACCAACCAACTGACCAAGAGGTAAGACAACTAGTTCAAGGGTTGAATCGATCTACCCAATTTGGTAAACACAAGTCTACACCAACAACCCATGTTCATACATGTGATGTGATGATTGACCTAGGTGGTAGTAATTCCTTGTGGCTCCAAGGAATTATAGTAGATATGGCCATAACCATCACCTTGTGTTTTATATTGCGTCTTTACCCTTGTGGGATATAGCATGTATATGATACGTGCTTTATATGTAGTGATTGGATATATTATATTTATATATGTGTGTATGATATATATATAAAGTCCTCAATCAAACATATTAAGTCTAAGATGCTTTCCATCAGTGACACACATGAAAAGCTTGAACAACTAAGTGTAGGCTATGCAAAGTGTGGCGTTTTGTCTATCTCATGGAAGTGTGATGGTAATAATGTAGGTTCTACCAAAGAGGGGTGCATTATTATCGTATCGAATTTTAGGTCAGACTTAACTGGTGATTCTAGAGCATCAAAGACCAGAATCATGTATATGACAAAGGCAAGGAGTTGTGCATAACATCTATCCAAATTACAAGTGATGCAACTGGCAAAAGTTGCCTACCTTGATGGTTGACTATGTATGTTAATGTTGGTCGGGTCATACTTGAATCATCTTGGATCTTAGCTCATTAGAAAATTATTCATTGCAGTTTTCCAAATTGATATTTGAGGGTTATCAATTTGAACAAAATAATGAGAATAATAGTTAATTAAATACCTAATAAATATCACCAAAATTTTAATCAAATATCAAAATGAGTTTTTGACAAAAATTGAAAATTCTTTTGTAGAATCAAATGGAAACAAACAACAATCACTTTTCTTTGCGTTCAGTCCTTGAGAAGGAAAAACTTAATGGGAACAACTTCCAAGACTGGTTCGGGATGTTGAGAATTGTTCTCACACAAGAGTGTAAGCTCTATGTCCTGAAGATTCGAGAACTAGATGAACCCCTTACAACTGTAGCTAGACCTGACATGGATGCTTACAAGAAGCATGTTGAAGATGTCGTAGATGTCAAATATCTAATGCTATACTCCATGAACTATGATGTGACAACCCCAATTCATGTATACTTTCTATAATTGACATTCCCCAGATATGCATGCACTCATATCTAAATATGATATAATGGAAAATATAAGAGATTGTGATATTCAGCTAAATTATGAAAAGGGGCCAAATCGTTGTTCACAAGAACCATTAATTATCCACACAAAATAACATTCATGAGGATAAAAGTCATACATATTATTCAATAGAAGGAAATGAATAGTTCTAAGGAATGAAAAATACATAGGAGATAATTCATTCTATACATCATCTAGAGGAAAAGAAATTACTATCTAATAGAAATGGAGATAAGAAATAGCCATCTAACTAGCTATCCTCCCATAACTTTATTTATCATCTTCAGGTACTTTGAAATGCTTTACTTGTTCCTTGAATCTAGAAAATACGAGAAACAAACGATCAACATAATGCTGGTACATCGTTGAAAAATACTTTACTATGCTGACATAATGAAAATACTTGAAAAAGAAGAAGAAAAATAAAACATTATTAAGGCACAAAATCAAGTAAGCCCAATTTATTATTCACATTTCAATGGACATGCATTACTATGGTGGACTTAGCACACACATATATTATTGGGCCCTATCCCTATATACCTTGTACCATTAGGGATCTCCCCACGTACCTTGTACCATCAGGGAGGTGCTAGTCATCATTAATACTTTCCCTCTCTAATAGGGAGATTAATGAACCATCATTAACTACATTCCATTATGTTTCCTTAGTGTTCTTAGTGTTGAAGGCAGAAAAGAGACAATATTTATAGATATACATCCAACAAGATTATACAACTACATGAAAGCATTTACTCTAATTAGACCATCCAATAAAACTAGTATTATACTTATATCCACGTACCTTGGATCTCAGATCTTAATTTCAACAAGTCTATATTATGTGAGTAGATCACCCTGAAAGAGAAATAAAGACCTAGTGTCATAATATGTTTTCAACACCTCATATTAGGGTTTTGGTCTTACTAGGGTCTTTATTTAGTGTCTTGGGTTTTAAATCAGAGTATAATAGGGGAAATTCTCAGGTTAGGGATCAGAGTGTGGATTTACGTATTTAGGAAGTTTGGTCTTCCCTTAGTCATCATTATTGAAGGAGAGAGAAGATAAGGGTCATTCATGTAATATTAATGTGAACCTATTATTGATCATCATTTTAGGGTTTTGAGTCAAGGGAATTAGTGTCAAACTTGATACTTCAAGATCTCACAAAATATACTAACATTTATATTCATATTTATTTTCTACAAGTTTAAGTTAAAAAGGACATAAAACAAAGTCAAAAAAAGGATACATAGAACTAGGGTTGGATTTATGTACATATGGTATTTTATAAAGATTCTTCTCATTTTTCTGAGAACTTCGGTATTTTATGGGTATTTTTTGGATATCATAGCTATTCATAATGAATTTTACAAAACTGACTAATCAGGTAATTGCTAGAAGAATAAAATGAAAATAAAAAGGAAACGTGAGCTTGGCTAGACGGATCAGGTGAGGGATATGACTTCTCAAACCCTCCCACTAACCCGCTAGCCAAAGATTGACTCATATGGTCAGTGAGAGGGGAAAAAAGGTGAGAATGTCCATGGGACTTGAATGTATAGTTGTGATCGGTATGGGCAAGGTGGGTAGTCTACCTGCTCGATTGGTCCTCCTCTCATGCCATGGCAACAATGAGGGAATGAGAGGTGTGGTGATGGTTGGGGTAGCTAGATGATTGTTTGAGGTGTGCTAGGAAGACCGTTTAGATTGTGAGGTCACTGTGATTGCAAGGAATAAAAAATGATCGTCGGAGGTGACCAAAAGTTAAGATTTTGATCAAACAGGCGAAGGAGAAAATGGTCGAGAGGTTTTAGTGATTTACCTACCCTCTGGTTGGATTGAGGGATTGTAAAGCTTCGCGGTGGGTTGGGATACTTTTGTTACCTTCAGGTGGCTTGGAGCTACTATGGATCTCGTCGACGATAGAGTTTTAGAGCTCAAATGGAGCGGCTTGTCATTCCGCTCATGTAGGCCTTTATGACTCCTCCTGATTTTGTTTCTTGACTCACTAGGATCCCTAGAGCATGTGTCCTCGACTAATTGGAAGGAGGGGTGTCACAGGAGTGAGGGGGGCACTCCAATCAGGCTAGGTATGGGTACCTTGGTTAGGGGTGGTGACGACGCCTCACGGTGCAATTGGGGGTCGAGGATGATGAAAGGGAGGTAGGTGGTGATGTGGGAAGCCTTAAATAGGCATGAGAGTTATCATGTGAGGAATCCCTAAGTAGGGCACCACTGCTAGGTGAGAACAATGAGAAAGGAGGGGGTGGTTCTCACTGGCCAAGGATTAGAGTGGACATGGTGGGGGTCATTCATCTTGACTTGGAGAGAGGAGATTATCCTCCAATTATCTCATGTAGATAACATGGGAGTTGGGTGCATGAGATTGTAATTGGTTTGGACGATCTATTGGAGTAAAGGTTGAGTCCTACAAAAGGTTAGGGATGACGTCCCTACCGTTAGATCTCCATCCAATCCATGGTGATTAGATTGGGCAACCGAGATACCTTATCTAATTAAGCCTTCCGTGCCTAAGATAAAGAGGGAGGGTATGACACATAAATGTCACATATTAATCCACAACTTAGGTCTTAGGTTCAAAAGAAGGACATAATGTGCATGATTTTCAAACCTTTATAACTCTCAATTGGTTCATCCGATTAAAGTGAAATTTTAAGTGGAGCTTCACTATGATGTCATCTATCTATGGTACAATATTAAGGGTCAAAATTGAGTGTTTGTTTAATAGAGTTACTATGTACCATAATACATGTAATTCATCTAATATGAGATTAGGGTTTGGACTTTAATGAAAATGAAAATTACTTTTAGTCTACTAAGCATGGAATATGGTTGATGGTATAATTGGAAATAAAAGCATTACAAGAGAGAGATAATATAAGTAAAAACTCACTTTTTCACATATGATTTGCAGAGGTAGCATGAGAACATGGACGTGATTGAGATGGTCACACATCTCAAGAACATGTTCCAAGATCAGGCAAGACAAGACAGATATGATGTCTCCAAAGCACTATTCAAATGTAACATGACAGAGGGAGATCTAGTAGGTCCTCATGTGCTCAAGCTTATTGGGTATGTGGAGAACCTAGCTAGAATGGGATTCCCCTTGGGTCAAGAGTTGGTCACTAATGTGATTCTATAGTCTCTTCTAGAATCATACAGTCAGTTTGTCATGAACTACAACATGAACAAATTTGACAAATCATTTATAGAGTTGTTGGGCATGTTAAGAACAGCTGAGGGACATATGAAGAAAGACAAGTCCAAGTCTGTGATGGTGATCAACAAAAAAGGGGAAGTTTAAAGGAAAAGGCAAAATTAAGAAGAATTCTAAAGTTGTTTGATGGAGCTAAGACTTACACCAAAAGATTACTCTTCCAATGGAAGTCCTAATGTGCACCAAAAACCCTAAGGAGTTGATATTCTCTCTAGGTTTACCTACAACTGGAGCTAGATAAATCTCCAACCCCACAAGAGTGTGGAAGCCTTATCGTAGTACATATTTAGGATCGAACCTAAAGGACAACGTTAAGAATCTAAGTGTCTTTTTCTCATCTCATATCAATCTAAGTTAATCATCTAAGACCAAAAGTTTGATGTGAGTTATTTAACCTAAAACATGCAAAAGTAAAGGCAAGAATAAAAGCTAATATGAAGATTAAGATCTAAGATTTAGCAAATGATAATGGATCACTGGGGTGATGCAGGTTTTCACCATCACTACACATGTATTGTACATGTACCAATCATAGCAAGACTTAAAAGCAAGATACATGGATGTAATACGATACCGATGTCTTGTGGGACAAGGGCAATGCACACATCCTTCACATGTTGAGTAACTCTCATCCGGTGCATGTCTACATGTCAATGAAGAGATGTAGTCTCCGAAGAGAGAACCTTACTCAACCTCGTGAAATGTGCATCAGAAAACTAACAAGCGAGTGATAATCATCAATTCGATTAGTATCCTTATAGAATATCCCTCCTTCAATGAAATAGGTACGAGAAATGTGGGAGTGTTGCAATGTCAGCCATTCCCGAATGAATGGTCAAATACCTTGCACCACTCCCTCCACAGAATGTGTTCCTCGACCCATCAAGGTTGCACTCCCGTACGTCAACTGATTCCATTTCATAGTGCGGAAGTGCAACGATGGAGGTGAGTTTACTCCATCCCTCGAGAAGCATTCCTAGATACCAAAACGGATGTGCGGTGGATACGCACACCAAAAACAACACTAAATCGGTATTCAAGTCCCAAGAGTAGTTGTAGACAAACCACAACGAAAGATAATAGATGCATACAAGAACGTCTCCAACATTCGAGTATGTATGAAATGATTTAGTATTGAATCGGAAAGATAACATCTTTTAGTACAGATTACAAAACATGGGCAGTGGGGCTAGTCCCCGCACCCCAGTGGATGAAACTACTCGCTCCTCATAGAGGGAGCAACAAGGAAAGAGAAGAGAGAGAAAGAAAGCATCGTCGGAGTAGAAGAGTAGATCTGTGACAGCCCAGTGTAGATCGTCGCAGTCTCCGGGACTGCTCCATCGTGGTCGATGACGTTCGTCTCTCCACCTTGATTCTTTTATCTATCTCTGGGATTACATGAGTAGAATGAGGTGGAACTATGGCGGAGAAATGGTGGAAGTGGGTTAGCAGTGGAGCAGCCTTCTGGACTTCTAGCTCTGGTCCCAGTCTGGCAGCCTTGGGCCATGGTTAGATAGATGTCCAAGACCATGTTTCTACCCTTCTATTTATAGGCTTGTCATGTGTCTTGGAAGGATTGGGTTAGATCTACACATTGCCCAAAATATCTTGGGCCAAGGGGCCACACTTTGTACGTGCCCTTTTGTCCAATCGGTCTCCAGCCTTGCCCTTATTAGGTTTGCTATTTATGATTTGGGAGAGTGTGAGTCATTCAGTTTTAAAAAACTGAATGCTGCTCTTGCGATCTTGGGCAAACGATCACTCCATTCAATTTTGTGCTTGCGGTCCTCCTCTCGGTCTTGAGACTGTGAGAGGTCTCACGATTCTGGTGGTCAGTGCTGCCTCAAACGGTCTTGGAGAGACTGATCGCACCTCGCAATACGGTCTTCCCTCACGTGCCCAAACAGTCTACTGATCCACACGGTCTGTCGTCACTACTCAGTGACCCAAACGGTCCTACTACTCGTGTTCACCGTGAGTCGGGAGGTGAGGAGCAGTGCTTCTGGGAGCATGGCACAGGTCTCGGCGATGGATGTGGAGTCTTCTTGGTTTGTAGGTTGCTGCTTAGGCGAAGCAGGTTGGGAGAAGGATGTTGTGGTGCGCTGGAGTTGGTGGTGACGAGATGACTGCAGGTGTCGGCGGAAGCATGTGCTGCCGGAGAAAGTGACAAGATCAGTGGTGTTGTGGATCGATGACTCTGGCAAAGGTCTGAAATCAGAGAGGTGCGAGGTAGGGGACGACGCGCCAAGGCCGTGTTGAGGCACCACGTTCGTGGTGATGCTGCTGTCCCACGGTCGTTCTGCCTTACACGGGCATGGTAGGTGAGAACTTGGGCTCTGGTGACGTCGTGCCACAGCCGTGGCGTGACACCACGGTCGTGGTGAGGCTACATCCCCACGGCTGTGCTGCCTTGCATGGGCGTGGCGGGTGAGAACTTGGGCTCTGGTGACATCGTGCCACGACCATGGCATGACACTACGGTCGTAGTGAGGCTACAGCCCCACAGCTGTGCCACCTTGCACGGGCGTGGCGGGTGAGAAGACTTGGCACTGTTGGCGATGTGCCACGGTCGTGGCATGACCAGCACGGTTGTGGCGGACGGAGACTTGGCGCTGTTGGCGAAGCGCCATGATCGTGGCGTGACCAACACGGTCGTGGCGGATGGAGATTTGGCACTGTTGGTGATGCGCCACAGCCGTGGCATGACCAACACGGTCGTGGTGGATGGAGACTTGATGATCTTGATCTGTTGTTGCACAAGCTTAAGTTAGCCTTCAAACGGTCTCTGCTGGCCTATCAAATGGGCACAAACGGTCTTGAGACCGAATGGGCTCAAATGGTCTTGAGTCTGAATGGGATGAAATGGTCTTGAGACCGAATGGGTTCAAACGGTCTTGAGACCGAATGGGCTCAAACGGTCTTTAGACCGTTTGGATTCAAACGGTCTTGAGACTGAATGGGCTCAAACAGTCTTTAGACTGTTTGGGTTCAAACGGTCTTGAGACCGTTAGAGTCATAGCTATTGGGGTCATGACTGTTGGCAAAGGTTGAGGATGATCTGCAGAAGAGAGAGAACGTGAGTAGGGGAAAATGAGATCAAATAAACTAGAAACTAGGGTAATTTGAGCTAGTAATGCACTATTTACACGAAGTTGAATGGATACTTGAAGTAGACTAAAACAAGGGTAATCCAGTCGATATGAGGTACAAAAATCATAGAATTGGCAACTGAGAGGATGAATCTGGAGGATTCATCACCACACCGAACGTAAGTGTTGCTCGTCCCGAGGAACGAAAAAGCCTAAGATAGTCGCCAAAATGCTCATTCATTTCATAATTACCTCAAAATTTTCACGAAAAAGAAAAAGGAAAATGAGGCGAAACAAAATTAGGGCAAAAACGTCAGAAATCCTTTGAATTGGTGACTGAGGATGAGTCTGGAGGATTCATCACCACACCGAACTTAAGCGTTGCTCATCCCGAGGAACGGAAAACTAAAAATAGTCGCCAATGAAATCATTCATCTCGTGATTGCCTCATCCTATTGTCATATTGTAATTTTGTTCATGGCTCAGATCGATACAGCATCAAGGCTTCCTTAGATCAAGAAATACATCTTATGATATCCTCATTTCTGAGTTCACTTTACTGAAGTATTTCCTTCTCACTCTATGTTGTATCGTTCATGTTAAAAAGTTTTATGAGACTTTGAACAGACCCACAGAATCAACAAAATGCATATGATCTGTCACTGGTAATGAAAAAGGAAAGAATGGGGGTTTGATCAAGAGATAAGAGTCTCTCCTCTGATTGATTCAAAAACTCTTATTATTGGTGGACTCCTCAAGAGGTACTTTGAGTGTTTTGTGCGTAAAAACCAAAATAGCACAGTTTAATATAAATATTTACCCTAATAGCATGAAACCAATCTTATTCCCGAAAATAGCACACTTTTCTTAAAAAGCGCCAACTTCCTGGCGTTTTTAGTGCTGTGGGTCAGAAGGCGCCATCGTGTTTGGCATTTTTACCCGAAAGCGCCAATTTTCTGGCGTTTTCACCCAAAAGCGCCTATTTTCTGGCATTTTCACCCAGGTCCTATGCAAGATCGCCGCCAGCAGGAGTATCGTCATGATGTCCATCCACCAGCCAAGTTACCGGATCTTGGGACTTCTTGACCAGCTCATCTTCCTAAGCAAAGGACGCACTGTGTACAGTGGCACACCCGACGGTCTCCAGCCTTACTTCTCCGAGTTCGGCCACCCGATCCCGGAGAACGAGAACCGGACCGAGTTCGCACTCGACCTAATCTGGGAGCTCAGGACGTCGCCCTCTGGCCCAGCTGACCTCCGCCGCCTCGTCGAGTTCCACAAGCAGTACGCCGCCCACCACGGTAGGCCAACCACCTCCGCAGATGCCGTGGGTGGGTACGGGACCGTGTCTCTCAAGGACGCAATCAGCGCAAGCATATCCCGCGGGAAGCTCATGTCCGGCGCAACTGACCCCATCCCAGGTGCCGCACTGGCCGCCGCACACAACAGCCACAACACCATGAAGACGTTCGCCAACCTGTTCAGGGTCGAGATGGGCGTCCTCACGCGGCGCTCCTTCACCGGCGAGCATGCCCGTTTTGGGTGAAAACGCCAGAAAATAGGCGCTTTCGGGTGAAAACGCCTGAAAATTGGCGCTTTCTGGTAAAAACGCCCATTGCACTAAAAACGCCAGGAAGTTGGCACTTTTTAAGGAAAGTGTGCTATTTTCGGGAATAAGATTAGTTTCGTGCTATTAGGGTAAATATGTATATTAAAGTGTGCTATTTTGGTTTTTACTCCTTTGGTTGACTTAGCCTTACACCCGAATTTTTTCTAAAGGTAACTCAGAAGTGTGTATAGGTTGGCTTAAGGCTTTTTGGCTAACTTACCTCTTTGAGAGGAGGTAAGGAGTCATTTTTGGATCCTTCGGATCTCACTACCAGTCACTGCACATCTGCCTTTGTGAGGGCAGCTAATGTACTGACCGGGCAAGACCTTTATCAGTTATCCTTATTCAGGGCACAACTATCATATTTTTATTCACACTCTGCTTTTATTCATTCTAACTTGGCTTGGGAGAAAGGGTATTTTTGGATTTTAGTATATTTGGGTTGCCAAGCCTCTTTATGGAATCAGGGTAGATTTTTCATCAACCTCGGTATGTGCACAATCATCATTGTACTCTTTGAATCAAAGTTAGAAGGTGATACGCCCCTATTTATGTATTGAGGGGTATGGAAGAAGCAGTAGTGGAAAAAGAGGTGTGGTGTACCACACCAAACTTAGAGTTCGACAAAGGTGTGGCTTACCACACCGAACTTAGAGTTTGGCAGAGGTGTGGTTCACCACACTGAACTTAGAGTTCGACAATGTTAGAAAGGAGTGTGGCGTGCCATACCGAACTTAAAGCTTTGGCATGATTGGTGAGCGGAGGGGTATGAAGATGAAGGAAGAAGTGTAGGAGAGAGTTTGGATCATAATGCAGTCTACTTAGTGATTCCATATGATGGGTTCTTTTTCTCCATCACACTCTACTCAAAAAGTGACAAGATATAACTTCAAATGAGAATTCCATACAACAGATCCATTATTCAGTTAGAGGCGTGATGCATTTGATCTATCTCAGACTTATTGAGGCTTATCATTCTTATGGAGGAAATGACATTGGGGTTCATAGACTATACAAGATGAAATCCTTTATCAGTTAGTTTTAAGCATAGGTTCCATGAGGATTTGCAACGAAAAGAGGTGATGACCGCATATTTGAAAAGCAAAAGCTGACTAGGTAAAGGCTTTATTTTTAGAAGACTTACGAAAATGCAGAAAAATTATGAAAAAGAAACTAGAATGGACAAAGAGAAAACATTAAGGATAGAGTGTGGAGTGAGAAACATACCACCCACCCTCCACCTTGAACTTATGAGTTTGCTCATTTCCGAGCAAACACTAAGGTCGAGATGGAGGGGAAAAGTTGTGCAGTATTAACCAGGTGGTCCTCGTAATTCGAAGAAGTTCCCATGAAGATGTTTAATGAAGATCGGAACTGAGAGCGAGGAAGTGGCACAGACAACCTGTGACAACTGGAACGGGTTTTTTGGACAACTTAGATGCACATTTCTTTCACCTCTTTGTCCATCCAGAAGAATCTAGAGACCTTCCCCCATCAACGGGGGGGGGGGGGGTGGAATATATGTAGTCGAAACTGGGGGACTGGGTGAATAATCGAAGTCATGCCTATTTGTATCCTCCAGTTGTGGCTCGCCCTCGACGTTCAAAGTAAAATTGTTTTCTTTAAAATCCAAAGCAGTTGATTGAGGGTCGGCCACTTGAACTTCCTCCTTTCCTGGATTAGGTGGCGGATCCGATTTAGGCTTCATTTCGTCACCTGGATTTTCTTGTGTAGGATATGGTAGCCATGATGATGTTTCTTCATCAGAGGGGTCATTGTGAGAAGTTTCCTCATCTTTATCAATGTTGATATTGATAAGAGCGTCATTCTTCTTTTCAAAATTTTGTTGATAATTTCCCTCATAGAATACCCTTAATTCATCCAGGTAACTAGAAGATGATTAGATTGGTGGGATGAACTCTTTCTCAGTTGAGGAAATCATGGGATTCCTTGGTAGAGGTTCCAATGATGTCTCTTCATGGGAGGGATTAGTCCATGCAAAAATGTTTTGAAGGCTAGAATCTCCTGATGACTCTGTTTCTTCGATGTTGGGACTAAAGTATTCCATTTCTGAGTCAGATTGTTGTTCAAGTACTTCTTTATAGTACTCCTCTGGTTCTATTGAGTGCTCGGGAGGAGTTGCTATGGGAAGATTGAAACCTGGCTCAGGTAAAAGACATATTTTAGTTTCATGAATGTTAGGAAGGCCTTCTTCATAGGGGTGAATTTCTCTGAGTGGATGGGTTTGTGACTCGATGTCCTCACACGGACCCTTTTTTTCATTACAAGATTCTACGAAAATATTGTATTACATTCCAAAATCAAGAGGAGATTCAATAGAAAGATCATGCTCTTGTTCACGGACTGGCTCCATCTAGACTTCTTGTGGTGGTGGTAACTCATGTAACATCATCTCATGAAAAGGAATGGTCATAGGATTGTCATCTTGAGACCCGTCATCCTCCCTTGATTTTGTTTCATCGGTGAGAGTGGTATGATCCATTCCTGAATTAAGATCTTGATCAGTCCTATCCTCGAAGTCTGTTCCTAAATTAGTCGAATGATCAGAAATTTCTTCATAAGGACAATTCAGATCTTGTTCCAGAAATGGAGACATTTGATTCTCAGGCATAAAAGACATATCTTTATCTGAATCGATCACATATCCATCTGAATCTGACTGTGAAGGAGTGTAGAGTCCTTGCGACATAAACCCTTCTTTTATGGATTTTATTGATGAGACAACTGAAGTTGAAGAGATTTTGTCATTGAGGGAGTTGATTATCGCCAATTGCTCTTCAATGGTTGGATTTGAGTCTATGAAGTCAGAAGGTGGGTAAGTATCGAAGTTTATCCCCCATTGATCTCCTGAATGTAAAAAATCCTCATATTGGTTACTCAATCTTTCACCTAAGGGCATAGTGCAGGAATCACTTTTCGAGTCAGGTCTTGGCTCGAAAGATGATTCTTTCTCTTGTAATGTTGTGAAGAAATTGTCCTTGGGTTCAGTTATTAACTCTGGAGATGATTCCTCACCTTGAATTGATGCTTGAAGATCATGGGAAGGCATATCCCACATGATTTCATAATCATCATCGTAATCGGTTGCAACATGTGGACTAGGGATGTGCTTAGTTGAATTAGGTGGCTGTTCTACATGTTGCTCAGGAACGTTGACAAGTTGCATAAGTTGATCAAGATCAGCTATCAACTTCTTGGTCGTGGCTGTCTGATTAGCTAGTTGTTGAGCCACCGACATCTGTAAAGCACATAGTTCTTCCATCAATGTGCGTCGATCTTCATGAAAAAACTCTTCCCTATATCTATTTGATTGATGTTGATAATGTCTCCCCTCATCATAGTATTGAATTGCATTGTTTTCTAGGTTCCCTCCTACATTGTAGTCTATTCCTTGAAATCCGTCATAGTTAGGTTTTTCATAGTAGCCTCCAGGGTGATATGGATTATAACTTGCATTATATCCATAGTTGTATGAAGGAGCTGCTTTGAGTTTCCCAACTATACGATTCATGATTATTTGGCGCAAAGCCATCACGTAGTGAGGAGGGATATTGAGGCAGTAAATTGATGCATGAGAATAGTCACCACATAGTTGACATCTAACGGTTGGTGGTGTTGACTGCTTCATTTTGAAGAGAGTTGGTACCTGAAATAAAAGAACGAGTTTATCTAGTTTAACCAACCACTTCAAATCCAAGAGGATATGCAAGATTAAGTTCTTCACTTTTTTAGGTTTTTTTTAAAAGAAAATCCTAGAGAAACCTAAATCGACACAAAATTTGAAAAAGATGATTCTTACACCGTTGTCCCCAGCAACGACACCATTTTTTGATGGAGCTAAGACTTACACCAAAAGATTACTCTTCCAATGGAAGTCCTAATGTGCACCAAAAACCCTAGGGAGTTGATATTCTCTCTAGGTTTACCTACAACTGGTGCTAGATAAATGCTCCAACCCCACAAGAGTGTGGAAGACTTATCATAGTACAGATTTAGGATCGAACCCAAAAGACAACTTTAAGAATCTAAGTGTCTTTTTCTGGTCTCGTATCAATCTAAGTTAATCATCTAAGACCAAAAGTTTGATGTGAGTTATTTAACCTAAAACATGCAAAAGTAAAGGCAACAATAAAAGCTAATATGAAGATTAAGATCTAAGATTTAGCAAATGATAATGGATCACTGGGGTGATGCGGGTTTTCACCATCACTACACATGTATTGTACCTATACCAATCATAGCAAGATACAAGGATGTAATACAATACCGATGTCTTGTGGGACAAGAGCAATGCACACATCCTTCACGGGTTGAGTAACTCTCATTCAGTACATGTCTACGTGTCAATGAAGAGATGTAGTCTCTGAAGAGAGAACCTTACTTAACCTCGTGAAATGTGCATCGGAAAACTAACAAGCGAGCAATAATCATCAATTCGATTAGTATCCTTATAGACTATCCCTCCTTCGAGGAAATAACTACGAGAAATGTGGGAGTATTACAATGTCATACGTTCCCGAATGAATGGTCAAATACCTTGCACCACTCCCTCCGCAGAATGTGTTCCTCGACCCATCAAGGTTGCACTTCTGTATGTCAACTGATTCCATTTCATAGTGTGGAAGTGCAACGATGGAGGTGAGTTTACTCCATCCCTCGGGAAGTGTTCCTAGATATCGAAATGGATGCACAGTGGATACGCACGCCAGAAACCAACACTAAATCGGTATTCAAGTCCTAAGAGCAGTCGTAGACAAACCGCAACGAAAGACAATAGATGCATACAAGAACGCGGCCAACATTTGAGTATGTATGAAATGATTTAGTATTGAATCGGAAAAATAACATCTTTTAGTATAGATTACAAAACATGGGAAGAGGGGCTAGTCCCCCCACCCCAGTGGATGAAACTACACGCTCCTCATAGAGGGAACAACAAGGAAAGAGAAGAGAGAGAAAGAAAGCATCATCGGAGCAGAAGAGTAGATTTGTGACTGCTCGATGTAGATCGTCTCAGACTCTGGGACTGCTCCGTCGTGGTTGATGACGTCCGTCTCTCCGCCTCAATTCTCGTATCTACCTCCGGGATTACACGAGTAGAATGAGGTGGAACTATGGCGGAGCAATGGTGGCAGTGGGCTGGCAGTGGAGCAGCCTTCTGGACTTCTGGCTTTGGTCCCAGTCCGGCAGCCTTGGGCCGTGGTCAGATAGATGTCCAAGACCATGCTTCTATCCTTCTATTTATAGGTTTGGCATGTGTCTTGGATGGTTTGGGTTAGATCTACAAATTTCCCAAAATATCTTGGGCCAAGGAGCCACACTTTGTGCATGCCCTTTTGTCCAATCGGTCTCCAGCCTTACATCATCAGAGCAGAAGAGTAGATCTGTGACAACCTGGTGTAGATCGTTGCAGTCTCCGAGATTGCTCTGTCATGGTCGATGGCGTCTGTCTCTTCTCTTTCCTTGTTTTTCCCTCTATGAGGAGTGAGTAGTTTCATCCACTGGGGTGCGGGGACTAGCTCCGCTGCCCATGTTTTGTAATATGTACTAAAAGATGTTATCTTTCCGATTCAATACTAAATCATTTCATACATACTCGAATGTTGGCCGCGTTCTTGTATGCATCTATTATCTTTCATTGTGGTTTTTCTACGACTGCTCTTAGGACTTGAATACCGATTTAGTGTTGGTTTCTGGTGTGTGTATCCACCGCGCATCCGTTTCGGTATCTAGGAACACTTCCCGAAGGATGGAGTAAACTCACCTCCATCGTTGCACTTCCGCACTATGAAATGGAATCAGTTGACGTATAAAAGTGCAATCTTGATGGGTCGAGGAACACATTCTGCGGAGGGAGTGGTGCAAGGTATTCAACCATTCATTCGGGAATGGCTGACATTGCAACACTCCCACGTTTCTCGTAGCTATTTCCTCGAAGGAGGGATAGTCTATAAGGATACTAATCAAATTGATGATTATCGCTCGCTTGTTAGTTTTCTGATGCACGTTTCATGAGGTTGAGTAAGGTTCTCTCTTTGGAGACTACATCTCTTCATTTTTTGATGGAGCTAAGACTTACACCAAAAGATTACTCTTCCAATGGAAGTCCTAATGTGCACCAAAAACCCTAGAGTTGATATTCTCTATAGGTTTTCCTACAACTGGGGCTAGATAAATGCTCCAACCCCACAAGAGTGTGGAAGCCTTATCGTAGTACAGATTTAGGATCGAACCCAAAGGACAACGTTAAGAATCTAAGTGTCTTTTTCTCGTCTCGTATCAATCTAAGTTAATCATCTAAGACTAAAAGTTTGATGTGAGTTATTTAACCTAAAACATGCAAAAGTAAAGGCAAGAATAAAAGCTAATATGAAGATTAAGATCTAAGATTTAGCAAATGATAATGGATCACTGGGGTGATGTGGGTTTTCACCATCACTACACATGTATTGTACCTGTACCAATCATAGCAAGACTTGCAAGAAAGATACATGGATGTAATACAATATTGATGTCTTGTGGGACAAGAGCAATGCACACATCCTTCACGGGTTGAGTAACTCTCATCCAGTACATGTATATGTGTCAATGAAGAGATGTAGTCTCTAAAGAGAGAACCTTACTCAACCTCATGAAACGTTCATCGGAAAACTAACAAGAGAGCGATAATCATCAATTCGATTAGTATCCTTATAGACTATCTCTCCTTTGAGGAAATAGCTACGAGAAACGTGGGAGTGTTGCAATGTCAGCCATTCCTGAATGAATGGTCAAATAGCTTGCACCACTCCCTCCGCAGAATGTGTTCCTCGACCCATCAAGGTTTCACTTCCATACGTCAACTGATTCCATTTCATAGTGCAGAAGTGCAACGATAGATGTGAGTTTACTCCATCCCTCGGGAAGTGTTCCTAGATACCAAAATAGATGCGTGATGGATACGCACACCAGAAACCAACACTAAATCGGTATTCAAGTCCCAAGAGCAGTCGTAGACAAACCGCAACGAAAGACAATAGATGCATACAAGAACGCGGCCAACATTCGAGTATGTATGAAACGATTTAGTATTGAATCGGAAAGATAACATCTTTTAGTACAAATTACAAAACATGGGAAGCGGGGCTAGTCCACGTACCCCAGTGGATGAAACTACTCGCTCCTCATAGAGGGAGCAACAAGGAAAGAGAAGAGAGAGAAAGAAAGCATCGTCAGAGTAGAAGAGTAGATTTGTGACATCCCGATGTAGATCGTCGCAGTCTCCGAGACTGCTCTGTCGTGGTCGATGACGTCCGTCTCTCCACCTTGATTCTCGTGTCTACCTCCGGGATTACATGAGTAGAATGAGGTGGAACTATGGCAGAGTAATGGTGGAAGTGGACTGGAAGTGGAGTATCCTTCTGGACTTCTGGCTCTAGTCCCAGTCCAGCAGCCTTGGGCCGTGGTCAGATAGATGTCCAAGACCATGCTTCTACCCTTCTATTTATAGGCTTGGCATGTGTCTTGGACAGATTGGGTTAGATCTCCAAATTGCCCAAAATATCTTGGGCCAAGGAGCCACACTTTGTGCGTGCCCTTTTGTCCAATCGGTCTCCAACCTTGCATCGTCGGAGCTGAAGATTAAATATGTGATAGCCCAGTGTAGATCGTCGCAGTCTCCGGGATTGCTCCGTCATGGTTGATGGCGTCCGTCTCTTCTCTTTCCTTGTTTCTCCCTCTATGAGGAGCGAGTAGTTTCATCCAATGGAGTACGGGGACTAGCCCCGCTGCCCATGTTTTGTAATCTGTACTAAAAGATGTTATCTTTATGATTCAATACTAAATCGTTTCATACATACTCGAATGTTGGCCGCGTTCTTGTATGCCTCTATTGTCTTTCATTGTGGTTTGTCTATGACTGCTCTTGGGACTTGAATACCGATTTAGTGTTGGTTTTTGGTGTGCGTATCCACCGCACATCCGTTTCGGTATTTAGGAATGCTTCCCGAGGGATGGAGTAAACTCACCTCCATCGTTGCACTTCCACACTATGAAATGGAATCAGTTGACGTACGGAAGTGAAACCTTGATGGGTCGAGGAACACATTCTGCGAAGGGAGTGGTGCAAGCTATTTGACCATTCATTCGGGAATGGATGACATTGCAACACTCTCACATTTCTCATAGCTATTTCCTAGAAGGAGGGATAGTCTATAAGGATACTAATCGAATTGATGATTATCGCTCGCTTGTTAGTTTTCTGATGCACGTTTCAAGAGGTTGAGTAAGGTTCTCTCTTTGGATACTTTCATCCGGTACATGTCTACGTGTCAATGAAGAGATGTAGTCTCCGAAGAGAGAACCTTATGCAACCTCGTGAAACGTGAATCAAAAAACTAACAAGCGAGCGATAATCATCAATTTGATTAGTATCCTTATAGACTATCCCTCCTTCGAGGAAATAGCTACGAGAAATGTGGGAGTGTTGCAATGTCAGCCATTCCCGAATGAATGGTCAAATACCTTGCACCACTCCCTCCGTAGAATTTGTTCCTCGACCCATCAAGGTTGCACTTCCGTACGTCAACTGATTCCATTTCATAGTGTGGAAGTGCAACGATGGAAGTGAGTTTACTCCATCCCTCGGGAAGCATTCCTAGATACCAAAATAGATGTGTGGTGGATACACACACCAGAAACCAACACTAAATTGGTATTCAAGTCCCAAGAGCAGTCGTAGACAAACCACAATGAAAGACAATTGATGTATACAAGAACGCGGCCAACATTCGAGTATGTATGAAATGATTTAGTATTGAATCGGAAAGATAACATCTTTTAGTACATATTACAAAACATGGGTAGCGGGGCTAGTCCCCGCACCCCAGTGGATGAAACTAATCGCTCCTCATAGAGGGAGCAATAAGGAAAGAGAAGACAGAGAAAGAAAGCATCATCGGAGTAGAAGAGTAGATCTGTGATAGCCCGGTGTAGATCATCACAGTCTCCGAGACTGCTCCATCGTGGTCGATGATGTTCGTCTCTCTGCCTCGATTCTCATGTCTACCTTCGGGATTACACGAGTAGAATGAGGTGGAACTATGGCGGAGCAATGGTGGAAGTGGGCTGGCAGTGGAGCAGCCTTCTGGACTTCTGGCTCTGGTCCCAGTCCGGAAGCCTTGGGCCGTGGTCAGATAGATGTCCAAGACCATGCTTCTACCCTTCTATTTATAGGCTTGGCATGTGTCTTGGACGGATTGGGTTAGATCTACAAATTGCCCAAAATATCTTGGGCCAAGGAGCCACACTTTGTGCGTGCCCTTTTGTCCAATCGGTCTCCAGCCTTGCCCTTATTCAGTTTTCTTTATATGATTTGGGAGAGTGTGAGTCATTCGGTTTCCCAAAACCGAATGCTGCTCTTGTGGTCTTACGCTTGCGGTCTTGGGAAAACGATCGCTCCATTCGGTTTTGTGCTTGCAGTCCTCCTCTCAGTCTTGAGACTGTGAGAGGCCTCACGGTCCTGGTGGTTAGTGGTTGCCTTGAACGGTCTTGGAGAGACTGATTGCTCCTTTCCATATGGACTTCGCTCACGCGCCCAAATGGTCTACTGATCCACACAGTCTTCCGTCACCGCTCAGTGACCCAAACGGTCCTGCTGCTCGTGTTCACTGTGAGTCGGGAGGTGAGGAGCAGTGCTACTGGGAGCATGGCATAGGTCTCGACAATGGATGTGGAGTCTTCTCAGTTTGTAGGTTGCTGCTTAGGCGAAGCAGGTGTGGAGAAGGATGTTGTGGTGTGCTAGAGTTGGTGGTGATGAGAAGACTATAGGTGTCGGCGGAAGTAGGTGCTGTCAGAGAAAGTGACGAGATTGGTGGTGTTGTGGATCGACGGCTATGGAAAAGGTCTGAAATTACAGAGGTGTGAGGTAGGGGATGACACGCCACGGCTGTGTTGAGGTACCACGGTCATGGTGATGTTGTTGTCCCACGGCCGTGCTGCCTTGCACAGGCGTGGCGGGTGAGAACTTGGGCTATGGTGACGTCGTGCCACAGCCGTGGTGTGACACCACGGTCGTGGTGAGGCTACAGCCCCACGGCCGTGCTACCTTCCACGGGCATGGTGGGTGAGAACTTGGGCTCTGGTGACGTCGTACGGCCGTGGCATGACACCACAGTCGTGGTGAGGCTACAGCCCCACGGCCGTGCCGCCTTGCACGGGTGCGGCGGGTGAGAATACTTGGCACTATTGGCGATGTGCCATGGTCGTGGCGTGACCAACACGGTCGTGGAGGATGGAGACTTGGCATTGTTGGCGATGCGCCACGGTCGTGGCATGACCAACACGGTTGTGGCGGATGGATACTTGGCACTGTTGGTGATGCACCATGGTCGGGGCGTGACCAGCATGGTTGTGGCAGATGGAGACTTGATGATCTTGATCTGTTGTTGCACATGCTTGAGTTAGCCTTCAAACAGTCTCTGTTGGCCTATCGGTCTTGGGACCAAATGGGCACAAACAGTCTTGAGACCGAATGGGCTCAAACGGTCTTGAGACCGAATGGGTTCAAACGGTCTTGAGACCGAATGGGCTCAAACGGTCTTTAGACCGTTTGGACGATCTTGAGACCGTTAGAGTCATAGTTGTAGAGGTCATGACCATTGCCAAAGGTTGAGGATGATCTACAGAGGAGAGAGAACGTGAGTTGGGGAAAATGAGATCAAATAACCTGGAAACTAGGGTAATTTGAGCTAGTAATGCACTATTTACACAAAGTTGAATGGATACTTGAAGTAGACTAAAACAAGGGTAATCCAGTCGATATGAGGCACAAAAATCCTTGAATTAGCGACTGAGAGGATGAATCTGGAGGATTCATCACCACACCAAACTTAAGCATTGCTCGTATCGAGGAACGAAAAACCCTAAGATAGTCGCCAAAATGCTCATTCATTTCGTAATTACCTCAGAATTTTCACAAAAAAGAAAAAGGAAAATGAGGCGAAACAAAATTAGGGAAAAAATGTCAGAAATCCTTTGAATTGGTGACTGAGGATGAGTCTGGAGGATTCATCATTGTCCAGAAGCTCAAATCTTCAGATCTTAAAGAAATGGAAGGAGTGAAGAAAAGAGGCAATTGTCACCATTGTCACCATCCTGGACATTGGAAAAGAAACTGCCCACTCTAGTTAGAGGAACTAAAGAAGAAGAAGGAAGGTGTTGATGCCTCCACTTTAGGTATAAAGGTTATAAGTTAAATTTGATTACTTCTTCTTGGTATATGATACCAGATAGAGATCTGACATACTTGATGTGCAAGATCTAACAAGAAGTAAGATCCATCATGGAAGGACAAAGATGGACAAGGCAGAGCAAGAGTTGCGGAAGGTTTAATCTACATTTAAATTTATCTTATCCCAATGGGCATGTGATAGAGTTAGTTGAAATGCTACTTCATTATGCCAATAAATAGAAACATTTAGTTTAAGCATCTTGTATGACAAGAATGATGAATCAATAAAGTAATATATTAATGGTTCTGTTTCAAAAGATATGATCTTGCATGGGAATGTCCAACTATCTAATGATCTTTGCTTTGAAAGAATCTTGGATAATTTTTTTAATGTTAATACCAAAGGATTGTAATTGATAACTCAAGACTATCATTAGCAACAGTCACACTGGACGTGCATATAATAAATGTATGTCTAGAAAACATCTTGATGTTAATATAGATTCCCTTGGTTATCAAACCTAAGGAGACATGCAAAGCCTTATCTACACACAATATGACATGAAGTCCTTCACTAAAAGTAGTAGGAGGATAAGCCTTCCATCACACCTCATACATATGATGTATGGAGATCTTGTGGAATGTCTACTTATACCTCATTTCATTTACTAATAATATAATGATATGTACTCAGTAAAATAGAAACATAAATCTCTTGAAATGTTCAAAAAGATTATAAACGAGGTATGACTTTGATGAAAGTATTAAGAAAATTTGATGAATTCAAATGTTGAAATACTTTGCACCAATATCTTGAGAACCTTCAGGAAAGAATCGTGATAATGTATCATAAGTCAAATCCATCTGAACATGATGATGTCTCAGAATGAAGGCATTATACCATGATGAGTCATAATATAATTATTAATTAATCCAATCTTCTTATATCCTCATAAATATATACCTATCACTAAATCATGTACCATCTGAATGGTTTATTAGACACCATATGTGACATGATATGGGAATATCCCAATTTGTCTAAGGAATTAAAACCTATATATAGAAAGCAATTTCTTATAGGGTTGATCCACAAACCATAATTTTTGAAAAATTCCTTTGACCCCATAACGAAAGTGTTTTGTTACCAAGATAACTGAGTTCCAAAGAATTAGTGGGAGTAAAAGTAGAACTCAAAATGTTTGAGGTCGATAAAGAGTTACAATCAAAACTAAGAGAATCACAAATTGTTGTGGAATCTCAAGTTCATCATATGACACAAAATAAATTAGTTCTAGTAGAACATGTCTAAAATTGAAGATTGTGCATCCAATGACTCAGACAGGTTGGTCATAATAGGATGAGCCAACTAATCAACTAAAAGCTATAGAGTACCATAATCTAAGTAATGACTTAAAGACATTTTGGAGTCCATGTAAACTGATAAGGTATGACCTTGATAGTACTACCAGAAGGGGTAGAGCCCAAAAGGTGAAGTTGAGTCTTATTTCAAAAGACCTGCATGGGCAACATAAAAGGACAAATTAATTGAAAAGGTTTCAAATTAGTTCAAATTGTTGAACATGATAAAGATTTCTTTACTAATTATCATGCTTGTTGTTGTAGTTAAAATAGATTATAAGATTTAGCACATGAAGATAGAAAGTGGATTCCTTAAAGGGAATACATCAGAGGATGTGTACGTGACACAACCTAAAAGGTTTTATAACTTCAAGAATGCAAATAAAGTTTATGAACTACAAAGTTCAATCTGGGATTGAAACAAGCATCTCAAAGAAGGGATTTTTTGACTTGACAAGATAGTCAAAGAGTTTGACTTGAATCAAGATAAAAGATGAAATATATGATTACAAAAGATGTAGTGGGAGCATATATGAATATTCCACATATAATGAGGAATAACATCTCATTATTGTGAATATTGAGAGATGGCATGAAAACACCTTCAACAATGAAGGATAAGGTGAAACATCTTATGATATAAGAAACAAGGCCTATAAGGTAGTTCTTGAATGTTTCACAATATAAGATTGAACACATACAATAGTAAGATGTTGAAAGAGTTCAACAAGGAAGGATTCAATGAGAGGGAATCCTGATTTGTCTCTCATGAACCATATGTTCCAATTCTAGTGAAGAATGGAAATGACATGATTAAGATGCCATAGGCTATAGCAATGGATCTATCACGAATTCTATAAATGTACTTATCCCATATAATCCTGTATGTGTTGGACATGACAAGATGATACTAAATTCCAACAAGGGTTATTGAAAAGTCATTAAATATATCTATCAATACTTGAGAAGTACCTATGGATAGATTGCTAGTAATTAAAGATAGAAATAAATGAAGAGTTGGATGTAAAGGATTACACTGATGCAAGCTTCCATAATGGCACATTGATCGCAATAAAATATGTTTGATTTAAAGGGAGAAATGTTGTTAGTTGGAACAGTTCCGAACTAATAGCCATTAATACTTTATATAATATATGTCGAGTATACTTGTGTTATGAACACAAAGTGATTTTATATGGATCTAGGAGTTCATATGATGAACTTATAGAAGTTCCAACCATTGATGACTCAGTAGTAATACCGTGACAAAAATGGAGCTACTTTTTAGGCAAGGAATATCAGATACCATATTACAACAATTTCATCTCATAGTCAGGAGATAAGAAACATGCAATATACCAACTAATAACAAAAGTGTTGCTAACCCACTAGATTAGCGCAAGCATAGAATAAACATGGTGGACATGTTTAGATCACTAAGAATGAGATTCATGAGTGATTGAATCTAAGTGCAAGTGGTAGTCTTTTGGTAAGGTATGCCCAAAGAGCCAATCATATGATGGTTGACATGGCATATACCATAAAGGATTTGATTAATACTCATAATATCAAGCTTCCAATTCATTCTATTTCATTCAATTATGAGATAATGAGGAAACATTATGAATGTCTAAAGAATGACAACACTTAATGACGTATGTCTTCAAGTATGTGACTTGGAGAATGACATCATATGAATGCTAAGAGTATGTACACTCTTGTTATGGCAATGGTCAGTTGTTGCTGTGGAAGGTAGATAGACATCGGTAACACATAAGACTAGAGTGTGGGTTGGTTTATGACAGAGTCTCATTAGTCATGATATGGCATATCAAACCAAGCACACATATACATGTTAGGAACAATGTATCAGGTATATCCAACTTGAGAGTTTAATATGGAAACCATCATTGGTTTTCATACTCATCTCTCATAGTGAAATTTGTGATCATGACTCTTAGACCTAAAATAACAACACTCATCACATGTCATTGGGTATACTTTGACACCATCAAACATAATCCTAAAATACATGTTTCCATAAAGGTGATGATTGGGTAGTTTTGACACATGGGGATTGACTGTGAGTGATAGAGATGAGATTTATCCCTCCTACTGGAGTTTGATATCATGGCCTACTTGATAAGAGAGACTGAGAAACATGTGTACATGTACATGTGAAGCATTATATGATATTGAGGTCACATTATCTTAGACAGTCTGATCTTGGTTCAAAGAGATTGAACGTTGAGAGGAAGACGATTCCATGCCTCAAGTTCATCTTGAATATAAGAGACAAAGGAATCATACAATCACTACAACACCTTACACAGATTGTTGGTTGAAGTTGTTCTCCAACTTTACATTCATTTGGGTAGCACTGATGTGCAACTAGGAACTGCTCTCTACTTGTGATGTCATAAGTTAATTATGGATATTCACTACCAATGTGATATGGGAGCTATAGGGTCACATAAATAGGAACTCATCTAGAAGAGGAGTTTAATCTTGAATGATGAGTGGATTTATTACTAAAGCATTTAGGTATTCAATTCACACAATGGATCAGCTAACTGCACTATTGTATGATCATCTCACAAGTTGAGACGGCCGTTTGGAGTGCCGAATGATCATTTCAAATGTTGAGACAGTCATTTGGATTGTCAGATTGATCAAATTTTGAATTGGCTAAGTTCTACACAAACTGAAGTGTAAACTGACCAGTCCATTCTGTTGAACCGACCCACTGAACTTGACTCACCGGGCGACCTCATGGGTGAGTGAGATGACCATCTCGCATGAGGAGATTGCTCAATTTGTGGGGAAATTCAATTGCATCAAGGATTAGTTCTGACATGATGTCATGCACTAATTGGATTCGAAATTAGAAAATTCATGTGTGATCAGGAAACATGGCAAAACAATCATCTGGATGCACCAGATGACTGTCTCACATGATTGTTTCACATGCTAAATGACCATTTAAGATGTCGTAGGTTGTGAAAATTCATGATCTTTCGGTCCCTTCCACTCCCAAACAAATGTCGAATCGACTGGAAACCTTGGCCTTAACCCCACCTATAACTAGAGGGGTAGTGGGGCCTTCTAAGAGTACAACACAGACAATTGAGAATAAGTTGCTCTAAAAATTGTTGTCCTCTTTGGTTGTGGTAACAAAGAGAGCCCAAGATAGTCCTACCCGACTAGAGAGGGATAGCGATGGGAGAGAACAACTGGGGATCATAGTTGTGGGAGAGCAAGTTGGTGACTAGTATGCCAATGGGAGAGACAACTCCTTCTTGTCCATTCTAGCACTACGACATGAGTTCTAGTTGATCTATGTGGACTACTCTAGAGGAAGGAGTCCTTTATCTTCTATTAGGAGGACAACATCAATTTGTAGCCCGCGGCGAGATCATAGGAGTCGTTGCTAAAGCTGTTCAGTCCGCCGTCCGTGGAGAAGACCAAGAGTTGCACAAACATCGTCCAAGAGCAACTAGAAGATAGTTGCATTATAACAAGTTGTTGTCACTGGACTTGGTCCTGGACCAGGTAAAAACTCATTAAATCATCCTTCCTATTTCATAGTAATTGATGCAATCTTGCTATTATTGGAACATAGATAGATAATTTTTTATTTTTGTTGCCTTACTTTGTGCCCATATTTCCCAACATATTTGTGCATATTTTAAAATTTCTTCCCTTAAGAAATTAATATATATTTCTAGAAACATTCTTAGTTACCATTAAAATAATATAAAATCCATGGTATTTTTTCTCATGCACTTTTCTATCAATCAATTTCATAAAAAGTCCATCTTTAGGCATATTAGACAAGATTAGGGCATAAAAGGGTATTTCTAGGCATATTAAATATTCCTAATAAGTGCAACAAAATTTTAGAGGAATAGAAGTAAAAAAAATGTTCCATTTACACACTACAATATCATTCAAACATCAAGGAAGATTACATAATTCGTTACCCATCAACATGGTATCCAAAACACTATAAAAGAGGCATTTTTAGGGTAAAAGCACATGTATTTCTGATTTTAGCGTTATGACCACAAGAAGACATCTAATTATCCCTCTATGGATCATCATTTTAAAGTGAAGGGTTTTTTTTAAGTTTATAATATCAAAGAACCATCCAAAAGTATTCCACTTTCAGGTACACAAAGTAAGTTCTATGTGATTGAGATAAGATCTAAGCATTACTCTCTTATTTTAGCTATGGTGCATCATTAAGTTAAAAGAGGGATAAATAAATCCACCTATAAAATGTGTATAAGGAAACCTAATCAACACCTCGTGGATAATATTCATCAATCCTCTGAATTCTCCATCAAGATCCATCTAACTGGATCTACCCACAACTAGGGCAAAAAGAGAGAAAAGGTGTGATTTTTAGTTATAGGAAGCTATAACCACCATGGATTACCATGAATCTTGTCAAAGGAAGAATAATAGAGGAAGTAAATAAAAAATAGAGAGATTAAGGGATATCTTACATTGTTTAGTCCATAAGCTAGGTTATCTAGTTTTAGAACCACCGCATGAATTTTAATCTTCAACATGATTGGACATGAAAGCACATGCAAGCTTCAAAACACCTGCAAAGCAAAGCGTTCAAACCCTAAGCTTGGATATTTAATCTCGTAGTCTTACTTCACATTAAATATTATGTGGAACATGCTAAAGGATTCCATGGGTCTTTTAGGGTTGTTATCTACATAGGAAAGATTTGGAAAATACCAAAATGACACACACTTATCATGGCTATCGAGTGGCAAAAGAGGCAAGGCAATCGAGGTGTTTTCCCTCAAGGGATATCAAGGTGACCCTATTGAATTCTACCTATATAAGTGACATATAGAGGGATGGCTACCCAATATCTAATAAGCTCAATCCTCAATCTATCAAGGTCCACAAGGGCTCCTATTGAGGTTACAAAACAAACCCCATCAAGACCCCTCTCTCTACCACATATTGAGTCGCACACATATCAAGCTACTTGACACCTATCAAGGTACACCTAATTACCTAGACAACAAGGGACCCTCTACCCTCTATCTATCAAGTTTGAACATGGACAAGCCATTGAGACTCATGGCTAGACTATCGAGCCTCCATTTCCTCACACCCACTTAGGCTAGGGTTAGGTTTTGGAAGCAAGGAAAGAAACTTTAATCAATCCAAGTTCAAAATCATCCAAAGATAAAACATTTAAGAAATCTATGAAGGAATACATACAAATATACAATTTATAAATATGCAATTAGATCAACATTGATGCTAAATTTAAATACTACTCCACAAATTTTAGAAAATTACAAAAATCATGGATAATAAGGTGCAATTTAAGAGAAATTAGAGTAATCTCTTAACTAATCTATTTCAAGGATTAATTAAAAATGAATATAAAGAACATAAGATCAGATATTTCACACAATTTGAAACTAGCCCCACACATTATGATCAATTTACAATTAAGCTTGCAACATGCAAGGAAACTTGAAGTTAGGGAAACAAAATGAAGGTTCGAGACAAATTAGATATTTTAGTTACTCCACCAGTCTTAAAACTTTATCAAACATTAAATTATGATAATAAGTAATATTAGGGTGAAATAGGGTTATTCATGTTTTAGGGTGCCATATGTATGATCCAAACCTATAATGGAATTAGTCCCCTTATAAAACATGGATGAGGGGAAAATCATGGTGGAAATTTACCAATAAGGGCAATGGGTAGATGGTATAGGCGATTTGAGTCAAAGTTTCAAAAACAATTTAGATAAAGATGTCATGGGTTATGATTATGTCTTACATGATGAAAAAACATAAAACTCTATTTTTCTCAACCTAGAAACTTTCCTTACTTTGTAGTATCTACTTTTTTAGGTTAAGCATTAGTTTCCATTGTATCCATCTTAGGAAAGTTTATTTATCCTAACTAGGAGTAAATGAGTAATCTAAACCAAATTCATTTAAGGCTATATAACACATGGGATGGTGACTCTCTGGGTGACTAGATGATGTATTTTTTATATTGCAAACACTTATCAATAAATTCAAAAGAATTAGAAGATGAATAATTGTGATGTCTCATCAACACCTACCTTTAAAATCTTCAAATATTCTTTTTCTCCAAAATAATGGTATGATCTATCCTATTTATGTAGATATGAGTCTGCATAAGACTGAAGTCTATGTGGAATATGGGAGAGTCATATACCCTAGATCTAAAGAAAAGGAGAATGGATCTTGATGGTGTAACTACTTAGAAGACAACGGCTTCAAACCTCATTTTCTAATTGTGGAACAATACTTATTTTAGTTGTGGAATCCTAGAGGGTAACTTGAAGTTATAGGGAAGACTATACATTCTTTATTATTTGATCTTTTGCTATTTTGGATAGGGATTATGTTCTAAATAATGCACCATGATTAGTAAAGAACAAACCAATGTTCCCGACAAGATAGAAGCTTGGTGATACTCTTCTGAAAAATTGATTTGTTGATGTTCATGTCTAGGTGTGAATTCATAGCCTTCTACTAGATTAATTAGATAAAAGAATGATGTAGAGAATTGGTTCTTTCTTGGATACACTTGTATGCTCTAATTTCAAACAAAATATTACACTAGAGTTGAATTTACATGCATTAAAGTTCTAATTCCGAATACCTTTGAGTTTTCTTCATAACTTTAACTTAAAAGTAATGGAGGCGACCACTCAAATTCTCTTTGAATATTTGTGGAAGCCAGAAGTTTTAAGGAATGTGGATTGTTTGGATATGATGAGCTTACTTCTTGAAGACTAGTATCCAATTATGGAAAGAAAAACCTAGAGATAAATTGTATGAAACATGAGTACTAATATAAGAAATAAGTACTTTAGAGATGACGCCCATTATGTATACTTCTATTCAAGTGTTTGGTAATATATATGGATCAAATTCTGGTCCTAAAAATTCAAAGAAAGCTAATCAACTTTGTGGAAGTCTGATAAAAAAATCACCCCACTAGTCATTTTGAAAACCATAAATGGGACATCTCAAAGAGTCCTCAACTCTTTATATTCTCCTATGAATAACAGGTGCAGTATGTTGATTTCCAAAGGAGAAGGTACTAAACTTGAGATAGGAAGACATACATCCCAAGGTTAAAAAGGGTTACACCCATCAAAATCACCTCTTGGAATATTAGAGATGAAGCAACAAAATAAAATACATTCTAGAGGATTTGAGAAAGGTTTCTGTCAAGTCAATATTCAAATTGAAACTAAGCTAACAGAAAGCATATTATCTCCTTCATGTTAAGGCTTATGAGTTTATTAATAATCCTAATTCTTATCCCCTTGGAACAATTATGGTTCTTCAGAATCCCAATGATTGTGATAATGTCAAAATTGCTGAAACATACCAAATAATTCATTTCAAGATGAGTATGGGGGATACTAATGTTCATGTTACTGATGTGAATGAGAACAATCCTTACTATGCCAGGTCCTTATTATGGAGTTCTATTGATGATATTGGTACTAGTACTAGATCATGGTTCCTTGAAAGAGACTTTAGTGGTATTAGGAAGGAAGATGAGAGTTTTGGAAGTTACCTCCAACTAAAAGATTAATGGAAGAGTTTAAATCTATATACATGAGAAAATCATTAGGATGTCTCTCTTTTATTACTACAAAAATTGACAGAGTGTTATGTAATTTTGAAGCTCTAAAGTCTATCCTAATTTTCATGGTGATGTTATATCTAATATACTTAATGATTAGAAGATTATTTCTCTTAAAATTTACAATCCTCCTATTATTGTTCAAGGTTCATTAATAATTGGACTCTGTATGATGATTTTTTTAACATTTTAAGCAAGTTTAGTCTATGGATGTTGAAGGTGATATGTATAAAATATGTAGAGAATTTCACAACCTAAAGTTTATCTTAAAAAATGGAATCATGACAACATTGGTGATTATTTTGAAGTAGCCAAAATTTAGAGAAATATTTCTCTAAGAGGCAAAGAAGAAGCTGACCTTAATCCTTAGGACACAAATCTTGTCAATAGTGCTAATTATCCAAGGAAGAAATTTAATCTAGCTTCCTTACATTAAGAAGCTATACTAAGACAAAAGTCTAGAGTGAAACAACTCGAGGATGGAAATTCCAAAACCAAATTCATTTATTTCCTCTTTGAAGACCAAAACAACAAAGAATCATATTTTATATCCTTATACCAATGCTATCATCAATTGTAATATCCCTGATACTAAAAATTGTATACCATATTTTCTATTGTAGCCTCTTCAATAAGTATGGATCAAGTAGTGGTCACTTTAAAGGTGTATGGGATGACCATGTCCTTACTACTGATAAGAGGAAATATCTTAAGGCTCTAATACCCAAAAATGAGATTTAATAATGTTTTTGATGATTTTAATGTTGACAAAGCCTAAGGGCCAGATCATTTCAGTGCCATGTTTTCAAGAAAGCTTGGCTTGTTATTGGAGAAGATGTTAGTCAAGTTGTTAAAGATTACTTCTTTAAGGATGGAAATATGAGAAGAAAATAACACTTTTTGTCATGCATATTCCCAGAGGTGTTGATTCCTCTGACATCAATAATTGGAGAGTGATCTCCCTCTACATTGTTACATGTAAGATCACTTCAAATTTTGGCAGTTCTTCCTGGTATCATAAGTGTGAACCAATGGTTTTTTTTAAGGTATGAAGCATTACTAATGCCATCCTCCTATCAAATGAGACTATACATGCCTTTTATCATGTAAATTCATAAAAGAAATGTGTCTATTTGATTTAGTTAAGTGGAGTTATCATTTCTCAATTCTCAAATGGGATTTCCTCCTACATGGATGAGTTGAATTGAAGAAATATTTAGTTCCAATTCTCGCTAATTTGTTATCAGTTGGGAATTTGATATCAAGTTCAAGCCCTCTACTAGTATTAGGAGGGGGGGTCCTATTATCCCCACTTATTTGTAATTGCAATGTAGGGGTTTTATAAAATTATTAAGAAGGCACTTATCTCAAATGAGTTGATACCTATTAGAGCCTCAATTGAAATATCTATATGACACCTAATTTTTTTTATTATGGTTTCCATCAAAGCTAGTGTTTCCAATGCTACAAAGTTTAAGAGTATCTTTGAAGAATTCAGCAAAGCATTGGGTCTAAACATCAATTCTAATAAAAGCCCAATCATTTTCTATAAGATTTCTCCTTAAGAGGTTATAATGTAGACTCCAGGTTTTTATCAAAATGTTTTTTGCCTTCCACGTATCTGGTACTCCTATCTTCTTTGGGAAGCTAACTAAATTTGCATTTTCTCTCCTAGTTGATAGAACAAAAGGAAGAATGGAAGGGTAGAAACCAAAGACTCTATTTCTTATAACTTAGCATGATTTGATTGAGTTCACTTTATCAGCTACACATATATACCAAACTTTCTCTTTCCAGTACCTATTTTTGTTAATGAATAGATAGAAAATACTTGTAAATATTTCTATGGGGTAAAAAGGATGATAAATCCAACTTCATTGTAGTAAAATGGAGTAAAGTTACTTTACCTAAAAAGGAAGGGGGTCTTGTAATCAGAAAAGTCAAAGAAGTTTCTAAGGCGTGCCTCTGTCTAAAAGCTTGGATTATATCTAGTAAAAAGTATATTCTATGGGTAAACTGTATTGGTGAAATATATTAAAAAACTTTACTTTTTGTTGTGGATCCCAACCCAAGTATGTCGTGGCTATTTCTAAAGATTCTAATGTATAGAGGTATATTGAAGCTCAAAATTGTGTTTAAAATTGGCAATAGAGAGAATATCTATCTTTGTCTTGACCCTTCTATTTATGGAAAATAACTTGTGTCTAACTTGATTGGGAAAGAGGCTATACTTTAATATTCTCTACCATGGATTGCTCTACCAGTAAGACTGCTGCAAATGATGCATGGAGTATTTCAACTCAAATCATATGAATACAAAGCTTAGTAACCTCATTATGAAACAACAAGCTCCATATATCTATCCTGGTTATATCATGTTTAATGGGAATAAAAATCCAAATAAGAAACTCATTTAGGAAGAAGGAACTAGTGATGTTTCTTTGATGTGGATTTGGAAACAGAATACTCCTAAATGCTTCCAAATGCATATGCGCAAAGCATATATGGATAAAATTCCTAGTAGTGATTATGGAAGGAGAAGGGGGACCTAAAAGCCTTGATTTGTTTCTTATGTATGAATGGGTATGAGAGTTACTATCATCTACTGTTTGGATGCAACAATGTGAAAGATCTAAATAAATTTGGAATATCTGGAGACTAATTAATGTGGGTTGCTCTAATTTGACTGAGCTAACTAATGGCAATGGAACTGATAGTTTATTAAGAATGAATATCCATTATGACATTTGGGAGAAAGAAATTGAAGGGTCCATGGTAATAAAATCCATGCATCCAATATTTTGTGGAATGTTATTGAGGGGGATTTTAAGGGCCTTGTTGGAATTCCCTATTACTTTTGAAATGTTGAAATTGACCTATAAGTTTCTATTTTTTGGATTCTTTTTTGTCGACATTGATTAGACTGCTTCTAGGTTATGGATTCAATATGATATGTACTTTTTTGGAAATGATATTCTAATAAGCCTACATGTGCAATTTTTTTGGATCTCATAATGAAGACTTTCTTCTACTCTATTATGTCCATGGAGTGATTCTTATAATGCACAACAAGGAGTTTGAAATGAAAGACACTTATTTTTCTTTGATGGTTCTAGTTTTTTGGTTGGATTACCTTTTTTCTCTCTATTTTATGTATCTATGATTTGAGATCATTTTTGGGTTTTTTTCATTCTTGTGGAGCAGAAAAGTGAAGAGAGAACCTGGATTATTATTATTTTTTGTTTTTTATCTATAGATTGTGGGTCTCTTAGGTATTATTTTCTCTGCATCTTAGGGCATTAGAGTTCATTATACATTTCCCCATGTATATTCTTGCATACATTTAAATACAAAAAGGTACCATGGTTTTTTTTCTGACAATATAAAATGAATGCGCTTAATGACTAATATAGAAGATGCAAGCATGGAATTATGCATGGAATAGAATGCCTCACCCTAATGATGGGAATGTAGATAGTGTGTGATTTTAATGTGTTTATATAGATTCTCACACTTATGTGCATGAGTTCTTGGGTATTACAATTACAATAATAAAATGACACTCCTCCTTTCCTCCCAATTCTCTTGATTTTTTATTCTTTCACTTCCTTTTCTTCTTTTCCTCCTTTTACTTAAATTCTAGAATATGTCATTGTTAGAAAAAAAAACCTTTACTGAACAACTTCTATAAATAAGAGGTGAAGGAATTCCTTGTACCATTTATCAATTTGTGCATGTCATCCTTCTACAAGGGCCATGCTAATCTCGTATGTATTGTTCTAATTTTTATAGGATGATTTCAAAGAGATAGGTGGATGAGTTCTTTATAATGTCCCAACTATATAGGTGTTGAAGAATTATCTATCAAAATTACCATTTATATGAATGTAAAATTCATAATTAATCATACAATGTGATCTACATGTGAGTGTAAGAATCAACTTTATTTTGTTTATGATTTGTATGGCAAAGAAAAAAATTAAAATGCTTTCCTATATATGCACACAATTAGTTGGAAATATGAGGTCAACAAGGTTGGGTGGATGGATATCACTATAACTAAGAGAATTCATTCTACGTAAAGATGATAAAACTCTCTCATAGTTGACTCATGAATCATGTTAGTTATAAAACCTAATCCTGAGAAAATCTATGGTATACTAGACCAATGTTTGATCTAATGGACTTAAGATCTAATTTCTTTCCGTAAAAATGAACTTTAATTAAAGTATAAAAATCCATCAAGAAAGTCTTAAAGGTGACTCACCCATGTCAACTCAAAGACTATCATGGTATAAAATAATCAAAATAAGCTAAAAAAATTTAGAGCATAACTTATTAAATTTTAGAAATTTGTCATAAAGACTAATTATACTAAAAAGTTCATGCATGCTAATAGATGACTCATTGTAATGAAATAATAAGATATATGGATAAAATAAACAACATTAAAATAAGATAGTATTTCATCACAACCTCCCCTAAGATTGATATTGACAATATTCCTTTAGCCAAGAAGACTTAGAATGGTATTGGAGAGAAATACCCAACACCACATGGTGAAGCTGCATTATAGACTCCCTGGATGAGCTCACCAAAGTGAGTAACTGTAATATCTATCACAATGCAACACTTACAAATAGGTCAATCAAATTGAATTTTTCTCATGATCCATGCTAAAATTTATTTTAGTTTTCAAAAATTAAATCAATAGAAAATAAATGATAATAATGAAAACTAACCAATTGTGGGTTTCATTCTATAATAAACCGTGTTTACCATCTTAGGATAATTGTGATGAAACTCAAATTGTCTCATCTCCCAATGATTGTGACTCACCTAGTGATGATGCAGATGGTGGTGACAATCTAAACTCAAGTCTATCATCTTCTATGCCCAAAGTCAGTCATCCTGTAACAATTTTCACAATAACATCCAAGTTCTTCTAAAAAGGTCTGCTGAAGAGTGGTTATGCTCCATGGTCCTCCTACATCTCCATAACCATGAAGTCTACAAGTAAAATGAATCTATCTACCTTCACCAACAAATTTTAACAAGTCCACAAAGGCCTCACTATGGACTTGTGTATAATTTCAATGGTCATCCTTGTGACCTTTGAATTCTTATAGCTTTTAAAATATGGAAAGATGCATCAAATTGATGTTGGTTCCTAAGTCACATATTCCTCTTCATAAGAAAGTCTCTGCATAGAACAAGGATGTTGGAGCAATATCAATCTATAATCTTATGTGGTGTACCTTTGTGTATCAAGGATGTCACCTTCTAATGTACCACCATGACATATGTGTCCCTTATTTTTCACTCTTATTAATGACTATCCTATAAAAACATCATGTAGGCCACTATATGCTCTATTGCCTTCAAAAAAGAAACTTTTATATGAATCTTCTTAAAGATGACTAACAACTTCTTAAACTATTTGTAAACCTTTTACCTGTTAAGAATATTTGGGAAGGGAACCAAATCCATGTGCATGCACTGATGTTAAACAATGAAGGTGTTCTTGAGGCCCCCAAGCTTGTTGTAGGGGCACATTTGTCTTTGTCTCTTCTATAGGATGGCTCTCCTTTTGGGCTGGTGAAGTGCGTGTGGTGTGATGGGGATCAAGGAGCTTGTCCCTCTACAAAACATTCATATATGTATTCTTCTTACCTCTCCTCAAGGTCTTAACATTAACTTGGTTTTGGTGGCTTCTTCAAATCTACAATATATATTGCCGACTATGGAGTATATGTCTTGAGACTACTTATATGTGGGTCCTACTTTTTCATATCGTAATGAGACTAATAGAAATATGATTTATTCTTCTCCATGTAATTCTAAGCATATCCTCAAGTCTATCTAGCCAGTGGGGACATCCAACTTGGAAATACTCCTAGTTGTTCCTATGGTATTGTTGCCCCTTACATGTTGCATTTTTATCTGTATACAATGTATATCTAGCACGCAAGCCCCCCAGTTGCTTTGCTAACATGATAAGATGTGACTTGACTTCGACTAGGATCTACCACTTAATTTTTATTTCAAATGCATATCACTATCCTTAATTTCTACCGCGCTCTTCCCTACCTTTGCATTTTCACACTCTCCTCCCCATGACAAGTTCATGGCCATGTTTTTCAGTATCTCCTAAAACTTGTCAAAAAAGTTATTTTGGAAGAACCTCCTCCTATAAAATCTAGCATGGATCACTCTAAATGTGCATTCAATGGTATACGATCCTCCCCTAGTTGTAGATGTTGATCCCATGTGAGGACTACCTCAAAATGTCAACGGACTGTTCCACGCCTTAGAGTAGGACTTATCCATGCCATTCTTGAAACAATGAATTTTCCCCAACAATTATGTAGTCTTTTGTGGAACCGAACAAGAATATTGTCCTAGGTTTCTATAGAATTTGGTGCCAAGCTATAGTACTAGATCTTCACCTTTCTCATTAAAAGAAAATTGAAATCACTTCAAGTATATTTCTATAGTAGGAACCCTAGTGATCTTGATAGTGTCACATCACTATTGATGTTCCTGCATTAGGTCTTCCTAGATATTCCCATACGTAGAATACCTATGACTTTACCAATGCAACCAAATTGAAATATATCATGAAGATACCCATGTTGAGTGCCTATTTCTTGATATGAACCTATTGTGTTTTGGTTGATGATTCATTTATCCTTTCCCAAATGGTCTTTTGTAGCTCTGTCCATCATCACCCATATCAACTGGCTCTTCTTTCTCCGGTTGTGCTATGATTGGTATATATGAGCATAGAAGAGCTAAAATTTCTTGCTTGACTCATGAAGTGCTCAGGATCAATCTTGAATGGTGTGAATACACCATCAAATGTATATTATGTACGTAACTTGTAGGGTACCTAAAAGAAAATATGAAAGTGTATGCTCACAATATATTAAAAAGATAATAATTAAAATATATAACGATAAATAAAATAAATTTGGCCTAGAGTAGCTAGTTCTAGAAATCACAATGCTAGTCGTTCCGTTCACCAACTGCCTAGAAATGGACCAAAAACTTGACCCACCAATATCATTCATGCAAACATAAGTGTACAATTTTCAAGTAATAAAGGGATTTGAGTCCTTAGTTATTGAACCTCAGGGAGTTGCGACACTAGAAACTACTACAAACTATTACTAATCATCTAGGCAAAAATAAAGGTTGATATGGGTTTTTATTAATCAAGTAACTAAATAAAAAGTGATTAACTAAGATGGTTGAAAATAAAGGATGGATATTCCCTAGAACCTTAGTTTCACCATGGCAATTTACTAATGCAAGTTAGATTTAGTCTGATCATATATCATTTGTGCTAATCTAATAGGTGTTCTAGTAATGTGTTAAGTCTTTCCAAATAATAACACCATATTTAGTAGTGACAAATTATATTTCTATGAATCAAAGACAACTAAGCTAAAGAAATTTCAGCCTACACTGATAAAGCCTTATATGAATAAGGCTAATTCCACACACTTATGGGTATGTGTTTGTGGAAAAAATCCTATAGAACTCATGTCTTTAAAGGAATATTGTTGATCACATCATATTGTATGAGCTAATTTGACATAATAAAATTTATACCATTCATTCATAAAACTAAATGAATCAATCATATATAAATTTCAAAATATCTATTGAAATGGTTCATGTTGAGATACTCCTAGATCCTAGAGAATACGAGTTTAGCTTCTAATGAATACACAATAAATATAAGGGAGGATGAAATATATCGTAAAAATATGATAAAGGGAGGAAATAATTGTTGGGAAATCAAGACAACAAATAAGGCAACAAAAACAAAAATTTAATGCCCGATTCAGCAGATTGCATCAACAACAATGTATCTAGGAAAGAGAGTAATAAGAGTTATACCTGTTATGGAGCAAGCCTAACAACAACTCTTGATGTAGTATCATGCTTATTCTTTAGGAAACAACACTCAAACAGTCATCAACAGCGTCCTCCTGGTGCAACACCACTGATGGCAGTTGATGACATCCTCCTAGCAGGTGAAGCCACCTCGACTATACAGTATTCCACACAGACCACTGAGAAGTCCACGTCACACTACCAGAGCCAACGGGAAGGAGTTGTCCCTTTGAACGTCAGTGTACTAGCGTAATTCACTCTACCACAATTATCTCTCCCCTGCTATCCCTCCATTTTCGAGTAGGACTTGCTCAGGCTCTCTATTAGTTCTACAACTAGAGAGGAAAACAATTGTCAGATATTATTGTTGAGTCTAGGAAGCTCTCGGTGCCCCTCTATTTATAGGAGATGTTAGGGTCAGGGTTTCGAGTTAGTATGGGAGTCAAAGAGATGGAATTCATGATTTTTTTGGAAACTATGAACGGTGAACTGATCGGTTCACTATCCAACTGGTTAGTTCAGAGATGAACCAGTCATTTCATCTCTTGAACCAGTCGATTCATGTACTTTCATGTTCTAAATCAAATTGGCATTCAATATTCAATTAATGATAATTCATGACATCAACATCAACCCTTGATTCAATTGAACTGACCATTGAACCAGACTGTCCAGATGATGAACTAGTCATTTCACATCATGAAATGTTTGTTTCATATCATGAAATAGTCAATTTACTTTTCTAGCTCAGGAAAATATTAAGCCAATTCTTGTTTCAAATTGACCTAAAACTCCAATCGATATGTTCAACACTTGAACGGCTGATTCAGGTCCAATCAATCAATTTTAAACCTCGATTTTTTAATTGAATACCTAAACACTCTTAGTAATAAATTTAACATCATTCATGAATAAACTCCTATTCTAAGTGCATCCTATGCGTGTGACCCTATAGGTCCCAAATTGCATTGGCAGTGAATGTCCATAACCAACTTATGACATCACAAGAAATGGTGGTATGTAGAAATGCATTATTGCTACCCAAGTAGTTTGGAAAGTTAGAGAACAACTTCAACCTACAATCCATGATTAGTTTTACCATGATCATATAGTTCCTTTGTCTCTAATATCTGGATTGAACTCGAGGCATGGAATCGTCATTCTCTACAATGTTCAATCCATGTTCATTGACCTAGAGAAGACCGTTTGAGATGCATGTGAGTTCACATATCACATATTGAATCACATGAGTATGTCCATACATTTCTCAGTCTCACTTATCAAAGGCCTGGATATCAATCTACTGAGGGGAAAATCGCATCTACATCACTCACACTCAATCCCCATGAGTTACAATGCACTTGAGCATCACCTTTGTGATAACCCTTATTCAAGGTCACATTGGATGATGTCTAAATGTATTTAACAACATGTGATGAGTGTAGTGACTTCAGGTCTAAGAACCACAATCACCACTTACACTATGAGATTTGATTCTAATTACCATTCCATGGTCTTCATGTATCACTCACAAGGTAGGTCTGTCCAATACACTATTCTCTAACATGTACATATGTGCTTGACTTGATATCACATATCATGACTAATGAAGCTCTTTCATCAGTCAACACACACTCTAGTCTTTATGTATTACTATTATCTAATTTTATTCCACAATAATGTCTGACTAGGGATATAACAAGAATGTATGCACTCTTATAACACATATGATCTCATTGTTTAGGTCATCAACCTGAATAAATATGTCATCGAGTAACACCATTCTTTAGACATCTACTATGTCTGTTTCATCATCTCATGATTGAGACAAATATAATAAATGGAATTACCTTTATCATTATCAAATCAGGTATCTATTTCCACATTCCAATCATTATATGATCGGCTCTCTGGGCATACATACCAGTAGACTCCTACTTGCACTTAGAGACAATCACCCACAAATCTTATTCCAAGTGATCTTAACATTTCATATTTTTTCTGCGCCAAGCTCTTTCATAGCCGGTTAGTAACATGTACTTTTAGTCATTATTTTGCAAGTTTCACATCTCCTCGTTATACAAGTTCTTGTATGAGATGGAATTGCTTTAGTATTATATCTGAGATTCCTTGCCTAACTAGTAGCTCCATTGTTGTCATAATATTCTATTATGTCATAAATGATTGGAACCTCCCACAAGTTCATCTATATGAACTTCTAGATCCATACAATATCCTATATTATTCTCATAACACCAAGATACTCAACTTTTATTATAGAATTAAACAAATGTCTCTTACTCACAGCTCTTTCCACCTTGTAGTTCTCATTTTAAGGTCAAACACAAGTTTATATTGTGACCATTAATTTTATTTGTCATTTTGGAAGCTTGCATTGGTGTAACATTTTACACCCAACTATTCCTTATTACCATAATCAAGGATCTGATCCTTTTAGCACTTCTCAAATACTTGAGGATGTTTTGTTGGAAGTCTAGTGACTTTCACTGGGATTTGACAGATATCCACTCGTCATGTCCAATATATATGAGATAACGAGATAATTATATAACATTGCATACATGATAGATCCAATTGAGAATGCATATGGCATATTACTCATGTTTTCCTATTCTTCACAAGAAATGGGACAATAAGATCTTGAGAGACTAATCCCATGGAACATGGACATATTTTTTTCACCAAGTCCCATATGTTGGACCCTTCAACATCCAGTCAATGTTGTGATCTTGCTTAGGTTAAGAAGCTTTCTAGATCTATCTGTATAGATCTCAATTCCTATCACATAGGATGCTTTGCCTAAACTCTTCAGAGAAGGTACTTTCCTAGCCAGGTTTTAACATATGCACTATATGGATGTTGTTCCCCATCGGTATGTAGAATATAAATATTCTCCCACTGAATCTTTTGTAATCACATATTTCTTCTTCATTCGAACTCAAGTCAAACTCTTTGACTATCTAGTTAAACTGAAGATTCCAGCTCTGAGATTCTTACTTCAATCTAAATATTGACTTTTGTATCTTACATACTTTATTTGCATTATATGGGTTTTTAAAACCTTTAGGATGTGTCATGTATACATCATATACAATATTCCAGTTAAGGAATGTGGTTTTAACATCCATTTTGCCAAATCTCATAGTCACATTAAGATATAATAGCAAGCATTATCCTGATGGATTCATAATGTTCAACACCTTGAACTTGTTTGAGTCTCTTTGCAACCAATCTACTCTTATAGGTTTGTACACTACTGTCCATATCAGTCTTATTCTTCAATTCCCAATTGCACCTTATGGGTTTTACCCCCTCAAGTGGATCCACCAAGGTCATACCTTATTGGTGTACATGGACTCCATTTTGGATCTCATGACCTCAAGCCATTTCTCAGACTATGGTTCCTCAATAGCTTTTAGGTAGGTTGTTGACTCATTGTATATGATCAAATCACTACCTTCTTGAGTTATAAGATATCATAATCTTGCAAACTGAAGGCATGTTCTACTAGATCTATGAGTATTTATGTTACGTAAGGAACTTCAGATTCCACAACAATTTGTGATTCTCATTATTCCTATTGTACCTCTTTAGGTTCAATGTTTTCTTATTTGTTTCCAACTTTTTGAGTTCTACTTCTCTCCCCCTAATTCCTTTGGAATTAAATTCCCTTTTAGAAATACAACTATCCTGGCAATAAACAATTTTGTTTTTGGGTTGGAATATAAAGATAGTATTCAACAAAATAACATTTATGCGATTTGTGGACAAAGCTATTCAAGAAACTATTTTCTAACACAAGCTTAAAATCCTAATCCTATATAAAAGACACTGGGATACTTCCCATGCCATATCTCATATGGTGTCTTTTAAACCATTTTAGACGATACATTGTTTTAGTGTAAAGCATGTGCCCAACAAGGAATTTAGAAAGTCATCTAGATTTTATCAATAACTGCACCATGACTAACAAGGTCTGATTCCTTCTTTTTGATACATCATTATGTTTCAGGTGGAGTTCATTGTGATACATTATCACGGTCTATCCAGAAGGTCCTCAAACTCTTTGTTTAAAATATATCAACATTGGTCATATCGAAGTGTCTTAATACTTTTACCAAGTTAGTTACACACTTAATTCATGATATTCGTACTTGTATTTTATTAAATACAAACTTTTGTATCTACTTATAACATCAATACATATAATGAGGCATTGGTAATTACCTTTAGCATTTATTCTAAAAGGGTCTATGTACATCAGTATGTACTAGCCCTAATAGAACACATGATATCTCACCACACCTAGTAAAATGTGTTTTTGTCATTTTGCCTAATAAACAAGACTTGTGTGTCTCTATTGGTTCAATAACCAAAAGAGTCTAGACGACCATCATTATGGATTCTAGAAATGACTTTCTCATTTATGTGTTCTAGATGACAATGCTATAGAGATTCATTGTTTGAGTTATCGACTCATTCATTATATGTGCTAAGCATATTTGTCTTATAACTATCAAGTATAGATTATAATACATAGGGCATTGCTATATAAGATCTTATCTTTCAAAACAAAACATCAATTTATTTATGATATTCTTGTCCATACAAGATATTGATGTTTTCATCAATGGTAGGTACATAATAGCAATTCACTAATTCTATTACATGTGCATGAATGTCAACTTCCAACTATAGTGGCAACAACTCTTCTCTACACAGTTTCTAGCTTACTTTTTCTCAGGTCCTAAATTAGAGATCTCCATCTCTGATAACACCAAATTTTGTGATGTTTTTGGCCTTTATTCTATTATCAAAACTGCCCTTTTCTGCCTTTTTCCTCTCTTTTATATGCATTTTCGCAATAATTAGCCAAGCAATGCTCTCAGTCCAATATTTCCATCTTTTTCAGAGTTTCCTCCTATTTTGGCCCATTTAGCACCAATAAGGCCGTTCTGGCCCGCAAATAAGTCCAAGACTGTCTCGGTCCCCTGACGCCCGATACACACGCTGACCGGCAAGGCTGCGCGATATGACGACGCACGACGCAAGGATGCCGCGCGAGAAGGTACCGATGGACGACACGCCTCTTTACCCGACAGGGAGCCAAGCGCGCCACAACTACTCCATGTGTCGCGCAATATCGGCCACCCATCGGCAGGCGCCCCTTGCCACGACGCCCGACACCTGACCTCCTTGTGCCAGGCGATACCCGCGTCAGCCGACCACCAACTGAACGGCGGAAAGGAGGACACGTGGCGCTTCGAGCACCATATCTTCTCACGACCAGCTGCCTATAAATAGCAGCTACAGGGAGCCAAAAAGACAGCTTAGACAATTCGGACAAGCTTGGTCACTTCAGGTTTGGGAGAGTCGAGTGATCTTCAGAGGAGGCTGCGAGAGCAGGCGTATCGTGCTCCAGTGTTCGTACCGGGCGACACTAGGTGAGCTCTTCCCCATCGCGAGAGGGAGGGGACTGGTTCACCTAGGACTGTACCGGGCGACACTGAGAGCCGATATCGGCCGATGTAGATACACGACACGAGTGCCCGACACCAGTGACCGGCAATAGGATATGCAGCTCCATGCCCGAAATGATAACGAACCCGATACGCTCTGCCCGTCAGGCGTGTCGCCTGAGAGGGTGTACCGCCCGACTCGAGCGTATCGGCCAGGTCCTTGAGCGATGCAGTCGCCCGTCGCGGCGTGCCATTTGAGAAAACGTGCCGCCCGACACGGCTGTATCGGGTTAGGCCCCTGTCCGATATCGGGCGGGATGGTTACTGTAGCTTGTCATCCTTCTACATCAAGAAGGCGACACCTATCTTTAATTCTATTATTTAATTCCTTTACTTATGCATTGTAATTAAGACCTTTAATGCTTATAGAAATGGAAATGCTTAATTACTTGCTGCTCTATTCTTGGTGTGATATGTTGGATGACTGCTATGTTTGATATCCGAACTCTAGCTTGCATGTTTTGGATCGCATTTCGCTTAGCTACCGAATCGTGTTTTCCCGTCGCAACAACTTCGAGAGTTGTGTTGTGGATCTAGTGTTTGGTCTGATTCTGGAGTACGAGAGTGCCTGGAACGGAGTTGTTTCAGTAACATTTCACTCTAACTTTGAGCCCAACAACCTCGAGAGGGGTGCCGAGGCTTGGTTAGAGGTACCCACTCTGAGAGGAGGGGTACAGGATGTTACCGGTGCCGCTTGTTTTGCTATAGTCTTATCCTTCGTACCTTGCTCTAGCTCTAGTTTTATCTTTCTGTTTCTATCGCATGAAAACCCCTAAAAACTACTAAATGACTAAAACCTTAAATCTTTCTAGTAACTCCACTTGGAGATAGTTTTCTTGTTTTGTTTGTGACATCTTTACGCTTCCCTTCTGGGGAATTTACAATCTCTTTTACCTGCCGGAGTGTAGCGTGTCGATTATGGGTTCTCAACACTACCCCCTTGTCCCTGTGTTCGACCCCGTATATCTACTTCGACCCCGTAAATAAAGTTGCGGGGGCCTAGAAGGATTCAGGTTTATAAATGTAAAAGCTCGACTACCTCAAATCCGCCTCGAAATTTAGGACACGCGATTTAGGCCAGTCAACTTTTTGGCGCCGTTGTCGGGGACAAGGCAAAAACGGTACTGTAGACAAATCTGAATCCACTAACTACACTCATGTGCCTCAAGCTTGGAAACGAGCTTGACAGCACCCTTTTTCTTTATTCTTTCTCCTTACTATTATTCTTAGCCTAAGCTAAACAATTCAATTTTCTAACTTGATTTTTTTATATGCTCTTGCAGGAACCCTGAAAGATGACCTGCTCCACTGAGTTTTGATATCATGTCTCGTTGTGAGCAGTCTCTTCCTGAAGGTGAATGTCAGGGCCGAGGCGAGAGGGTGAGCCATCCCAGCTTGGTTGGTCAGCTTTCCGCCTACATAAAAAGACAGGACACCATTATCAGCAAACTAGTACAAGATACGCTTCCCGGCCCCGGAGTTCAGAATTCCATGCAACACCAGATGGCGAGTCTGTAGATGTGCCAATGGGAAGTTGATCAACGATTGGCCCAAATGGCAGCACTGATGAAGAACCCTACGGGGAAGACACTCTCCTACCCGGAAACTGCCAGAATGGCGGTACTAAGGTCCGGGAAGACGGTGGAGCGCACAGCTGAAGCCGAACCGGAGCCTAAACCGAGGTCTAAGAGCACTATTCCAGCAGAGGGCGAAGGTGGACACGCAGAAGCTCAAGAGCCTGCAAAGAAGCCTTCCGACGAGCTACCTGGTGGGAGGAATCCTTACGCTCCAAGACCGTCGTTCCCGTATAAGCTGATAAAGGCAAATCTGAAGAAGCGTCATGAGAGGTTCATGGACTCGATCAGGAAACTACATCTTGAAGTCCCCTTCCTTGATGCATTGGAAGAGATGCCTATGTATGCCAAGTTCCTCAAGGACCTTATCACAAAGAAGAGAAGGGGAGGAAGGACAGAGACAGCGTATCTAGCTTCCGCCTCCTCCACCTTCTTGAAGCCTGATACGCCAAATAAGAGAAGGGATCCCGGAGCTTTCACAATCCCGTTCTCCGTAGGAGACAATGTCGAGCACAAGGGTCTAGCAGACTTGGGAGCAAGCATCAGCCTCATGCCCCTAAGTTTCGCACAAAGGGTGGGTTTGACCGACATGGTTCGAACCAACATGCGGATCCAACTGGCAGACCACACCTTCAAGAGACCTGTCGGCATTGTTGAAGATGTGTCGATCAGGGTTGGAAATTTCTTCATCCCCTGTGACATAGTCGTGGTCGACACGGCTGAAGACCCCCGTTACCCGATCATCTTTGGACGCCCTTTCTTGGCAACAGGAAAAGCGTTGATTGATGTCTCCGAGGGGATAATCACTTTGAGGGTCGGAAACGACCATATTGACTTCAAGTTGAAGGATATCATGAGAAGCCCTTCCCTGGCTGAATCAACATGTTTCGCAGATAGCTACAATAAATTCTGTGAGGAAAAAGAGGAGAATATGTGTGGGAGCTTCTATCTGACGAAGGCGCGCTCGTCGGCTAACCCTCACTGGATTAGCATTACCTTGCCTAATCTACTTCACAACTCTGGGACAGAGTGTGGAGTAAGTTTGGGGGGGTACCATGTACCAGTGAGGGAGGTACAAAATTATGTCAAATTTTCTAACTTAATCTTTTGATTCTTTTGTTTATCATGTATACATATACTTGTTCATGTAAAACTCTTGGATACATATACATGTTCATATAAAATTTTGAAATTTTGCAAAATTTTACTTATTTTGTTCTCATTCATATGTACAAAGTTGTTATATTAGTAAAACCTGATGCAACTGCCTACCAAGTTTATTTTCTTTGTGCTAAATATCACGCAAGTCCTATTATATCTTTTTGATAGTGCTGCTTCAAATGAACAAAAGAATATGTTTTGCCATGCCAAAAATTTCGAATAATATAATAATCTCGCAAACAGCTAAAAGACGAGTATGGAGAAGGAAAAAGCTGCCCAAACAGCAAGAATCTCTTTGTTTCCCCTTACCAGAAAAAAATCCTAAAAAGAGAGAGAAGCCTTATGAGCGTGAATAAAAGCATAAGAGTTGTGCCCAATAAAAGAAAAAAAATTTACACACACTTGTTTCCCAAAAGTACCCATCTTTAGGCATGGTAGATCCGGGGTTGTGGTACGTAGGATGTGAAATCACTGCTCTAAAGCCAACTGGCTTGGACTGTAGGGACCACTTGCCCGTTAACGGACCCTTACCTGGATGGACCGATGGGAAACAAGAAGAAAACCGAAAAAGCCTTAGCCTACCCTATACACAACTTTCTGCCCCGAAAATAAAGCTGTTTGGTGTGGAAGCTAACTTCGAAATCATACAACAATGTCTCGTCGAAGCTGTAGAGAATAATCTTACTTAAACAATAAGGCAAGAAAGACGAAGTCTTTTGTTCGTAATGAGGCAGCATTATCTCTAAAGGCATTACGATACTTGTTTTACATCTTAGCCTGAGAAGCATACTACGCAAGAAGAAGCATCACTAAATAAAGTTTAAATATTGATTGCGGACAATCAAAACGCTAAGTTTGGGGGAGTGGATAACACCAAATTTTGTGATGTTTTTGGCCTTTATTCTGTTATCAAAACTGCCCTTTTCTGCCTTTTTCCTCTCTTTTATATGCATTTTCGCAATAATTAGCCAAGCAATTCTCTCAGTCTAATATTTCCATCTTTTTCAGAGTTTCCTCCTATTTTGGCCCATTTAGCACCAATAAGGCCGTTCCGGCCCGCAAATAAGTCCAAGACTGTCTCGGTCCCCTGACGCCCGATACACATGCTGACCGGCAATGTCGCACCCCGATCTCACACTAACCTCAATCCACGAGATTAGGGCGCGACGGAGGGATTACTCACAAGCCAAACCTCTCATAACTTTTTAAACCATTTTAAGGACATTAAAAAGATAAACTGATTTATGCTGTAAAATGAAGCTAAACAATATGCGGAAGCATTTTTATTAAACTGACTAGTAATATAAACAAAGTCTACAGCATATTACATTGTCCGACATAAAATAAGGCATAACGACTAATTTACATCCTTATACACATTCTCTCTCACCCACACCATGTCCCAAAGATCGAGGGGAAAGGACTAAGAGACCTCTAACTACTAACTACATATACCTTCTACAGACTAAGCATTAGGATGAAAGGATCCTTCAGATTCCTGCTGCTGATGATGACCTGAAAATGTTTGAGTAGAGGGATGAGCCTACTCGCTCAGTGAATATCATTTCATTTAGCTATCACTAAACAACTCATCAGATATATAAAATTGAAATAAAAGATAAGTGCAGGACTAAACAGGGCAGTTCTAATGACATAGCAGATTTACAGATAACAATCTCATTTCAAGCAACATCAGATATTTTAAACAAATAAACTGATATAGAGAATTGGTACAGAAATTCAGATCTCTTAACATATTAAGTTTACTGTGATCCTATATGATTACATAATTATATCATTATTATGCCCTAATCATATGCAGTGTACTCTGCATATAAAGATCCGTAGCGAACTATGATCCCACCGTACAAGACTTAGTGACACACCCGGGAAATGCTAAGTCTGACGCCAGCCCTGCTCTGCCACAGGACCACAGGCTCTCCGGCCTCAATGCACTACTCCGAGTGCTCTAGACTCCTCCTCTAACCTGAGTACACAGGCGGAGAGTCTCACGGGGTTACCTCCATGACTCCACATGGATCTTGTTGCAATAACCCCTATTTTCTCCAGTGCCACCGTGACTCCACACGGATTATTGTTGAACACTGCCTCTCTGTCCTCGTGCCACCATGACTCCGCACGGTTAATGTTGCAACACGAGTTTCACCCCTAAGAAGCAGATCTCTCGAAGGGGTTCTACGGTGTTAGGGCACCTAAGTCTATTAACTGATTAACATATAAACATTTAAACAGGAATATCACATTTACAGATTTCATATCAGATCACAATACACTGTCATTCTAAACCGACAGAGCAATATATTTCAAATCATTGTAATTTCTGAGAAATTCTCATACCATGCATTCAGACAAATTAGAAATGCATAAATAACCCAACTTATTTCAATTTGGCACATACATAGCGAATTTACGCAATTGAACATCTTATTGCACAAATTAAAGAAATTTACTTCACATATGCGAATCATACTCAACAATTATCAATTCTCTAAAATTCTCGAAAAACGTGCACATTAACCCAAATCCTGGTTTGTGCATCACTTAACTCAATTAAGAGTTAATTACATATCACAATACAATTTAATAACAATACTTGAGAATTTCTCGTAATATTTCAGAGAAATGTGCCATTTCATGTAAATATCAATTTACACATATTAACGTCAAAAGATATATGCAATTAGGGTTTTCAATGCATATTTTATTTATTCATATCAACTTTGAAATCGTACATCTGATAATTTATCAGAAATCTTCATTGTCTGGGTTCATACCCAAATCATACCATTTTCAGACATGAATTTCTAATTTCAACATTCAAATGAGCAATTTAGGTTCCAATGAACCATATAAATCTATTGATTCAATCCATACTGTTCAAATGCTAAATTTAATCATATAACAGTGTCTAGAAGCATTTTATGAACTAAAAAGGTCGGGCGACGCCAAACGCTGCCCGACGCCTGATAACGCCTGTTATCAGCGTAATTCGTGCACAAAATAGAAAATATTCAAACACCTGAGTTTATTAATGATAAATAAATGAAACCCTACTCACATTGATTTGGACTATCCGGATTTGTTCGGAAATGCATCCAAGGCCTGTTTCAGGGCGGATTTCGGTTGCCTTCTACCTTGGCTTTTACACTGTTCATCATTCTGTTGCTCACAACGACCCCACGTCTAGCCCAGGTTGACGGAATAGCTTCCTTGATGGCCAACTTGCAGCTAGGGCTATGGATTCACAGAGGAACCTTGAAATCGAAGTTCTCCTGAAGCTTTCCCTGCTACTAGGCATTACCTAGGCGGCTTCCATGGCTGTGTGCAGTAGCTGCTGCTGCAAGAACTGGATGGGGCGTCGCCCCTTGCTACTTAGGCGCAAGTGGCGCAAATGGAGGCGATGAGCTGCGATTGCTTGCTCCAAACCTTCCTCTGGCCGGTCGCTTGCTGCATCTGCAGCTTGGACGGCCCCTGCTGGGTGGCGCCCTAGCAGCTCTGCTGCTTGGTAGGGCTGCGGCTAGGGCAAAGGAAAAGGAAGAGGGTAGGAAGAAAAGGTAGGGGCGCCGCTGGAGCGGCCCCTCTCAAGCCCAAATCGGTCGTCGACGCTACTGCTGCTTGGCTGCTAATGCAGCTCTGTAGGTCGGCCGCTTCTGCTGGGCGCTACCATAGCTGCTCTACTGATCGGGCTGCAAGTGGGTGAGGTAGAGGAAGATGAAGGGTGGAGGAAGGAAGGCGGAAGTATGTCTGCTGGGAAACGGAGCTAGGGATCCAGGAAATCGCCTACGAAACCCCCCCCCAATCGCTACTGAACCGGGCGTTGGGTTGGGCGCCACTTCTCTGTGCCTCTGTCGGTTTAGAAAAGAAGAAGACAAAGGAGAAGAAAGGAAAAAGGGAAATAGAAATAAAAGCTAATACTGGAAAAATTGCAAAATCAAACCCTGGTTCTTAAAAACACTATAACTTTCACCTCAAATGTCTGATTGAGGTGATTATTTTTTGCAAAACTTCAAGCACGAGGTCCACTACCCCTCAAAGCAAGAAATCATGCTAAATAGCTTATCTTGATTATTAGATAATCACAACTGGTCAATGAACTAATTGCATCTTGAGTACTTTATTCAACTTAATTAAAATATTGATGCACTAAGCAATGTGCTTAGCACTAATCGATGTACTTATTAGTTAACTTAGTTATGGGTCATAACAATCTCCCTCCCTTATAAGAATTTCGTCCCGAAATTCCTAAAAGAGAAAAGGAAATTGGTACGCATCTCAGACTCAAGCTCCCATGTAGCTTCCTCTAGGTTATGATTCCTCCATAAGACCTTCACTAAAGGCATCTCATGATTCTTAAGCTTCTTGATCCTCCGATGAACTATCTGTATTGGTCCCTCAACATAGGACACATCTGATCTGAGCTGTACAGGTTCTGGGTCCATTATCTTCTTTGTACCATGATAACATTTCTTCAACATCGATACATGAAATACATCATGTAGATTATCCAATTCAGATGGCAATTCCAACCTATAGGCTACAGGTCCAATCCTTTCAATAACATGATATGGGCCCATAAACCCAGGAGTCAATTTGCCTCGCTTACCAAACCTCAACACTCCTTTCCATGGCGAAACCTTCAAATACACTTCATCACCAACCTGAAACTCAAGAGGTCAACGCCTCTTCTCAGTATAACTCTGCTATCTGTCCTGAGCAGCTTTCAACTGTTCTTTGATCACTGCAATCTTTTCAGTGGTCAAATCCACTATCTCTGGTCCAAGAATCTGCCTTTCACCTACCTCATACCATCATGTGGGTGATCTACACTTCTGCCATATAAAGCTTCATATGGGGCTATACCAAGACTGGAATGGTGACTATTGTTGTATGCAAGCTCTATAAGGCTCAAGTGTTCTTCCCAACTTTCACAGAAATGCAAGACACCTGCTCTCATCATGTCCTCAAGAGTCTGAATGGTCCTCTCAGACTGACCATCCGTCTGTGCATGGAAAGTTGTACAAAATCTCAACTTTGTGCCCAAAGCATGATGCAACTGATTCCAAAATCTAGATGTGAACTTAGGATACCGTGCAACCTAACTATCTCATCCATGAATATCTTATCCAACTTCAGAACATCAAAGGTTGACTTAACATGAAGAAAGTGAGCAGACTTAGTCATTCTATCCACAATCACCATATCGAGTCACAACCTTTAGGTGTCTTGGGCAACCCTATCACAAAATATATTGTGATATGTTCCCATTTCCATTCTGGTATAGGAAGAGATTGCAAGGTACCAGCAGGTTTCTGATGCTCAGCTTTAACCTGCTGACACACTCCACATCTAGTCACGTACTCTGCCACATCTCTCTTCATACCAGACCACCAGTACAACTCCTTGAGATTCATGTACATCTTAGTGTTGCCTGGATGCATGTGCCTCCTCAAGAATCTATTCTTTCAAATCACCATCTCCAGGTACACACAACCTGTCATGCAGATATAGCAATCCAGATAGTGACGCCATAACTTAAGAGCATGAACTACAACAACTAACTTCATATCATGTATCGGATAATACTCTTCATTCTATGCTACTTTCCTCATGTTATTATTGTAAGAATTTATTTCATAACGCACTTCACTTATATTATATTTCTCCTTTTGTTCAAAACACACTTATATCATTTCAAATTTATATCTTACTCTTTTCGAGTCATTATCATATTGTTTATCTAACTTTCAATTTAACTACATTTAAACCCTGGATTTTATTAGCACTAGCTTACCCTTCATTGTGCAAATCTTATTTTATAGAGATGCTAGTATTCAAGGTCACCTTGAACTACTATAACTCTAAGCATTCTAGGGTTTGGTCCTTATCAGTAACATAGCATTATTGTGATGTGACTTTGCTTCCTTAGTTTTGAAATCAAACTTTAGATCTCATAAGTTCATCCATCTACTTGTAATGAATACAACGGATATGAATAATCATCAATGAACTATAGATATATAACAGAAATGTAACATCAACCAAGTTCTCTAGCATAACTTATTAACATAAATGCTACAGATAAACATGATACTTGTTACCCAAGCATCACACATGGCTCACAGGGCCATTCATATCTTGTCGCCTCTCACTAGGCAACAACTAATTCACATGGCTCACAAGGCCATGCACATCTTGTCACCTCTCACTAGGCAACAACTTATTCACATGGTTCATAAAATCCATACACATTATTACTTTTATTAAGCAACAACAACATCAACACACAAAAAGCCAATCAACATTTATTATATAAATGTCACAGCCCAAACTTGGCTATATTCATCATCTCATCATACCTGCATGGTTATTAGGCATGATAACAGTCATATAAGATATTCATCACATCATGTGATACAATAGTAATACCATCATTCCTTGACCAGGAATTAGGGTTCACTATCAAACAGGGCTTATCATTCCCTTTTCCCCAAATTAGGGTTAGGGTTCCCCATTTCTCATTAATTCAGACCCTCTTGAGTTAACCAACTTTATCTTGTATTAAGGTATTTCCCCTCTTAATGAATTCCATCACAGAATACGCACCCTTAGCATATAATGCATAGGCCACACATTAGAATTGTCCAGCTATCTCACATGATATGAACTTATCTTAGTTTAAGGCATAACTTATAAAGTTGTCTATAAACAATCGCAATGATACACCCTCAACTAGGGTTTCACAAGGATACACCCTCCACTAGGGTTTACTAATCATGTATTTGATCCATGCATTTGTTATGCATTACCGATTAGTATCATTAAGGGTATTTCTCACCTAATCATTAAATTTAATCTGACCCTTATTGTGTTCCTTTATTTCTAATTAAGGATTGCTCATATGAGGTCCCAATGTTGGGTCTCCGATATCAGTTCCAACTAATTCTTAGTTGTTCTAATCTTTCTCTTATATCTCAACATCTTAGTGTATATACATTTTTCACCATGATTTGGGTCTAAATTATCCAGAATCTACTTTTATTATATTATTAATAAGAGTCATTAGATCTCAGTAACGCATCCTGCCAGCCGGACCAGGCCGAACCTGTAGTCCTGAAGCCAAGAGCTACTCAGGATTAACCAACTCCTATTAATCTCAAACATGTGGAAAGAATATCCACTTAGGGCAAACTCATTTAAACATAACTTCTGGTATACTTAATACAAAGAATATAAACAATAACTAAATCACTTCATGACACACAACAATATAAAAGAATCATATTTATTCTATAAACTGAAAATCTAAATCCATACATATAAGAGCATTTCTAATGATTTCCAATCAAATAAGCAATATAAAGAAAGAGTTGCATCGTATCCTATGTTTAATCTCTTACTCCTGCATAATTTCCAGTTTCTTAACCCTAAGATTTCTAGGGTTTCTCTCTAGCCTATCCTTCCTCTGCATACCTGGCCAGGGCATCCAGAGAAGAATAGACAGAGTAGCTTGATACTGGTCAATCTAAGTATTCAGACACCTGGCCATGGTATCTAAACACTCAGACCTCCCAGAGCCAAAGACATATCACTTCTTATTTTCCTCACTTATAACTTTATCTTTTGATCCTAATGATCCCTGATGACTCAGCCTAAGCTCTCTACTTGGTTCTCGTGACCACATCCTCTTCCTGTCATCTGCAATAGTATAACAGAACACTTCCTGTTAAAAAATTGCAGTTAGAAGGAAGACACTTAAGTCCTAATCCTATTGGTCTCTTATCGTCCCCTGACCTTGACTTAGAGTATTCATATACTCAACCTATGCTCTGATACCAAGTTGTCACACCCCGATCTCACACTAACCTCAATCCACGATATTAGGGCGCGACGGAGGGATTACTCACAAGCCAAACCTCTCATAACTTTTTAAACCATTTTAAGGACATTAAAAAGATAAACTGATTTATGCTGTAAAATGAAGCTAAACAATATGCGGAAGCATTTTTATTAAACTGACTAGTAATATAAACAAAGTCTACAGCATATTACATTGTCCGACATAAAATAAGGCATAACGACTGATTTACATCCTTATACACATTCTCTCTCACCCACACCATGTCCCAAAGATCGAGGGGAAAGGACTAAGAGACCTCTAACTACTAACTACATATACCTTCTACAGACTAAGCGTTAGGATGAAAGGATCCTTCAGATTCCTACTGCTGATGATGACCTGAAAATGTTTGAGTAGAGGGATGAGCCTACTCGCTCAGTGAATAGCATTTCATTTAGCTATCACTAAACAACTCATCAGATATATAAAATTGAAATAAAAGATAAGTGCAGTACTAAACAGGGCAGTTCTAATGACATAGCAGATTTACAGATAACAATCTCATTTCAAGCAACATCAGATATTTTAAACAAATAAACTGATATAGAGAATTGGTACAGAAATTCAGATCTCTTAACATATTAAGTTTACTATGATCCTATATGATTACATAATTATATCATTATTATGCCCTAATCATATGCAGTGTACTCTGCATATAAAGATCCGTAGCGAACTACGATCCCACCGTACAAGACTTAGCGGCACACCCGGGAAATGCTAAGTCTGACGCCATCCCTGCTCTGCCACAGGACCATAGGCTCTCCAGCCTCAATGCACTACTCCGAGTGCTCTAGACTCCTCCTCTAACCTGAGTACACAGGCGGTGAGTCTCACGGGGTTACCTCCATAACTCTGCACGGATCTTGTTGCAATAACCCCTATTTTCTCCAGTGCCACCGTGACACCGCACGGATTATTGTTGAACACTGCCTCTCTGTCCTCATGCCACCATGACTCCGCACGGTTAATGTTGCAGCACGAGTTTCACCCCTAAGAAGCAGATCTCTCGAAGGGGTTCTACGGTGTTAGGGCACCTAAGTCTATTAACTGATTAACATATAAACATTTAAACAGGAATATCACATTTACTGATTTCATATCAGATCACAATACACTGTCATTCTAAACCGACAGAGCAATATATTTCAAATCATTGTAATTTCTGAGAAATTCGCATACCATGCATTCAGACAAATTAGAAATGCATAAATAACCCAACTTATTTCAATTTGGCACATACATAGCGAATTTACGCAATTGAACATCTTATTGCACAAATTAAAGAAATTTACTTCACATATGAGAATCATACTCAACAATTATCAATTCTCTAAAATTCTTGAAAAACGTGCACATTAACCCAAATCCTGGTTTGTGCATCACTTAACTCAATTAAGAGTTAATTACATATCACAATACAATTTAATAACAATACTTGAGAATTTCTGGTAATATTTCGGAGAAATGTGCCATTTCATGTAAATATCAATTTACACATATTAACGTCAAAAGATATATGCAATTAGGGTTTTCATGCATATTTTATTTATTCATATCAACTTTGAAATCGTACATCTGATAATTTATCAGAAATCTTCATTGTCTGGGTTCATACCCAAATCATACCATTTTCAGACATGAATTTCTAATTTCAACATTCAAATGAGCAATTTAGGTTCCAATGAACCATATAAATCTACTGATTCAATCCATATTGTTCAAATGCTAAATTTAATCATATAACAGTGTCTAGAAGCATTTTATGAACTAAAAAGGTCGGGCGACGCCAAACGCTGCCCGACGCCTGATAACGCCTGTTATCAGCGTAATTCGCGCACAAAACAGAAAATATTCATGCGCCTGAGTTTATTAATGATAAATAAATGAAACCCTACTCACATTGATTTGGACTATCCGGATTCGTCCGGAAATGCGTCCAAGGCCTGTTTCAGGGCGGATTTCGGTTGCCTTCTACCTTGGCTTTTACACTGTTCATCGTTCTATTGCTCACAGCGACCCCATGTCTAGCCCAGGTTGACGGAATAGCTTCCTTGATGGCCAACTTGCAGCTAGGGCTGTGGATTCACAGAGGAACCTTGAAATTGAAGTTCACCTGGAGCTTTCCCTACTACTAGGCATGCCCTAGGCGGCTTCCCTGGCTGTGCGCAGCAGCTGCTGCTGCAAGAACTGGATGGGGCGTCGCCCCTTGCTACTTAGGCGCAAGTGGCACAAATGGAGGCGATGAGCTGTGATTGCTTGCTCCAAACCTTCCTCTGGCCGGTCGCTTGCTGCATCTGCAGCTTGGACGGCCCCTGCTGAGCGGCACCCTAGCAGCTCTGCTGCTTGGTAGGGTTGCGGCTAGGGCAAAGGAAAAGGAAGAGGGTAGGAAGAAAAGGTAGGGGTGCCGCTGGAGCGGCCCCTCTCAAGCCCAAATCGGTCGTCGACGCTACTGCTGCTTGGCTGCTAATGCAGCTCTGTAGGTCGGCTGCTTCTGCTGGGCGCTACCATAGCTGCTCTACTGACCGGGCTGCAAGTGGGCGAGGTAGAGGAAGATGAAGGGTGGAGGAAGGAAGGCGGAAGTATGCCTGCTGGGAAACGGAGCTAGGGCTCCAGGAAATCGCCTACGAAACCCCCCCCAATCGCTACTGAATCGAGCGCTGGGTTGGGCGCCACTTCTCTGTGCCTCTGTCGGTTTAGAAAAGAAGAGGATAAAGGAGAAGAAAGGAAAAAGGGAAAAAGAAATAAAAGCTAATACTGGAAAAATTGCAAAATCAAACCCTGGTTCTTAAAAACACTATAACTTTCACCTCGGATGTCTGATTGAGGTGATTATTTTTTTGCAAAACTTCAAGCACGAGGCCCACTACCCCTCAAAGCAAGAAATCATGCTAAATAGCTTATCTTGATTATTAGATAATCACAACTGGTCAATGAACTAATTGCATCTTGAGTACTTTATTCAACTTAATTAAAATATTGATGCACTAAGCAATGTGCTTAGCACTAATCGAGGTACTTATTAGTTAATTTAGTTATGGGTCATAACAGGCAAGGCTGCGTGATACGACGACGCGCGACGCAAGGATGCCGCGCGAGAAGGTACCGATGGACGACACGCCTCTTTACCCGACAGGGAGCCAAGCGCTCCGCAACTACTCCATGTGTCGCGCGATATCGGCCACCCATCGGCAGGCGCCCCTCGCCACGACGCCCGACAGCCGACCTCCTTGTGTCGGGCGATACCCGCGTCAGCCGACCACCAACTGAACGGCGGAAAGGAGGACACGTGGCGCTTCGAGCACCATATCTTCTCACGACCAGCTGCCTATAAATAGCAGCTACAGGGAGCCGAAAAGACATCTTAGACAATTCGGACAAGCTTGGTCACTTCAGGTTTGGGAGAGTCGAGTGATCTTCAGAGGAGGCTATGAGAGCAGGTGTATCATGCTCTAGTGTTCGTACCAGGTGACACTAGGTGAGCTCTTCCCCATCCCGAGAGGGAGGGGACTGGTTCACCTAGGACTGTACCGGGCGACACTGGGAGCCGATATCGGCCGATGTAGATATGCGACACGAGTGCCCGACACTAGTGCCCGGTAATAGGATATGCAGCTCCATGCCCGACATGATAACGAACCTGATACGCTCCGCCCGTCAGGCGTGTCGCCCGAGAGGGTGTACCGCCCGACTTGAGCATATCGGCCAGGTCCTTGAGCGATGCAGTCACCCGTCGCGGCGTGCCGTTTGAGAAAACGTGCCGCCCGACACGGCTGTATCGGGTTAGGCCCCTGTTCGATATCGGGCGGGATGGTTACTGCATCCTGTCGTCCTTCTACATCAAGAAGGAGACACCTATCTTTAATTATGTTATTTAATTCCTTTACTTATGCATTGTAATTAAGACCTTTAATGCTTATAGAAATGGAAATGCTTAATTACTTGCTGCTCTATGCTTGGTGCGATATGTTGGATGATTGCTATGTTTGATATCTGAACTCTAGCTTGCATGTTTTGGATCGCGTTTCGCTTAGCTACCGAATCGTGTTTTCCCGTCGCAACAACTTCGAGAGTTGTGTTGTGGCTCTAGTGTTTGGTCCGATTCTGGAGTACGAGAGTGCCTGGAACGGAGTTGTTTCAGTAACATTTCACTCTAACTTTGAGCTCAGCAACCTCGAGAGGGGTGCCGAGGCTTGGTTAGAGGTACCCGCTCTGAGAGGAGGGGTACATGATGTTACCGGTGCCGCTTGTTTTGCTATAGTCTTATCCTTCGTACCTTGCTCTAGCTCTAGTTTTATCTTTCTGTTTCTATCGCATGAAAACCCCTAAAAACTGCTAAATGACTAAAACCTTAAATCTTTCTAGTAACTCCACTTGGAGATAGTTTTCTTGTTTTGTTTGTGACATCTTTACGCTTCCCTTCTGGGGAATTTACAATCTCTTTTACCTGCCGGAGTGTAGCGTGTCGATTCAGGGTTCTCAACACTACCCCCCTTGTCCCTGTGTTCGACCTCGTATATCTACTTCGACCCCGTAAACAAAGTTGCGGGGGCCTAGAAGGATTCGGGTTTATAAATGTAAAAGCTCGACTACCTCAAATCCGCCTTGAAATTTAGGACGCGCGATTTAGGCCGGTCAATCTCCTTCTTCTTCCTAAATCCTCTACATAAAGAGGGAAATTCCTTTCCATTTTCCACGCTAGTGACAATGCTGGAACTTTCTTTCCTTACTCATTTAAGTGAAAGTGACAGATTCCTTTTGCACTTGCCCCTCTCCTTATCTTGAGTGTAGAAGACTTGGACTTCATCTTGACCTCAGAACTCTTCTTGGCTTACCTTTTTCATTCGACTTCACTATGCTGATCATTATTATAGATTTGTCCTTCTTCATTCTTGCTTGACATGCTTCAAGCAAACATCCATTTTAGGCTTAGGTGCATTTTGGAGCGGGTCCCTCTGGCATTGGTCTTTCAAGGACATGGAACTTTCACTCATAATTGAGAAAGTTTCTCAAAGTCCTTAACCAGTTGTGGAAATTAATCCCATTTAGTTTGTCTTATTCAAGGACTGATTGTAATGATAACATGTTTGTGTTTTCCATTAGATTGTACAAAAGAAATTTTGCAAATTTGTCAAAACAGTTTGATAATATTGTTGATATTAATTAGGCATTTAATTATCACTCCCACTATTTTTTAAAGTTGATGGCCCTCACTACCACTTCGTAAGATTACATCATACAATCTTCTAGTGAGCTAAGATCCATGTTTCCTCAAATCAAGAGTCAAGTTTGGATGATTTCCCACAACTTGACTATTTAGGTAGACAACATTTGGCAATTGCATCTCATGCAACTCTTGGATAGATGGTGTGCATAAATCTTTGTCATAGTCATTTGCATGCTTCTAGGTACTTTATCCCATTAAGATCACCTGGTTGAACTTGACCCAAAATCCAACAAGATAGAGAATGTACCCTGCTTTGGCTATTCTACATACCTACCAACACACTTCCATGAGATAGACGACACACCATGCTTTGGCGTAACCTACTCTTGGTCTATCAAGCTTTTCATGTGTGTCGCTTATGGAAAACATCTTTGACTTAATATTTATTGAGGGATTTTATATATAAATACATATACATATCCAATCACCATATACTTATAGTACGTATCATATACATGTTACATCCCCACAAATGAAAACATGCAATAATAAAATGCAAGCAATGGTTATGGCCATACTATTGTAATTCCTTGGATCCTCAAGGAATTACTACCATAAGGTCTATATCATGTGTAAAAACCTATTGTTGGTGAATATCCATCATAGAACCAATCCACATTGATCAATTCAACACTTGAACTGACTGAATCGCTTCCTGACCGCTCGGTTGGGCTCCTAAAATGGTCGTCTAGTCTCATGCTCAACCAATGTTTTAACTCCTCTAGCCAATCGGTTGGGCCACTAGTCGAGCGGTTCATCCTCCTGTCATCTTGCCTCCTCTTTCCTTTAGCCGATCAATTTGACTACTGAACCAGTCAATTCGTCTAGTGTAGAACATGTTCTCATGAAAAAACATAAATTGAAACTATCCTATTTCATATTACATTGTAAAAGGGAAAATGTCGAGTTATATTCGAGGGAAAATAGGAAGAAGATAATTAATTTACACTTGGAAAAGAGGATAGAAGCTTGGTATGCAAATTGAGATATAGCCCAGACTAAACAACCACAACCATGCACACATAGATATAGGTTTATTGGCCACAACCATGCTAACACCCACCATCAAAATCAATTTTAGGGTGACACATATAAATCACACATATATATAAATATATATTAGTAGGAATCATATGTGGTATATAATCAGATATGCACATTAATAATTTTAATATTCACATCGTATGTAATAAAAAAAATCCAGTCATATCAATTTAAATCGAGATACATCATAATTTATGTCGCTCTGATATCACTGTTGGAAAATCGGGGCAATAGATAAGGCATCAGAAACAAAAATCTAATACATGATTCGCTAACTAGTAAAATGTGTCAACAATAATGTATCTAGGAAAGAGAGTAACAATAGGTATACCTGGTCCTACAGAAAGTCTACTAACAACTCTTGATGCAATATCTTGCTTCTTCTCCAAGCATCAACACACTTCTTCTTCATGCAGCAACACTCAAACAATCGTCAGCAACGTCCTCCTGGTGCAACACCATAGGTGATGGTTGACAACATCCTCCTAGCGGATGAAGCCACCTCACCTCTAGAGTAGTCACCGACAACTACATGTTGTGCTACCAGAGCCAACGGGAAGGAATTGTCCCTTTGGACATCAGTGTACTAGCACCATTTCACTCTCCCATAATTCTCCCTTGCTATCCCTCCCTTTTCGGGTAGGACTTGCTTGGGATTTCTATTGGTTACCACAACTAGAGAGTACAACAATTTTCAGGGCTCATTATTGTGTATGGGAAGCCCCCAATACCCCTTTATTTATAGGATAGGCTAGGTTTAGGGTTTCTACTCAGTCTGGGAGTCAAAGAGATGGAATTCATGAATTTTCTGGAACCTACGAATGGTGAATTGATTGGTTCATTATCCAATTGGTCGATTCATAGGTGAACTGTTCGATTCATCTCTTGAACTATTCGGTTCATGTACTTTCCTCTTTATAATCAAATTGGCATTCAATATTCCATTAATGCAAATTCATGACATCAACATCCTTGATCCAATCAAATTGATCATTGAACCAGACAATCAAGATGATGAACTTGTTGGTTCATATCATGAAATGGTCATTTCACATCATGAAATGGTCGTTTCACTTTTCCAGCTCAGTAAAATATTCAACCAACTGTTGTTTCCAATTGACTTGAAACTCCAACCGATCGATTCAACACATGAATTGGTCAGTTTAGAGTCTAGTCGGTCAATTTTCAACCTCAGTTGTTTAATTGAATACCTAAACACTTTTAGTAATCAATTTAAACATCATTCATGAATAAACTCCTATTATAAGTGTATCCTATGCTTGTGACCCTATAGATCCCAAATTACATTGGCGGTGAATATGCATAACCAACTTATGACAACACAAGCAATGGGTGGTATCTAGAAACACATCATTGCTACCTAAGTAGTTTGGAAAGTTGGAGAATAACTTCAACCTACAATCTGTGATCAATGTTACCATGATCATATAGCTCCTTTGTCTGTGATATACATATTAAACTCGAGGCATGAAATCATCATCCTCTTCAACATTCAATCCATGTTCCTTAAACTAGAGCATACTGTCTAAGATGCATGTGAGTTCACATATCACATATTGAATCACATTAGTATGGCCATATATTTCTCAGTCTTGCTTATCAAGAGGCCTAGATATCGATTTCCTATAGGAGGGACAAATCCCATCCACATCACTCAAACTCAATCCCCATGTGTCACAATGCACCTAATCATCAATACATCACTCACACTCAATCTCCATGTGTCACAATGCAACTCAGCATCACCTTCATGGAAACCCTTATTCAAGATCACGTTGGATGATGTCTAAATACATTGAACAACATGTGATGAGTGTAGTGACTTCAAGTCTAAGAACCACAATCACCACTATCACTATGAGAGCTGATTCTAAATACCATTCTATGGTCTCCATGTATCACTCTCAAGGTGGGTTTGTCTGACACACTGTTCTCTAACATGTACATGTGTGCTTGAATTGATATCACATATCGTGACTAATGAGACCCTGTTATCAGTAAAACACACTCTAGTCTTTATGTATTATTGTTATCTATTTTGCTTCCATAGTAATATCTGACTAGGGACATAACAAGAATGTATGTACTCTTATCATACATATGATCTCATTATTAAGGTCATCAACCTAAAGACATATGTCATCAATTAACACCATTCATTAGACATCTACTATGTCTGTGTCATCATCTCATGATTGATACAAACATAACAGATGATTTTACCTTTATCATTATCAGATCAATTATCTAATGCCACCTTCTAGTCATCATATGATTGACTCTCTGGGCATACATACCAAAAATAATGTGGTGGAAGATGCGGTTACATGCCCTCAACATCTCTAACTAGCTTTTACCCAATAAATCTACGTCTGGATGCTACATAACATCATCTGAACCTTTTTCTCCCCTATCCTCTTTCTTTGAGAATTAAGAAATGTGAATCATTAGGGATATATATGTTCTCATGTGTTTTGGTCTTAAGTCACATATCTTAGATGATTAATTTTAGTTGTAAGATTATTTGTATTGTCTTTAACACAATTCTACACCCTTTGGGCGACGCTTAATAGTCGGGTCATGAACCCACTAAAAGTTCAATAATATACTATTGGAAAATCAAAGACATGGACCCTCCAAGTCATGAATCAACACCTAAGTTGATGCAAAGAATATGAAGTTGAGGAATTGACTAAAATAGTGATGGATTATAATTCACTATGAGTACCACGCTAGGGTAGAGGTAGGTCCTTTAATCAAGGTTTTGAAATGAAATTAGGTTTCTACCTACCCATTCATTTAAGGATTTTCATAGGAACTTCCTTTTATTGTGACTATCAAGAGCAAAATAAAGGACTATTAGAATCAAAATTTGGGATTATTTCACTTCTTGGTTTTTCCAATGTTTGGACATGATGAGATTATATCTCTATTTTCCAATATGAAATACCATGAGAAGAATGTCTAAGAAACCTATGAGTGATTCAACTATAGGAGTTAGTGATTCAACAATATAGGTTACACCACTCACTCTACATAAATAACCCCAAAAGGAGAAGGACAGTAAGCCTTTTTGCTATAAAAAATAGCTTAGAATTGGTGCAGCCAAATTGGAAACCGACACATAAATTCAAAATCTATAGAATGTTGATTTTTATGAAATAAAATGAATGATTATTAATGCCACATGTATATGGATATATTATGTTTTGAATAGATCCAAGACTCTATAATTGATATATGAATGGTTAGTTCTCTATTTCAAAGCAATGGAATCAACTAATGTAAAATAAAGATCAAATAGCCAATGAATTCAGAATAAAGACACATAGGGATGTTGCAATAATTATACATGCATCACCAAACCTAAACTAGGCTTGGGTTAGTATGACATTATACGTGTTTAGGACCAAGGTCAAAACAACTCCACCCGATCATTTGAATCTATCCTAGTTCGAGGGCCACCAATTACCTAGCATAAACTAAGGCTAGAAAACCTATTCTAGGGAGAAAACAACAAAAATATGAACATGTACATGCACATAAGACAATGAAACTTAATGTCACATCTGAATCACATGATACATCAATCACAATCATGTCTAGCTAGAGTTATCTTTTAAACTATATAAAGTTCCAATTAAGTTAGAAGTTAAGATAAACAAAATGATATTGAAGTTTAAGAAAATTTTGGAATCTTACATTTTCCCTAATTCATTAAAACCAATTACTACAACCATATACATATGATACCCATATTCAACTTTATGAAATGTAGAAAATTATGGCATGCATGTGTGAAACATCTAAGGGCAATACTACCCCTAGAAAGTAAGTGTAAAAGGACTAAATCTGAAGGTAAGAACTATCAATGTGTTCTTGATCACTATGTGTGTTTCCACGATCATGACCTCTCTACTAGAGAATTTTATGCCTAGAACATTTAATAAGTCTAATATATATCTTGAGAGTCTCGATGAATTGACAAAATATCACTTGATATAGATGACATATTTAAAATTTGAATTAAACATATTAAATTATATTGGACTATTCTATACATAACACTATCACTAATATCTAGTAATGTCATAATACAAGGAAAAACTCTTGAATAACCACATGTTGAACTAGACAATTTTTTTACCATTTTCTTGATCTCATTCATCTTTAATCATCTTTAACACATAACACTCCTATTTTATACATTTAAAAACTACTATTATTTTATACTACTAAAATTATATATGCACAATGTGATCAATTCATAACCACCATATTAATAGGAATACAAAGATTCCATATACAAGTAAGAAACAATATATTCATCGAACAATGTTCCAGTACACACAAGTATACATATGTAAAACACCATTAGTTTTTCAATTACTTTTACTTGGTTGAATTACTTAAATCAATGTCTTAAGTTTCTTGGTGCACCTACCAAGTTACAAATGAAAGTATTGAATCGAAGTAGCCCACCATAATGTTTTACGATTATTGGTTCCACTAAGACTGACTCAACAACAACTACCTCAGTCTAATGAGGCTGACGTATCAGGCTTAAGTATTTCCTCATCTCTATCAATTGGGTGCACAAATAGGTTTCAAAAATGAAAAAGAAGGTGAATGATAGAAGGGGATAACAAACGATAACAAAGGTGGTTGATGGATTCCACCCTCTAAGTGTCTAACTAAAAAACATAGACAAGTAATGTTTAACTAAACATACTCTAATGTCAAAAAACTTGTGTGATTGTATGTTAGCATCACATCCCTCAAGTACAATAAAAAAGTGAATGTTAGCTACAAGTTGCCTCCCATTATGTGAGGTCTCACACTTTAACATCCTTCTCAATGTATGTGTCTGGTTCTGACCACCCTAGTCAGGTCCCAAAGACGCCCTCACTTATCTCTGATTGGATGCTTGGGCTTGGACATATGATCGAAGAGTCTCTCAACAACCCACCATATGCTACACGATAATATGTTTCATTTTCATGAACATGATGCCATCAATATGAATCACTTTGTCATTTAGTCGCAATACTTTTTGTTCAAAAACATATCTCATTCTAAAAGAACTTATCATTGACTCTAGTTGTAAATGTTGGCTTGTAAACATTACAACTTAGCAATATGTATGCAATTAGAAAAAATGAGTAAATCAACACTATACTACTAATTCAATTAGCCCATTAAAATGCAGACAATAATCTATGTATTTCCATATCATATTACAATTATACTATATTTTTTTGAAAGGGTTACAATTATACTATATAGTTCACTATTAGTTTTCCCTTATATGCTGATGACATTTCAATTTTAAGAATTTTCCCTGAATAATTTTTTTTCTAGGTGATCATCAATAAAATATATTTTTTATCTTTAATATCACACAAATTGCATACAATACTTTTCCTTATCATCAATTAGAGTTAAAAAATGTAAGGTATAATTTTTAGTAGAATGAGTCTAATGACAAATTATGCATATGAAATATTTTCATACACAACCAACCCCTACTTAGCTTTTATCTAACACTTTACGCATTGTTTTTGTCTTGGATATATAGTCAGAACCAAAATCCTTAACCCAGATTAGGTCTTGAGACTAGGGTCCGATGAGGAGATATGACATTACCCAATCATACATAGCATGATGTTTTCACAAAACCAATAGTTTGCGAACATAATATATTCATAAAATGTGTGCTTACATATCAAGAAGGGAGAGTTGAAAAGTCATTTTTCTAGTGGCATGTAAGAGGATAATTTCACCTATGGATAAAGGAGGCATGGTAATTGAAGTGGCAAAAGAGAAAAATGAGGTATTAATCATGAATTTGACCTAATATTTTGTCAGTGGGAGAAACATCCATTGCTTCATTCGATGAAATAAAAAAATAAAAAACAAGAACATGCATTTCAACACAAGGACCACTTCTTTGACGCATGATACATAGGCAGTTAAGTTAGGTGGTAGAGGAGGCCATTGTGGATGTTTGCAATGGAGAAGAAACCAATGCATGGAGGGATAAACTGGTACATAGAGGACAGAAACTGGCTATGATACCTGGGAAATTAGTACCACTAGAACTAGAATATATGGTGGTTTCATGTTTGGTTACAGAGGAAGGGAAGTGGGATACACAATTTCTAGAGGAATGGGTAACAACCAAAACAGTTGAGGAGGTTATCAAGATGTCAACTTCACACAAGAGAAATGGAGAAGATGGTTGGAACTAGGACCATAGGGTGCATGTCCAATTCAAGAAGGGTGTGTGTGTATCAATCTGTCATAAAAAAGAAGTTATGCCGCACAAAAGGTAACTACAAGAGAATATGTAATAGCCTAGTTCTAAAGAAGGTGCATCTGTTTAGTTGGATTAGGTCACATAATAGAATCCTTACTAAAAACATGGGGAAGACAAGGCAAATGACACAGATTGGAGGGTATGATAGATGTGTCCAAGATGATGAGATAATACTTAATGTCCTTAGAGATTGCCCAATCAACAATGAATTGTATATGAAAGTGATCCATCAACCCCCAATTGGTTTATTTGAAGAGCCTATAATTGAACAATGGGTTAAGCTAGAACTAGGGAGCACGAAGGAAGACGCAAATGGAGCATAACTATATTTAGTTGGTTGTTGGGTCTTATGGAAAGCCATGAACAATTAGATATTTCAAGCTAGAAGAGAAAGAATAGTATGTTTAACTGTCAAGATAGGTGTATGGTGGTATGTATGTCCAAAGATACAATCATATGATGATTGTAATGACATATCTTGTAAATGATTTGATTAATAATAAATGCAATCTTCCATCTTCATCTATTTTTTTAGTTATCAGATAATGATGAAACATAATAGATTCTAAAGAATGATATTACTCAATGACATATGTCTTCAGGTTGAGGACCTGAACAATGAGATCATACAGATGTCAAGAGTATATACATTCTTGTTATGTCCCTATTTAGATGTTATTGTGGAAAGCTAATAGACATCAAGAACACTTCAGACTAGAGTGTGTGTTGGTTGATGACAAAATCTCATTAGTCATGATATGTGATATCAAACCAAGCACATAGATAATTGTCAGAGTAAAGTGTATCGGATAGACCCACCTTGGGAGTGACACATGGAAACCATGATTGGTAGTTAGAGCCATCTCTCATAGTAACAGTTGTGATTGTGGTTCTTATACCTAAAGTCACTACACTTGTCACATGTTGTTCGGTGTGATTTGAGTTCATCCACTGTGATCTTGAATAAGGTTTGCCATAAAGATGGTGATCAGGTGCACTGTGACACATGGGGATGATTGTGAGTGATGTATATGGGATTTGTCCCTCCTATAGGAGTTTGATATCCTGACCACTTAATAAGAGAGACTGAGAAATGCATGGCCATGCTGGTGTGTGTAAATATGTGATATCGAGCTTACACATATCTCAGACAGTCTGCTCTAGGTCTAGGAACATGGATTGAATGTTGAAGAGGATGGAGTTTCCATGCCTCTAGTTCAATCTAGATATCAGAGATAAAGGAACTATACAATCACTGTAATAGTGATCACATATTGTTGGTTAAGTTGTTCTCCAACTTCTCTAATTACTTGGATAGCAATGAAGTCTTGCTAGATACCAATCATTGCTTGTGAAATCATAATATGATTATGGATATCACTGTCAACGTAATTTTGAGCCTACCAGGTCACACACATAGGATGTTGTCAGAATAGGAGTATAATTGTGGACGTGATTGGAAATGTTCCAAATCAAACTGATTACTAAAACATTTTAGGTAATCTACTATATTCATATGGAATGTAATATGAGTTAATCGGTTAAGTGTTTGAGCCAATTAATTAGATTCCTTTTCTAAGTCAGCTACGTAATCCTGAGTGATTGACTAGAGTTGGATAAACAAAGATTAGTTAATCAATTAACATGATTAAGTGGTTAACTAATTGTTTCCAAAATATTCTTTTAAGAGTCCATGAGCAGCTCATTTTAAACAAACCCGTAGCCATTTGTTTCCCGAGGGTTTTGGAAAACCCTGCTTCCTTTCCTCTACTATTTATAGGGGCATGACCGTTGGATTTTGAGAGAGATTCCCAAGGAGACATGCTCTTGTACATGAACCCTAGACATCATCGTCCCCAAGTAAGAGAGAAGGAGAGCAACCGACGCTAGCACACTGTCAAACATAGGGCTACTCCTTCCCACCAACTTGAGAAGTGTGATGTGGAGTTCCATTCCATCCATGTGGATAAAGTAGAGAATAAGACGTAGAGTTGCCTACGTTCAGAGGAAGACTGAGGATCGTCTGTGCATGCTAGGAGTGATGCACATCACCGCACCAAGGGACGTCATCAAACTTGCTTCGGGGCAAGGTATATCCCTACACCCTCTTTCCGAATACACTATTATCGAGGAGATATACTAGTAGGGTATGTGGAGAAATGTTTCATCATTTCCACTGTGCCTATCACCTCCACAAAACCCAATAGTTTAGAGATATAAATGATGGAAAATGCAATGGCCTTGATAGTAAGAATGATGCCTATCCTAGGGAGGAAGGATCGAAATCAGTGGTAGGCTCCATTAGAAGGTAAACTAGTGGTCAACATGGATGTTGTAATGTGCTTACCAAAGAACATGTCTTGTATCAGTTGGGGTGAGAAATGACATGGGATACTGGATGTAAGGATGTACTTGATGGGAAATTGGGGTGATAGATAAGGTAGTGGAAACAAAAATTTAATGCTTGATTCCCAAACCAGTAAATCACATCAACGATGATGTATATATGAAATAGGGTTTGCAAGAGATATACCTGGTCTTGGAGCATGTCCAGTGACTTATCCTTGCAATAGCATGCTTCTTCTTTGAGAAACACTTGAGCAGTCGTCAGCAACGACCTCCTAGTGCAACACCATGAATGACGGTTGATATTGTCCTCCTAGCGGGCGGCAATGACCTCCTCTCCTTTGTAGTAGTCCACAAGGACTCTAGGTTGTGCTACTAGAGCCAATGGGAATGAGTTGTCCCTTCAAACATCAACCTGCTAGAGTTGATTTGCTCTCCTTTGTTGTCTCTCCCTTGTCATCCCTTCCTTTTCTGGGTAGGACTTACTCGGGGTCTCTAGTCACCACAACCAAAGAGTAAAATAATTGTCAAATCTTATTCTTGTCTCTCTAAAAGCCTGGACTACCCCCCTTTATATAGGATGGTCAGGGTCAGGGTTTCCAATTTATCTAGGAGTTGAAAAGAAAGAATTTCATGTTTTTTTTGGAAGCCACAAACAATGAATCGGTCAGTTCATAGGTGAATCAGTCGGTTCAACCCTTGAACCGGTTGGTTTACTATCTTTCCAATTTTTTTATTACATTGACATTCAATATTCAATTAATTCACACCATGACGTCAGCATCAATCCTTGATCTAGTCATATTGGTCATTGAACTGGGTGGTTCAACATTTGAATTGGTCATTTTAAACCTTGAACGGGTCGGTTCATGCCCCAGTTCATGCAATATTCAACCAATGCAGTTTAAATTGACATGCCACTTGAATCAATCAGTCCAACACTTGAACCAATCAGTTCATAGTCCATTCAGAAAATTTTCAACCATTGTTATTTAAATTGAATATCTAAACACTTTAGTAATAAGGTCAAACATCATTAACGAATAAACTCCTATTCCAAGTGCATCCTATGCGAGTGACCCTATAGGCCTCAAATTACATTGGCAGTGAATGTTCATAACCAATTTATGACATCACAAGAAATGGGATGTATCTATAAATACATCATTGATGCCTAAGTAATTGGAAAGACTCAACCTACAATCGATGATCAATGTTACAGTGATCATATAGTTCCTTTATCTCTTATATCTAGATTGAACTCGAGGCATGGAAGCGTCATCCTCTCAACATTCGATCCATGTTCCTTGAACTAGATCACACTATCTGAGATGCATGTGAATTCACATATCATATATTGAGTCACATGAATATGGCCATACATTTCTCAGTCTCACTTATCAAGTGGCTTGGATATCAATCTCCTATAGGAGGGACAAATCCCATCTACATCACTCACACTCAATCCCTACGTGTCACAACACACTAGAGCATCACCTTTATGACAAGCCTTATTCAAAGTCACGTTGGAAGATGTCAAAGTTCAGCAAACAACATGTGATGAGTGAAATGACTTCAGCTCTAAGAACAATAATCAACATTATCACTATGAGAGCTAATTATGACTACCATGCCATGGTCTCCATGTTTCACTCTCAAGATGGTTCTGTCTGATACACTATTCTCTAACATGTTCCTATTTGTTTGGTTTGATATCACACACCATGACTTATGAGATTCTGTCATTAACCAATGCACACTCTAGTTTTATGTATTACAGTTGTCTATTTTGCTTCCAGAGTAATATCCACTAGGGGCATAAAAAGAATGTATGTGCTCTTATCATAGATATGATCTCATTGTCTAGGTCCTCAACTTGAAAACATATGTCATTAAGTAATATCATTCCTTAGACATCTACTATTTTTTAGTCATCATCTCATGATTGAGACAAACATAATAGATGGAATTACCTTCATCATTATCAAACTGGGTATTTAATGCCCCATCACAATCATCATATGATTTTCTCTATTTGCATACTTACCAAAAGATGTGAATTGACAAGTTTAGTACTAAAGGATTCAAAGGAGTTGAACCTATTTAAAGAGAGTTAAGGGCAATATAGAAGGGTATGATCAAGTATAGAAGATGATGCTTACAAATAATGATATTTTGACATACTAAATGGAAATGAACCAGTTTAATAGAGAAAGAGCAATACTGATGAAATTCAAAGAATTAGTAGTAAGTATTAGGATAAAGAGGGGTATGATACAAGGATGCTTGATAACTTTTAGGGGTAGAGGAGCCAACAAAGTTGCAGACAAGCTGGTAAAATGGTACTTAAAGAAACAAGATGCTAATATAACATTAGGACAATGACCTAATCTCTTAGAAGAAGATATCTTTATATAAAGTTAAACCAATATTGTACTAAGGGAGTAAAAAGGTGTAGGGTATAGTTGCATAGTTGAGTAACCAAGTTTGGTGGTTGTGAAAAAATCATTTATTACTCTGGTTCTATCCATAGAACTGCTTATTGTTATTTGTATGTACACAAATGGACTCCTAAAAATTATAGACTCAATTATTTGACAACCAAAAATATAACATTTTCATACATTATAACACTCTAATAGAAAAAGAGGGCTTATAATGCTTGGGACCACTAAACTATTTAACACTAATAATAAAGTAACTCTATGGGAGGGCCTGTCTTTTTGAATCTCACTATACAAAGCACCAAATAAACTTATAATGCTAACAAGAAGAGGGGAGAGATATTAGGTTAATATCTGGATATCTATACTTAGTAGGGAAAGCCACTTATTTATAGAATAAACATGGCGTTCTCAATTAATTAACTTGGATTATAGTACATAAAGACAACATATAATGTGTTGAAGCATTTTATAAGGTAAAAGAGTAAATATTTAAAATAAAACAAATGACATGAAAACAATATAATATAATTAATACACCAACCATCCTTTTGCGTTCTTTTTTATCATGTTTACATCAACAAAAAATAATTGTTATATGATTCACTTATTGTAGAATTTGCATTTTAATGTTTCTGACATTTAAATATTGCTTTTGTTCACTTCAACTCACATATTTTCTTGAAACCACTTAGAGTGCACCATCTAATGAAACTCTCTCAACTGACTTGATGAAACATTTCATCAATATTAAGATAAAATATAGGAACCTTAAGAGTACTAAACTCTATCCTTGATCCATAATATAACTCACCATATACAAGCTTGGTAGAAAAACAATTGATAAATATATAATTCTTCCCCCTTTCCTTGGGTACTCAGGAGCACAGCCCATGTCTCTCACCTAGAAAAGTACCTAGTCCAATATTTCTATAAGAGTTGTCACATTTCATGATACCTAACAAGAAGGGATTTCTGATATGCTTCATTTAGCAGACCAATCACTAGGAACATTATCCTAGAGTTTATCCTTTTTCTACTTTCCGATAAAGGCTAGTATAAAAGGGTCGATCCACAGAAACAAGAAAAATAGGATAGTTGAGTTCAAATCTTGTTAAGAGAATGTAAAATATATTGAAAGAGTTTGAATTAAACTAAAAAAGAAATTAAATTTTGCAAAATTAAAATGTATCTAGATTAATAAAAGAAAGATATGGGGTTGCAAAGATTCACCGTCAAATCCACACTACTATGTAAATTGATACAACTCCAATTCTTAATTACTAAAGTAGGACCTCATGGTTTTCTTTCCTCACGGATCACACGTGGGTCAAGCTCCCCTTGAACCCGTTGGTCCTGACATTCAAGGTTCATGGCCCAACCATCCAAAATTTTTCAATCCATGGCCACATCAAGAAAAAGGTAAATCTCGCTCTGGTGTTTTAATCCATAGATTAGTTGGTCTCATCACTATGGATTAGCATACAAGAAAAAAGATAGAATAAAATCACCACTCGTGCTACTAAAACCCAAGGTCCTGACATTATTATAACAAAAGGACCTTTCTTATCTAAGATCAAGAATGGATCAAAAGATGAAACACCACAAACACTTGTTAGGGGTCCATGCATTTCATCCAATTGGGGCCCTAGTTTTGGTGCTCCCGTATGAACATATCCATCATCTGCTCGAAAGAAATTAGATTGAGAAATATTCATTCACTAAGAAAGGAGTTGATACAAGAACATAGAAATGGGCTATGGGGTTAGTCCCCGTAGCCCAGAAAAAGACTAATCGAACATGATATAAAAATTAAGAAAAGCTAAGTACTAGATCTAAGATTGGATGCTGAAAGTTGGATGAAAATTGGATTACAAGATGATGCCCTTTTTCTTGTGAAGTCCCCCCTCCTTTTATAGGAGAAGTAGGGGTGGAAACCTTGAAAGGGGGGAAGAAAGAATGAAGGAGGTGGCTGTTATTTGTCTCTTTAGTCAAGAGAAAAGTTTCCTTCCTCAATAGAAAATAAAGAGAATCATTGATTGCCTTCTTTTGACCTTTCAAATTCTGACTCTCTATTCTATAGATTCTCATTCCTAATTTTTTTTGCAAATTTCGGTTGACCACAAGCTTTAAAGTGAGCCCAAAAATACATTTATCATGTACTCCTTTGAATTTCCTTTCTAATTCATATTTAGACATTAAATTCCGCCTTGAGATGTGAGAGTTATGCCAATTTTGGTGCAAGGTATATGCTTAAACTAGGCACTGCGGGAAAATGAACTTGGTTGGATAGTCAAATGACTAACAAAGTCATCAAGAAATATATTTTTCCTGTAAAATTGAAATAATTTTTTCAAAACATATCTAAACTCCAAATTTGGAATTTTTATGTGGGAGTTATGACTGTTTTGGTGTCATTTATTCATGATTTCAGGCACTGCAAGAATTGTGCAAAACATCTTCCAAAAGAAATCAATGATTGGAATGATGAGGCCATTTTCCTACAAAAATCAAACCAAATATAATTAAAACTCCACATATATATAGAAAATCCAAAGTAATACAATCAATTATAAAACTAAAAAAATAAACAACAAATCAATCCTAAAAAGATATCTAAAAGATGTAATAAAAAGGATAAATACACATTTATCAATTTCTCATCCTCTCAATGTGTTACTATATAATACTATGTACTATTAGTCTCTCAAGTTATTATTGGGTTCCTCATTGTATCTAAACTAAAACTAACATTACTAAAATTTTGTTTCTCCCAATACATTTAATATAAGACTCGTCATTCATGTGGTTCCCCATCACCCTTAAGTGTTCTTTTTCTACATAATATTGGACTCAACAAGTTAATATTCTCATTTCATGAACAAAAATACATATCTCAATGATATATTCTAAGGTTTCAAGACTTTACTATAATTTTTCAGTTCTTTGATGCTTACCTGGAGTATTTTCATTCTGGTTGATTTTAAACTAGTTTGATTGACAATTCAAATTAACCAAGTTATTTATATATGACTTAATGTAATATGATTCTTTCACATACTGGATCACTGACCATCTAGATCATATCATGAAAAATATGTAATCTTTTTATCTAGTATGGTAATTTTTTCACGACTCAGTTATTTAAAGGATAAACCATAATGATATTTCTCTTGATTCTGTTATGAAAGTGATTTTTTTTGAAAACCCAAATACTTAACTATAAGACTTGGATATTGATAACATTACTAATTTTGAATTTTTCAACAAATACTAATTCATGCCTTTATTCACATGTTATTTCTTCAATTGCACTCAAATTATATAGTATATCCTACTCATACATCAACCTTAATTCATTTCTATTTGTAATCCCATATGAATACATAAAGAAATATATTAATAACACTAGAAATATTAACTAATTGAAAAAAACAACATCATTCATTGTTTTATAGTCTTACTACTGAATTTGATATGGAGTAGGGAGAAATGGATATATAATGTGAAGTCTCATAGTTACAAAACACAGACACACGCAATTAGGTACTTTACAAAATCTGCTGATAGGAAATTACATTATATTATTAGTTTAATTATTGAATTCATGTAGGAAGGTAATACAGTCACTAATGACTACTCATGAAAAACCTTCTAAATGTATATTCCATCCACATTTATAGAAACACTAGAAACTAAAGAATTTGATCTCCTATACCTGAATAGGTATGAATTGATCATAGGATGAGAAAAGAAGAAAAAACAACACCATTAAAATTCCAATTTCTTTTCATGGTGAGGTGTTCCTGAGTTTAACTTGTAATGAATAGAAATAGAAAAGGAAGAGAAGGGATGGAGGTCTTACTTACCTAACTAGGTTAGATGTGGGACGTACAACTTCCAACTAAGATTTTTTCTTTTGTGCTTTCCAAAACACCAAAAATTGTCATTTACTTCTATGTTAGAAATTCTAGAAGCTAATATGGAATTTCTAAGGTGTCAATGGTCGTAATGACTATATAGATCATGATATTTTACTTGGTAAATTTTACTTTTATCCAATTCAAAATTTAGGCAAACTTCAACATAAGGTCGATTGACCTCTTGAATGCCAAATGATCTTTTAGTCACCAACAATCTTCCTTTAAGTCTTCTAGTAATGCTTAATGCATATATACTAATTGAATAACATATAAATTTTGTATTGTTTCCCTTTCTGGGTGTTTTTCCCAAAACCATCTAGAAGTCGAGCTGATGACATGAGTGGATCAAATAGGCCTAGTCAAGCTCACCAAGTTGAGAATTTTCTAAGATAGACATGTTGTCCACTACAACTAGTCTTAGTAGTCTTATCTCTAGTTTCCTTTTAGTTTTCCACCAATGTGGGTCAGGTTGATGAACTCTTTCAGTTTGTAATAGTTTTACATGTTCAATGTTACTTTACACCATGATTTATATCTATACTTCTTAAGAAATTAATATGCACCCTTTCCTTTTTTGCATGTTTATTATCTTGTTGTTTGGATTGGGTTGCATTGTTATGACTTAAAGAGTAATGAATGCATTCCCTCTTGTGTTACACATTATTATTTGCACCATCATCCATGATTCCTTTGTGTGATCTCATCTTGTTTTTTCTTTACTTGTAAGATAATTCCAAGAAGGGAAAATAGGTGAGAATGGTCATACATATGGAATAAAGGGGATGTGCTACTTTAGATCACCCACTTGGAGGCCATGGTGATAATCCTCATATCATCCAAGTCTCAAATAGGGTGTATCCTTGGAATATACTCTTCTTCACCATGTCTTTATTTCTCACCTTGCCATCGACCATCTATGTTGAGGTTTAGTTTAGTTCATTTAGTAGTAGCCCTTAATGGATCCACCTCCTCCATTTTGTTTTTTCTTTCTTTTTTTGTCAACATAATGAAAAAAATTTACTTGAAAAAATACAAAGCACGGAGGTCGTCCAGATAGAATGCATCCAAATTTGTTCCAAATGTCTTATGTTATATTTTATTACTTCTAGAAGAGTGGGCCTCTTGTTATGACATTCCAGCTTACAATTTTTTATGTTTTCTTGTATGGTAATCAAATAGGAAATAGAGAGTTCAATCAAATAATATTTGCTTTAAAACTACTCAACATTGTAATATATATTTCCAGTTTTATTCCCATGTACTTATGTACAACATCATATTTTAATTAATTAGATGAGTTTAAATGAATAAAAATTGACATCTAACCTTATCCTAAGGTTTCAAGTAGGGGAGAGAAGCACTCACACTACCCAGTTCAAGAGACATTAGGGCATCGATAATGACAAGGATCCCATACAAGTGGACCATCACTAACCCCAAGCCTTCTCACTCCCTTAGACCCAATATTGATTGTATCCATGTGATCAGGAGGTATATTATGGATAGCACCCCAAACTAGTGAACAAAATACCTACATAGGATGAAGCAAACAACATCCCTAGTGAGAATGAAGATCCCTATATTTCACTCTTTGTAGGTATAGGTGTGAAGAGGCTGATGACATATTTGTATAAAACTCATGAGGGCTAAAATGGAAAGGACATCATTGTTTTCATTGTGTTATCAAAATGATGTAACCATTCTTCAAACAAAACCCAAACTAACTTTACTATGCATCCAAAATGTTGACTTTAATAAGAAACATTTCTCAAAAACCAAAATGTTATAAAATGTTTTTGAAATTTTAAAATTTGGTAATAATCTTTTCAAGCCCAATAAGGTTTGAGAGGAACAAAAGAGAGATGTAGATTATAATTAATGCAAATAATGATGGACTATCAAATTTCTAGTGTAGGAACATTGTTCGATGATGGATTGAAAGGATAAGTGTTTTTAGTGGGGAAAATATTCATTTTTTAGAGATCATTTGGAACATTCTTTCCTTGTCCATCCACTCCCTCTTCATTAACTCCATTTTCAATATTATGAGTGTAAGTAACACTTCATGGAGCATAAAAACTAGTTCATATTGAATGAGGCTTTTTGATGACAACACTAGGCGTTTTGACGAAGAAATTGAGATGCTTGAGTTTATGGGATGCACATATGTGATATTTGATATGGCAAGTGAATAAGGTGTTATTGATGTGTGGTAACTAGGAAACTATACATTTTCACTATAAACCAAGTTTTATTGTTAATTAATGAGTGTGAAGGAATTCATGGCATGCTAATAATGTGTTATTGGAGTAAAATGACGAATTTTGACAAGGAATATAGGTATTTTGATGACCGAATGAGTTATTTTGTATATGTGATGTACGTAAATGATGTACAATTGCTATGAATCAGTTGTTACTAAAATAAAACAATGCCGAATAATGAGACATTAATGTTAGGTAATGAGTGTAAAAGATGTTTTTGTGTGTCATGCAAATGAGGTGTGATCGAGTTCAAAAGGTGCTCCTTCATTTGTAAATGAGGCATTTTTATGACTAATGTTGTAGAAACCCATTTCTGATCTAAATGAGGTGCATTGGATGAGAAACCATGCATTTAAGTGAGGTGTACATAGTCTGTATTTATTGTTAAGTGATGATTGTAAAGATACTTTCTTTGGCATTCAAATGATATGCTACTATAGTAAAATCAAGTCCCTTAATGAGGGATGTAGGAATTTTGTTCATAGAATGAATTGTTTATATAAGTAATGCATGTAAATGATGTTTTAGTGGAATCAAAATGATGTGTTATTGAAGCAAAGTGAGTCTCACTAACAAGAAAGGCAGACAATTTTACTAAAAAGTAAAATGTCATTGTTATTTAATCAATGTGACAAATGATTTTGTGTAGCATCCAAATCATGAGGTGTTATTGAATTTAAAATAGGTGCATGTATATTTAAAATGAGGCAACTCTACATGGGGGCACTCTATGTTTGATTTAATTGAGGCATAATATATGAGAAACCATGCATTTTGACAATAAGATGAGGCATTTATTGTAACTACACAATGTACTTATTACATGACATGTTGTGATTGTTAAGTGATGAGTGTAAAGATGTTCTTCTTGGTATATATACAATGTGTTATTGGAGTAAAATGAGGTTCTTGGTGAGGAATGCAGGTGTTTTATAACAAAATGATATGTTTTTATAAATGTAATACACATATATGATGTTTACATGGACTACAAATGGGGTGTTACTGAAGCATGTGTTAAAAAGAAAACTAGGTGATGAGATGATACTACAAGTAATGATTGCAAAAGGTGTTTATGTGTGGCATGCAAATGATAATATATCCATTTAAAATGAGACACATTGCATCAAATGTGATGTGTTGTGGCTTAGAGACAACACATGGCTAGTCGAAGACAAGGCACTATATTTGTAGTTCGAAGAAAGGGGGAATGAAGGGTGTAAATGCTGCTACTAAACTATTACATAATGGAAAGAAAAAGTAAAAATTTCCCATATCCCTCAAGAAGCACAAGAGCATAAAATAAACATATGGGTAGTCTTGGTAGCTTATGAAACACACATCTCTTTCCATATCTATGTCAAAAATCAAACCCTATTTAAAATTCTTCTGGGTATGACACTAACCCATTGGGTAAGTCTAGTTCCATTTTAGGCCAGGGATCCACAATATACCATCTATCATTCCATGATAAAAAATAGAGAAATTTTTCATAATTAGGGTTGTAAATGGGTCCAGACATACCCTCATACTCACAAATTTGCATCGTTTGAAACTTTTTATAGGTGTAGAATTTGTATCTACATATACATAGCATACTCATAGTGCTATATTTAAATAGATCTACATATGGGTATGCTTGGACCCAAAGTTTCTATTCCCATATACTCACTATATATAAAAAACTATTTAAATAATATGCTATTTATATCATACTTAAATTCTCTAAAGAATATAATAGTTGGGTTACATGATACTCTAATTAATATGATAACTGAGATTCTTTCATCTAATTAACAAATAAAATGTAATCATGGACCAAATAGAAGTAACTTAAACCTAAAATTGAAATAGTTGCATAACTAATATAGTATGGCATTAACCACAAGTATGCAAACAATGAACTCGACTCAACTTCAACCTATAAAGTATTATATTATTACTCATGTGATAAAACTTTCATATACATACCAATATCTGGTTCTATTGAAGTAACTACAACATATTGTTACATTTCTTACATTAATAGTTCTACATTTTATACAGAACTTCTTATCCACATACATGTGCCACATACTTATGTGTATTACATAGACGGATATGGAGTGAGTCTAATTTTTAATTATATGAGTCTACACCCATATATGTATCCACTAGTGGGTTAAGGTGTGGGTATTCCATACTTAAACTTTACATGCACCATTACACCCCTATCCATGGTCTGGTCCTCATACTACCCAATCCCCCCTTAGATCAATTACCAATCTAGGCTCCATCAGCTGTTACCAGTAAGGAGAGCCTGCTTGTGAAGATGTCTCTAGTGTCTACATCTAGAGCAGAGGGGGGAGGAAATCAGTGCCAAGAAAACAAAGACAATGGATGGGACTCAACCAAAAAAAGGACACCAATTATGGACATGCATCCATTGCAAGCAAATCGGTCTTATACACTAAAAGGGCTCAAGAGGGGGTGAATTTTGCAAAAACTACTTAAAAATTTCATTAAACCTTAAAGTATTTCCTAAGATAATTGTGAAAGTAGAAAAGAGAGGGAGAAAGATATTGCACAATCCAAAAGTAAAGGCACTATTTATAGTGGTTCCATCTAAATGGATGTAACTCCACTACCTAGATGAGTCAATCCCTAGGGTTTTCAACCTTAAATTAGTCCTTATATTTCATTATAATAGTTATTCCAAGAGGATACTTTTTTAAGATCCAACTCTAAACTAGTTTCCCTTTAAGGTCAAGGGATTCAACAAACTTACAAGGGACTTACCTATCCTTGCCCAAGGATCTTTGACCGTATAAATGACTTACCCTTCTTTAATAAGAGTCTTCAGCCTTCACCAAGGACTTACCCACTCTTAACAAGGCTCTTTCACTTTCACTTGACCTTCATTAAGGAGAATCTTTGTCCACTAATGATTTCTTTCCTTGCTCCAAATATACCTCCTTCAAACTCTTCTTCTTTAAGAGATTGTTGCTTCACCAAGGGAAGCCTTCCTCTATCAAGGACCACCTTCCCTTCTCCTCTCTTAGCTAAGAGATAGAATCACCATTTTTATGTGTCACATGTGTTCATACATAAATGCATAAATACATCTTATTTTATACATGGGTAATCCAATGTGTATAGATAATCACATATCATCACTATTATTAATCATAGTATACATACTCTTTTTCTCATATAACATTATATTCAAATCTAGGTTAATATGGATAAAATGTTTCAGAGTTCCATATTGTATTCACAATGTCCATCATATATATATTCATACATATATGTGCATCTATCATTCTTGATTATCAAAGAAATATATATGGTTTTGTATATGGTTCTTGATAATTACTCAAGTTACAAGTTATGTAATATTGCAAAATATATACGATAATAATGAATGGTCTATTTTGATGCATCTGTATGATTAACTTTAATACTTAAAACAAGTTTAATAACCATTTTGACTAATATATTAGAGGTTTAATTAACCATTGCATGACATTTAGTAATTAGCATAGAATAAACATAGAAATATCATGGATCCTTACATTTACATTTATTTACAAACTTTTATTCATCATAGCATGATATACCTAATTATAGCAAATTGGATGAGATTATATATTAGCATGAAATAGTTTGCATTCTGAACATATAGATTATCGTAAATATTACTTTGAGCATTTATTGATTCAGTATAATAATCAACCTTATTATTCCTGAAACTAAAATAACAATCAAGAGTTCACTGACTTGTGGGATTTGGTTTCTTCTAAACTTGATCAATCAGTTCAGAAAAGCTCAAGTAAATGAGATTGATCATAACTTCACTCTTAAATGACTCTGCTCTTAGTATAGCTTGAAGAGGATACCATATTCTTCTTAGATCAATCATTTTTTGACAAATGAATCAGCTTTTGGTGTAGGGACACATATTTGTTAGAAATTGTGAAGGCAACATAAATAAAAAAATCTTTATGTTTCCTACAAGAAGGTCTCGTCAACAACAATGTATTCAGAAAGACAGTGCGTAGATATACCTTTCCATGGAACATGTCCAACAATGTTCTCCTCACACGGTGGTGTGCCTCATTCCTCATGTGCATTGGTCAACCCTAATGGAATCACTAGAAACTCATAATGCCCATAACGAGTTTGAAAAGCAGTTTAAGAAATATCAGAATCTTTGACTTTAAGTTGATGGTAGCCAGACTGAAGATCAATTTTTGATAAAACTTTGGCGGTATGAAGTTGATCAAAGAGATCATAAATGCGAGGGAGGGATACTTGTTTTTAATAGTGGCTCAGTTCAACATTAGGTAGTCAATATACATACACATAGAATCATCTTTCTTTTTAATAAAAAGAACAGGCGCACCCCAAGGGGAAACCGTAGGATGGATAAAACCTTTGTCGAGAAGTTCTTGTATCTATTTCTTCAACTCCATAAGCTCAACAGAAGCCATCCTATACAATTCCCTAGATATCAGAGTGGTTCCAGGAATAAGGTTTATGGATAACTCAATGTATCTATTTGGAGGCAACCCAGGAAGCTCCTCCAAAAATACGTCAAGAAATTCATGTACCACCTCCAGTCTTTCTACATGCTCGTTATTAGGACTGGTCTCTGAGGCTAATGCGAGGAAGACTTTACATCCTTTAGAAATGAGCTTTTTAGCTTTAAGAGAGGAAATTATAATGTTATTATAGAATCCGCTTCCCCTAGGTATCAACATAGGACAAGAATAAGGTTGAGAGAGAACTACCATCTTGTTTCTACAATAAATTTGAGCATGATACTTTTATAACCGATCCATACCAAGTATAATATCAAAGTCTTCCATAGTTCAGAGAATGAATTTGAAGGGCATATCATGATATTCTAATTTTAGAGGTAGGACATCAGTTTTGTTACTATAGTAAGTATTTTTCCACTAGGAGTCAGTACATCAAGAACATATCCCAAATCCCTTATAAAAGAGGGTCACAACATAGTTTCCGTGACCGCTTCTGTAAGGGCAAGAAGCCTGCCAAACATACTGTTTCCCACGAGCCACCTCACCATTCCACTATAAGATAGGGGATTCACATTGAGGATCCCACTAGAGAGTCCTCCCCTGAAGTGTCCTCAGAAATGCAATGTGACATTGACGAGCTCGAATCCATCATGGTGGCTGGGAAAGGATGATATGCATCCCGTAGTGATCCAGATTCCACCGTGCCACATCCACCCTACATAGCTCCTACCCTAGATAACTATGATCAGTTTGTCAGTTTTGCATACTATGACAAGTTAAAGGAGGCTATTGTGATTGGCGTCTCTCTTCCTCATTGGGCCTATGGAATCACCCTTGATGTATTTGTCATTTGGGATGTGGTAGAAAATATCTTAAGGAAGAATCATATACTCATTTTTCCATATCATGTCACTCCAGCGTACAGTGATCTTAGATTGGAGTTCATCACCACCTATTTCTGATACCATAGTTCTTAGGGAAAATCTATCTTCAAGGATTGAGTCTTTGGTGAAGATTTTGAGATCTCCACTAGGAGGCTGATCTCCATGATACTTTATGGAGGTGATGATTACTGACTCACCCAATGCATGGAGCTCCACCACAACGTCCATCTTGACAGCTACAATGCAGAAAAGTTTTGGGTAGACATCACGGGCCTTCTACTAACCCGGTGGTCCATTACCTCCATCACATCTTGGCCTGCACTTTCTTTGGCAGGGAAGGTACTCAGGGAACCATTACCATTTCTGATTTGTATACATTATGGTGTCTTGTGAACAACAAGCCCTACAATTGGGGATGTGCCATGATTGACCATCTCAACTACCAGGACACTCACACTACCTCATCCTCCTTTTGCATCGACCATGTAGTCACTTATATTATGCTTTTTCTAGGCTATACTCATATCCAATTCTAGCCATTAGCCTTGAAGCACCAGCTAATTGACTTGGCACACTTGAAGGGGTGCAATTTCCTCCTTACAGGTACCAATGGAGTCTACTACTTGCTTTTCAAAGACTCTCAGGTTGTCCTCGAGCTTCCATGCCACGCCAGGTTTGCATCTGCCAACCTAGTTTTTGACTTATTAGATCTTCCAGCGCATATTGTGTGATCTCTTCTGGCAAATCCTGATGGAGATGACATCCCTGAGCCCATGGCCCATAGGAGGAGTGTCTCCTTGGATCCACATGATTTTGAGATTGGACCACCACCTCCTCCTTCACGACACCACATTAGGAGACCCAGGGCCACTACGGAAGGCCCTGAGGAGCCTTATGGCTTCTATGAGGTCCAAGACCAGTAGGAGGAGATCCAACATGAGCAGCAGTGGAAAGGCCACCAACTTAACCATATGTACTTGATGCAGCACTCCCATGAGTCCTGGCATGTGCACCAGGGCCACTATGACACCATCACACCTAAGTATGAGGAGTATGGGGCCCATCAGGCCTACCTTGACCCCAACTCCCCTTATTGGGGAGATTAATAATACAACCATCCTTCATCTTTGCACTTTCCTCTGCTAGTGATTTTTCTTCCCTCCATATCTGGTTTAGGCTTTTCTCAGGATGAGAAAAAGTCTTGTTCAGGGTGGAGGTGGGTGATATGATCCTATTCCACCACTTATCTTTTCCCTTATTTGCTTTATTTTGCCTTGTTATTATTTTGCATGTATTTGCTTTAGTTTTTGGCCTTTATCTAGTTGGCCATTCTTTTCTATATTACTTAGTTGTAAAGGCCATTATCTAGTTGGCCCATTGAGTAGACATCTATCATTATGTCCCAAATTGAATTTAGTATAACTTTTTGCAAAATCTATTACAAGTTGCTATATCTGAAACCACTACGTCACCTAGGACCCCTAATAGCATCAATCCTTGGAATAGTTGGCAAGTCAAAAGGAATCAATTAGAACCAAGCATAATCTTTCCCTATTTTTAAACAATGGACTATCATGTTATAAAACTTGTATAATGTGGGTATATGAATATTCTAACTTGAGAAATGACACTCTCTGGAAGGAAAAAAAATATGAAAAAAATGTTGAAGTTATAAGAACAATAACATCTCTTCCTTCCCTCTATTTTTCTTCTAAAAAAGAGAATCAAAGAATCACCATCAGACAAAAATCAAGTCTGCGGTGGCATGCTTCCCAAAATAAAAATTCCATACCCCACAAAGGGGCGTACCATCAAAAGATGCCAAAAGTGTACATGAAAAATTGTGACCAATGTAGCCACAACTCCACACATTCAAATCTCGAGTTGAATAGAGGAGGGATCAAAAAATTTCATCACCTCCTTCCTTGTTTTCACACCACCTTTGTCCTATTTTTGTGCAACAACGTACAAAAAATAAAAATAAAGTGTCAAAGTGAAAATAAGAGGAAGCCTATTTTCTAAAAATTCTCATTTTAGGAGAAAGATGTCATATTTGTTTTGATAGGGAATATATAACTTTATGCTATGTGGTTCTAGGAGATTGGGTCACTTTGACAAAATTTGGAGGTACGGATTATTGTGATGTTACAAAGGTGAGGATGACATTTTTGGGAGTATAAATTGGAATTTATCTATAATTTAATTTGCTCAGGATGAGAAAAGATTTAAGTCTGGGGTACTTTGATGAATTCATATTCATCTATATTTCTGCATATTCTTCTTAGTCCTTTTCATTAGATTTTATCTCTTTTTTAGTTATATTTGGACCAAATTGCAATTTACCCAATTCTTGATTTAATTTTGCAAATACTTATCTACTTTCTTAATTTGTGTAGGATTTTTCTCCAAAATTGATTTCTGACCCTCTAAGCCTGCGAGACGGTCGTCTCACTAAACATAGATGGTCGGCTCGTTCCCCGAAACCCCCACGTTCTAGAGCCAAATGGCCACCTTGGCCTTGGCTCAATCAGCCAGCTCTACACGGAAGACGAGCATCTCGATTCAGTGAGGCGAATGTCTCATGGACCCATACGAGCACATGAGTGAGCCCAGACGGCCAGGTCACGTGACCCAAAATCAATTGATTTTGCAAAGATAGATGCCACTTGATTAGTGTTCCAATCCTTTGATTACACACACAGTGTCGTGAAATGGGTCCCCCAATAGCCCATATGACTGTCCAGTACATTGCTTCAAACCTAAGTTTGTTACCAAATGGCGCTGCTAGCACCCCCCTTAGGGTTTCACTCCGAGAAAAATGGAGTTGTTGGGTGCCAAAAGCAAGGAGAAGAGAGGTGAAATGAATGGAAGTTGAGCTGAAGTGTAGGGTTGTAAATGGGTCTGATTATACCCACAGACCCATAAATTCGAACCCCATAAACATCTGTTACGGGTCTAAATTTTTATACCCACATACATGTGGACATGCATACCCATAGACATGTATTTAAGAGGGTCCACTAATGAAAATTCTTGGACCTAGACCCACAAGACCCATATACTTGTTATATATAAGTAGTTGTTTAAATTATGTACTATTTCTATCATACTTTACTAGTATAACTAATATAATAATTGATGTTATGTACTACTCATTAAAATAAAATGGATACTAGTCATGTAATTTAAAATTTATGGTTTCCATTAAAATCCTAATCAAATAAGGTAAACTAAAACCAATATAGGAAGATGATGTTACATATAACTCAAGCACTATGACAGTGACTATATTTTTTAAACATTTAAATCAAATAATCTTTAATCTACAAAGTATTGTATTATTCAATATAATTATATGATGTTAAAATCCTATACATTCCCATATCTTGTTGTACTAATATATTTAGAAGATGTTGTAGTTTTTGTTATGTAAACAATATGATGTGTTATTTGGAACCCCGCTTACCCGCATACCCACTAGTATTGTAGGTACGGGTACGGTGTGGATCTAGACATTTGTTAAGTGGGTCTTAGTCAAGCCTAGCCTCACTAAATTGAATGGACATGGGTATGGGTATGGACAGATCTGCATCATACCCATGTTATTTACACCCCTAGAGACATCATTGAGACGTCCAAATTTGGGACTAAATGGATTGGTTGTCATAGGCAACATGGTCAACAATTTTGCACCATCCCTTCTCTCTACGCGGCATGGTGTGATGATGAAAATAGCACGACAAATCATCCTTGGTCAAGCGATTGACTGGATTGAGTGGCTATCATTGTCTGACTACACTCAATGAGATTGAGGGGAGAGGAATATGCATCCCCAAATTAGTACCCTCTCATTGGCCAAGATAGCAGGAGAGGATTGTTGACGTGGCTAAACAAAGAAAAAAGGGGTAAAATTTTTGGTTTTCTTTAAGTAACTTTTGAATTGTGGCTCTAATTGAGGTGACATTTTCCAAGATGCATCAAAAATTCCTATTCTTATAGAAAAATATTGGCATCCAAATGATTATGCTTATGGGTATCTAATCAAAATGTGCTCCAATGTCAATAATGCATTCAACTTTATACAATTGAGTTTGGTGTGACATTTATCAATCACAACTCTTCAATTGAGCTTTATGTGATTCAAACCATTCAATTGATGAATATAAATGTTATATGATAAAATTGATAATATCTAGGGTGAGAAAGTTCATAGTTGGAGGAGAGAGAAAGTCCACCTTGTCACATCCTCTCAAAACTAAAAGAGATTTTGTCCATAAAACTAAAACAAATCCTCAAAAATATTGGGACTTTCTATTCCAAACAATATCCATCTTGGTACTTAACATATAGTATCATCATAATATCAACAAACCAAGAATTAAACTCAAATATATAGCCACATAGATCATAAAAATATCAAAATTTGAAGAGATTACCTTGTAAATTGAAAGAATAGATCTCTTTTTTTAAATATTAAGTTCATGACTTTCCATCCAACATTCAGGGTTCTAGCGTCTACATTTTCCCTTGGTGGGGTTATACATACATGATTTATATTTTGTACTTGAACAAGTCGAGGCTAGTATCATATATTGACATCATGGTTTTCATTTCAAAATCAATGGAAGGTCCCAAACTAGTGCACATGAGATATTATCCCAAATTATAAATCAAGAGGTCAACATAATCATCATTTTAAGTTTCAAGATTTTGGAATATGAAAGTCATCAATCATATATCAAGGGTATTCATAAGATTCAAATAGAGTGATCATAGGAGTTGAATAGATATCAAGATCAATATTCACAAATCCAAATTTTGTAAATAAATTTAAAGATACAAGCTTTGAATATCAAGAGTCATACGTCCAAAAAATTTCAAATCTTGGGTATGAATTCTTGTTTATACCATATGTGTATCATCCATCCATAAGCAACAATCGAGAAACATTTTCAAACATCAATATCAAATTCATTATCATGGTATTCAACATTGAGGAATTATACAGACCTAGGTCTATCAAGGAACTTAACCACAAGCTATAATCAACATAATCATGTGTTAGGATTATCATCAAATTGATATTTGACATAGAGTTTTAATATCATCATAAGATCTAACCTATTAGATATTTAGGTTAGAGAGATAAAAACTGTATCATGGGTCTTAACTTTAGAAACTTCAAATAATCAATAGGATTGAAATTTAGAGGCAATCATAAATGAGATGTGACCTAGGTAAAGGGATTCATAAATCAACTACCACACTAAATTAACACATTTTCCCTCATTAATCATGAAATATTTATTGTATCAACTACATTGAGCAACGATTATCGAAATGTATTTCACAAAGTCATGAGATCATAGATCAATTATCATGATTGAGCAGACAAGGTTAAAGATTTGTCATATTCAAGGTGATAAGATCATTACATACCCTTAATAAATAAGATCAAGGGTATACTTGGAAATTGATAAGTCAATGACGGGCACTCTAAGAGTTAGAACATCATAAGGCATGATTGAGATTTCATATTTGTCATATTGTTCAAAATTGAGTTTTTACAAAGAGGCATAGTAAGCAATAGAGAATTTTCCTCTTGTAGCAAGTTCTTTCCATCATGATCTAAGATGTCCAAAGACATATTCATTCCAAATCATGTAGCATTATAGATCACAAATAGGGAAAAAATTCCTTATCCGTGTTCTAGGTTTTATGGAAACATAGGTCAACATAATATTAATCAATAGATACATCCTCAACCACGAGGTATAAACACTAAGTTCTCCTTATTTCATAATATAAGGAGAATTTCCATATACCTCAAAAATAGGAAGCACATAATCTAGACTTGGTAAAGTTGACTTTGTATTATCTGAGGGGTTATACATGAGTAGCTAACTTCAAGAGTGCTTTCATTCAATTATTAGGAGTTCCAAATTAAGGTCATATAATGGCATCATTTATCATCTTAACCAACTTTTATTGATTCATTCAAATTTTATTTTTCCCCATACATATCAAATACATCATGTAATCAATTTATTATTAGATTATTCTCACATACGAAGACTAACTAATCATCACATGGGTGGATTGGGATAGTCCATAAAAAAGAGATGATATTCTAGAAGACTCTATAACCTTGTATGGAAAGATCCTTAAACCAATTCTGATTCCACTTTGGCTAGGTAGGTTTATAGAGTAGACCACAACCATCATATGTAGGTAGAGAGGAGGTGAATTAACTCCCCTCAATTATCAAAAATCCTAGACACCTCAATTTCACGATTATGGACTTATGATTTACCTAGGTTCTTTTTTGTAATTGAGTTTAAGTCATATGTAGAGGATATGTGATTAGATCTAATACCATTTGTCATGAAGCTATTTGTTATCCAATCCTCACTCCTCATGACCATTAATTTAGTGGCAAGAGGACCCAAACATCTTTCTCTAAAATGGAGTGCAATCACATAGCATGTGAATGAAATAAACCACAATTCACCATTCATTATAAACCATAACACATGAATAAGAAGTGTATATGTGTAAAATAAACTAACTAGTACGTGAACATCAAGATCATAGTTCCTTCCATCTTTCAGATCATGTGAAGATTCACTTTCATGTCATTGTGATGAATCCAATAGATTTGATACTCAACACATATAATATAAGAGTGGAAGCAATGATCATTGCATACTTCATACCTAAACTCATCCAAATGATACAGATCAACACAGATGTGATGAGTACGCTATAAAAGACATATAACAATAGAGTTATAAGAATGTATATTGCATGGATAGAATTAATATTGTAATAGTTGCAAGAGTCATTTTTTTAAGGATTTAAGAATAAAAAATTTGATACAAAGCATGTTTTAACTTTATTTTCCATTATAACAAAACAACATATGGACATTGACGAGCTTTCCAAAGGAAGGGATTTATGAGGGTCATTAAAGCCAAAGCTAAGAATGAATCATGTTTTTATGTGAGACACTACAAGACTAGAGTCACGATTTAACCCTATTTAACCTTGAAGAATATCAAGACCAAAGACAAGAGCCAACCCTTTTATCAACAATGTCTACCCTTACATTATAAATTAAGTAGGGTACCAAACCTTGTATCCTTCCCCTAAGAATACAAGCATGAACACAAGGGTTGCATAATGGACATATATTATTATGTTTTCAAGTTTCTTCAACATATTAAAAGCAAGTTGAAAGTAGTAACTATAGGTAACAAGCATTTCAAACAAGTACATATATACAATCATTTTAGAGTATATACATACAAGCAAGTTCAAATACCACTAGTCTAGACAAATAGAAGGTAAAAGTGTACCTTTTTTAAGAAGATCTATATTAAGAAACTTTATTGACAAAACCATAGTTAAATCTTTGAAAATATTTGTAGAGATGAGTATTTTGAGATGAAAACCAAGCATGATTTGATTTATGATAACAAGATTTAGTCATCCTAGTCATATTCATCAAGGTTAGATGTTTCACCTAATCTAAATCTCATTTCATACATTGATTGATTTCAACATCTCAACTAGGGAAACATCTCAAATAGGGCATGCAAGTTCATCATGAAGCCACATATTACATCATGGACTCACTTTGAACTTAGGGTGAAACATATCAACTAAATTAGGGATTCAATAGAGAAATCATAAGATTTTATGTGATTAAATGACCATCATAAAAAAAGCCATATAAGTCATATTGAGTCATTTTCATGTAATATGGTCTTCACAAGAGTAAGACATCAACTTGATTTTTTTCTATAAGTATCAACATGTTACTAATATAATTCATAATATAGAATGGATCATGTAATGAGTGGGACTCGATAGGGGATCCACTAAATTCGTATGATACAAATAGATTCGTAAAGATAAAGAAGTGGAAAAATAACTATTACAAAGTTGAAAAGTATGTAATTATACAATTAATACTCACCTTAGAAGGTGGTATTACATACCAAAACGTTCAACTAAGTAAACTTAAGGCCAGTTTCATAGGGTAGAAGATCCATACCAAGCAATCCTCATGTTTGCAATAATATATACAATCTACCTCAGTCTAGGCCCTCCAAGGTACCTACACCTGGGTGGAAGGGAAACATCACCTACAAGATAGGAAACAAAATCATGGGTGAAAAAATATGGACTATGTATGTATAGTTACATTTTGGGCATTTTAATGGGTTACAAGAGTAGAATAGATGTTTCCATGGAGAGAGGGCCATTTTCATTAAGGCAAGCTCAATAAGGAGTCATCAAATGATTAGATAACTAAGGAATGATAAATAAAGGGTGAGTCACTACCAACTTAGAGAGTTTAATCAATTATGCAAATTTAATTTCCTTTCAATCACAAATAACAACAAATAAAAAAGGTGCATGTAGATTAAACAATACTACAATAATCTAAAGTAGGGCTATGAAACCACAAACCACTAGCCATTCTAGGAGGACTAAAACCTTAGTGCCCATATATAAAATATGGAAGGGGAATGCAATTGTAGTGCCTAGTATGAGGATAAAACCTTAGTGCCTATAAGAATATCATGTGACAGGAGGATAAAACCTAGTGCTTAGCATGAGGAATTAAATCTTTGTGTCTAAACATGGTTACACTACTAATTATTACTAAGCCAAATCTAACATGCATAATCAAGTAGGCAAGTTCACAAATATAGTCAAATTGACAATCTTGTATAGGATAAGAATATCCAACATATGGAAATTGGGGTCATATGATCCATAAACAAGGTATCCACAATTTCAATAACTAAGAAGAGGGAATATTGATGATGAAAAGGTATATTTGAAAAAGAAATTCCAAAGGTGATTCAATATAGAAGTCAGTTTAGGATTTATGCCTCAAGAAAGGAAATAACAGACTTTAAGTCATTATATGACCATTTTAAATGGAGAATTACATAATTTAAAGTTTGATCAATTTAATCACAACACAACTAGGGTCAGGTTCAGGTCATTTTGCTTTTATAAATTATATGCATTCATTAAATTGATTTTAGTTGATACACTAACAAAGAAATGACATTTCTATAAGTCAATAATTTTATCCCAAAACCCATGCCACTAAATCATTGACATTTTTCCAATTTTAAAAACATACATATTTGTATTTTTTCTGATATCCCATTGATTAGTTACATCATATATAATTACAAATAATTATAGATTATATAATGAAGAAATAGCATGAAAAAAAGACTGATATGCCCACATAAACATCCTCAATCTTAGGGAGTGACACAGAAATTAAGTAATATGAGGAGGCTCAAATCCAATGTGGCTTAAAATTGAAATCAGAACAAAAATGACCAGTTTGCCCCTTTTGTAAGAATCTAAGAAGAAGGCTCATGCAAGGACATAAATGGGAAGACACCCAACCAATTGATCCTTCTCCACTTTGTAAAGAAATTTTTCAGGTGAAGGAAGATTATGTAAATCAAAACACACTCACATGTTATCGACATTGAGAATAAATTGCATTTTTACATTCAGGCCTCCCTGTGGTCACAATAACCCATTGGAGGGGTTCTTTGCCGACTTGGATTAGAAAAAGTCCCTCTCACCTTTGCAGGACATGGAGAATCTCAAGGACTCAATGAAAGATCAGAAGACTAGAAGAAAATGCTTGAAGTGAATCTAGAAAACCTCATGAAAAAGGTACAAATCAACTTTCAATCTGTTTCATGGCCTGGAGGATAACTTTCAAAACTCAATTAGAAGTTTGTACATTGAATGCTAGAAAGGGGGGAAGGGGACTTACCAAATGGGTGGCTCAAAAGGTCTTGCAGGGAGTTGCACAAGGTCTTGGTGAGTTTTGTGAAGCATCTCTGAAAACTGAAGTGGTCTGAACTCACTCGACGAGCTCAATCTAGCCTCACCACTATAACGGAGTTCAGAGGTTGTGCTTGAGAGGCCAAGGGATCAAGGGCTCTAGGGATTTAGGTTTTTGGAAGTTTCTCAGTGGTGAGGGAGTCAGAGTTTGGGGGACTCATGGCCTTGATGTGGGTTGATGACACCTAAAACACAAGATGAAGTGATCCTGGTACACTTGGGGCCCAAGGTGAGTGCAACCCTAAGATTGTGGGGCTTCAACAAAGAGAAAAGAAATGGAGAATGAAAAAGGGGAGGTTTCATAACCTGAAATGGACTAGAGAGAGCAAGAGAGAGATCAAAGAGGGGGGAGGATCTGTTATGATAAGAAGAAAGAAATAGGAGATCGAGAGGTGGGAGATGAAGACCAAACCATAGTATCTCGATTCCATATTCCAGAAAAGAGCCCACACAATCACAGATCTAGGTGTTGTAATAAAATAAGTGTGAGACTATGGTAGAAACTAACTTTGTAAAATATATGATTTCATAAATAAAATTGATTAAGATAATTTAAACCTAAGTACACTATATAATCTTCTTCCTTACATAAATTGGCAGTGTATTTAAATCCCATTTGACCTCAAATATTCTAGTTAAAATAATTAGGGTATGGGGAAACCAATATTTACCTCAATTTTACATTTTGAAAATAATTGATATCATATTTCTATTAGGATGTATGATCATTCATGTAAGGCATATGGTACTATAAATTAATGAAGTGTGACATGATATTTGACATGTATATGGTTCCTTTCATCTGTTACCGATTAGATTATTTGATAGAGTCAAATTAGAGTTTAAAATATTTAATTAGTGTATTTTCTCATTAAACCCCTTTATTAAAAGGATTTGATTGTTTCATCTTAGTAATGCATATATGAAGGATATTTATATGTATATTATGTTATTTGACTCCTATAAATCCTAATAAATATGAAATTATAATAGAAGGTAGCATATACTAGAATGATAAATAAGGGGTACAAGAAGAGGGAGGTTTAGCATATGAACCTAGATTTGGGTATGTTACAACACTCCACCCTTTAAGAGGATTCCCCCCCCAAAGTCCACCAATTAAAATCCAGGTATATTAAGGTGTACCTCCTAACCTAGTTCATAAGTTTCTTGTTCATTTCATGTGGATCCTAGTGTACTACCCCATATAACACTCATAGTCTATATCTATGGTTCAAATATATTTCACCAAGTGAGATGCCTTTATATCCTTTACCTATATAGGTTGGAATAGGGAGGTTACACTAAGACCTAGGTTTATCTTAATTTTTTTGTATAAGTTGATGATACATGCACTTTTGTGATGTTTTGCCTATCCATTTATCATTGTCATCAGATTATGTGCATGTAGTCTCTAGGTTTTTCTTCCACTTCTAGTTCTCCATCCTCTAGGTGTGAATGATCAACTTTTCATATTTAGGTTTCATTTTGGGATTACTCATATTACAAACACCAAGTTAGAAGACCAAACTATTTTTGTGAACACAACCTCAAAGTATATCATCATTCTTTTTATTATCATTGTTATTGTATTATTTATTTTATGACTTTCATTTGTTTTATTAGGTGTATATGTAATATTAGAATATAACATCCATACATGTATTCTTTTTTCTCTTAATACTAGGGTTATTATATTTATGGATGTTACCAAGGAGGATTAATTATCAAATGTTTCATGACCAAACATTTTTATATAGCATATTAAGTAGATTGGGGTTAAGGTATGATATCAGGGTTTTGCTTGCAAGAATTTTTACCATTCATATCTAAGCGTTATAGTGTGTTGTAAGCAACTTTTTGAATTAGGCATTCATGATCTTAGTATACTCATTAAAGTACACATATATGTTTGAGGTGAATTTTAATTCATTCTCATTATAGTTTATTGTGATCATACATGAAGTAACTTTTTTGAACATCCTAGGTATGCACAACCTAGTTTCTAACATTGAGTTATACCTACTATTTAATTATTAGAAAATTGGGGTATAGGACATTAGTTTGAGCCTTTATGAGTTGATAATTTTTGTTACCCATGTTAACCATTTTAACCATGAGAAGGTAGATTTTTAGCCTTATTTAGTAATGCAAGTGATGTCTAGGGTGGTCAAAGAAGAAAGGATTGGTCATTAATCCTAGTTAGGGGTAGATACATATTTCTAATGTTACCAGAGCTCCTTCAAATATTACTTATTCCAACAATTATTAATTTTGATTATTCCTTAAGTTAATCTATCCTAAGCATACAAAACTCCACCCCTTGTAAAGGATTAATCTATAACTTAGCTAATCATATATAAGGGCAACAGAGGTGGATCTATGAGGTATTTTATTTCCAAAACCTCTTCATAGTACCCACTAAACCATACTAAGGCCTAGGGTATCAGGGTTGAACAAGATTTTCATAAAAGGGATTCTCTACTAGTTGAACTTGAGAGACTTGATTCCAAAAACCGACATGCTCAAATTATGCCTACAAAACACGTGTATACGCTGAGTGGTATAGGCCTATGGGGCCCAAATGTCAAACTCAAGGAAACACTAATCCAAAAACTACTATTAAATGTAACCTGATCAGCAAGACCTAGCAAAAAACGTGATTGATTGTTTGATTAAACTAATTGTAAGAATTGAAATCTAAATTAAGTGGGTTGTGATCACAGATTGGATGGATTCCTTAAGAATTCAGTTTCACCATGGATTACATTGCAATTTACTTCAATTAATTAATATTTATTTATACTAAATTTTGGACCAAGGGACTTGTGGCAAATATTATTCTCTCATGCAGCTTAATACACTGCATATATTAAAGCAAATCCTACTCATGTAACAATTTAAGAGTTAGACATGCCCAATAATGATATCTATCAAATATTCCCTTCAAAATTGTAGGTCCTCTCATGAGGCAAGGTATTAACTATGTAACTCTATGATTTATCCAACCCTTAATCCCTCTCACTAAGAAACTAAATGTCTAACGAATTGATTTTTGTAATCAAGCACAAACAATTCATTAGCTATAATAGAATTGTGTCCAAATTCAGGAATATATATATATATATATATATATATATATATATGAATTCATTGAAGTTAATTATAATGCAAAATTGGGCTACTCCTAGGTCCTAAGAAACAAGGGGATTAGCCCTGCATGATTTTTATTGTCATGTCCATAGGAAGAAAGAAGAAAAATGTGAGAAACATGAGAAAACTAATGTAACTCATGTAGAAATCCATCTGGATGATTCCTTCTAGCTAGGGTCTTGATCTATAGTGCTCCAGCTGCAAATACACTCTTCAGAAGTGCCTAAATCTCTTGGGACATGGTCGTCTCCTTCCTTGTCTCCTCTACCAGCTATGTGCTTAGTTGCAATAGAATGAGAACACCAATCCCCGGTCCAACTGAACTCCCCTTAGGTTATCAGTGAGATTTTTTCCGTCAAGTCCTGACAATTGGATCTGTATTAATTTGAAATCTACGGTATCTATGACAAGTCGGTACCACCGATAGGAAGTTGGCGACACTGAGTCTCTGACTGACTCAAAACCCTTACTAAAGTCGATACTATTGATAGCAGGTCAGTGGCACTGAGTTGTTGTTATTTTGTGGTTTTTGAATTCTCTTGTTGATAAATTGTGGTACCAACTAGCTGGTTGGTAGCATTGAATTGATAAACTTAGTTCTTATTTCACTCTAGATCATAAATTGATTTCACTGACTTGCCTTTTCGGTGGTCCCTAGCACTGACTCGGTAGCACTGAGTTGCCCCTCGGTAGCATCGAGATTTCTTCAATCAACCTATTGGATTCTTACCTTAAGTCAATATTGTGGTGAAGCATTCGAACAAAACGTCATTAACCAAGCGGAAGCAGTCATTTACAGCGGATTACTGAAAATCACTAAAAATTAAAACCATTTACAAAGATATCCATACACTGGAAAACTCTTTCAAAAAGAACCAATGTAATTCAATTACATTCTGGTTCACAAGTACATATCTTGTACCATTCCTTCTCAAGGATTACAAGCATCAACTGCCCTATTTAAAACTATACACAGGCATCATTAAAACATTGAGGCATCAAGCCAAAATCCCAGATCGATTCATTAAACTAACTACTGACTCTGAGGACCTGAGAGTACAGAGACGACACATAGGACTCTATATACAAGACATGACAGCCAGCGTCTCCACCTGAGAATTCACTATTGTCCCTGCTGCTGCTGCTCTTCCCCTATAGTAGGATTTCTGCCTCTTCCTCTGCATCTACCTAAAACGTTGGGTCCCACGGGGGTGAGACAATTGAAATTTCCCCAACGAGAGATATAACTCTCTGCCAGAAATATTATTATTACAATTTATTAGAGTAAAATTGAGCAACGGAATCATATATATTCAACGACAATTAAATTAATGTCTAAATAGGTTAGAGCAATATTCTTATTCAAAGCATTTCAGCTATAACTTAATAAAGCAGTATGTCACTTATCCAATAAGGAATATGAATAACATGTATAACATTTATCCATCTAGGATATGCTAAGCAAGATAACATCAACCAATGATTCTCATATTTCAACCTTAAGCAAATACGCTACATGGATGATTACATTTTACAATCATACTTAATGCCCTGAAGAGATGAAGTATACCGTTCATGCTCCAACCGACCACGATTACGTAAAGCATCATTACCACACAAGGTCAATGGAAGAGCCGGACTCCAAGACCTCAACCTTCTCGATCAGTACGAGATTATATGGCAGAGACATCACGTGTCAAACTGCAATTAGCTAGCCAGGGTATAGTGGCATCTTCACTATAGAGTTATAGCCCGCAACATATACTCTCTTCAGGGTTATGACTCATAGCCAATGCCTGGTATCATATCATGGAGTCATGGCTCGTAGCCATACTCATACTGGGGTATGGTCCGTAACCAATCTCGTGTATAGGATATAGCCCATAGCCATTCCTATGGGGCATGAGGATATAATTGCCCAATTACCCCCACATATTAAAAAATATGTGCTCCGAGTTAAACTCGTTTCACCATTCAACAAATTCTGACGTTGATGGATCTGTGGTCAGGGCAACTACATTATATGATATCACTTTATTAATTAAGTGTATTACCATATTCTTTTAGCATCAAACAAGTTTCCAACCATCAATTATTTTAACAATAGCTACAAAGAATGTGTAATACTTTCATCAAGTATTGTTCAAATCTTTAATAAAGCATTGGGATCTCAATCCCTCATCTCATCAGGAGCATTCTCATCCTTTCACAAACTCATCATCATGATTATAGAAAATGGGTATTCAAACCCTCAGTTTATCAAGGAGCACTTGTTACCACTTATCAGGTAACTAATACCTTCAGGTCATCTAACCAAGGTAAACATGATACTTGCTACACAAGCATCTTACATGGCTCACATGGCCCATTTCATCTCTTGTTACCTCTCACTAGGCAACAAAGCATATTATGGCTCACAAGGCCCATTAACAATTTTCAAATAAATGAAACAACATAGCTCATACCTGGCTATGCTCGTCATCTCGTGATAGTTGCATGGTTAGTACACATGGTAACAATTATATCAATTTCATATCAGCACCCTACCATATAAGGGTAATACCACTAATCCTTTATTATGGCTAGGGTTTCCCATTTCATGTAAATCGGGTTTAATCATCCCTTTACACAAATTAGGGCTATGGTTAATCATCTCATTGCCCAATATTAGGGTTTCATGCACTATAACCCAAAATTTGGGTTTCACATACCTTCACCTTATATTAGGATTAGGATTTCATATTAGTGTTTCACATAGTATTACATAGCATCACCCTAGATTAGGGTTTCACATCACATTACCCTGTATTAGGGTTTCTCATCACATCATTACCTTTTTCTTAAAACATTTCCCCAAAATTAGGAATTCATGTAACTTTACCCGAAATTAGGGTTTTCATGAAGCATCATCTTAAATTAGGGTTTTTCATTAAATTACCCTGAATTAGGGTTTATGGTTCATCAACATTCTCGATTAGAGTTTCATGATCCCATCATCATTGATCAAACCCTAATCCATACCCTACACCTATTAAAGGTGTCAGTGTTGCACATTGCATATTGATTATTCAAGTATGAGTTTCCCTCTCTCTCATCCTCTCTAGGATGTCGATTAATCCATACTTCTTTTAGTTGGCTCAACCTTTCACTAAGATACCTACACTTATGATTATTATGGTGTATTAAATTCATCATATTCATAGGCATCAAACGACAATCACTCCAAGTGTACTCATTCACCTAAGTACTTTAGAGGTACTTCCATTATAATCAATCTTGAGTTACTTTAATAGTACTCATTTAGTTCTGAGATCAATTGAACCTTCAATAGTTTTTGACTAATAAACCTTCAAATGGTTTGAATCCACACCTCCAAATGGTTTGAGAACATTTGGACCTTCAAACGGTCTGAGACCGTTTACACCTCCAAACGGTCTTGATCAACCTTTCAAACGATCTTGACCAATTGTAAATCGAATCAATCCATTCGGCTTTGAAATAGAATCATCATCAATTGATCATGAAACTGAATCAACCCTTTCGGTCTTGAAACCAAATCAATCCATTCGGTCTTGAAACTGAATCAATCCATTCGGTCTTCAAACCGAATCAACCTATTCGATCTTGAAACTGAATCTATCCATTCGGTCTTGAAACCGAATCCATCCATTCGGTCTTGAAACCAAATCATCCATTCAGTCTTGAAACCGAATCCATCCACTCGGTCTTGAAACCAAATCATCAACCATTGATTTGAAATCGAAACAATCTATTGGGTCTAGGGTTTGCAATCAATGGACCCTCCAACATTGAAACCATTGGAATTAGATCAAATTGAGACCATTGGATGATCAATTGATTATGAAACCGAATCAACCCATTCTTATGGTAAGATGATGTCATCATCATCAAGATTTGATCCTTCAAAAATCTACTGCCATTATTATGGCAACTTTATCAATTTGATCAAAGGAATTTCAAGAAAAACAAAATGATCAACAAGTTATGAAGAATTGAATGTAATAATAACATTTAAGGGTTCAAGTTATATAACCCGCCTTCAAAATTGAATCCAAGCTTCAAGATTCACGTCCTCAATGGTGAATGAAGCTTCCTCAACTTCCAAATGCTCATCCTCAAGTCTTTGAGTGAAAAGAATGGCTAAGGTTGAAGATTGAATGAAGAAAAGAAGAAATTAAGCATTGAATTTCGATTTCCACCATGAAATCAAGGTTGAAGATGACTATGGAGCTTACCTACAGGTTGGGGAACATCCTACTATTGCTCCTAAGAAATCTTGTGCATGGCCAAAGAAAGGAAAGAAAGAAGGGTCGAAAAAGCCTTTCATTTGAGTTGGAAATGAGATGTTTATAAGGGAATTTCAATGAGAGAGAAAGTGATATAATAATCTTTTAATTACCTAAATTGGTGCCACATGCTCCCCTCCATTCCTTTCATATGAAGCCATATCCCCCACCTTGTAATTCCTCTTCATTATCCATGAATTAAAAGAAAGCAAATTAAGCACCTTAACCATTATAATAATAATATCCAAAATTAGTGGATATTACTTTTTCTTTTACTAATGTGAGTGGACTCTCCACTCACTTTAGATATTCCATGGCTATTGCAAGGCACAAAGACGTACACACTTATAGAATTTCAACCATCCAATTTTTGGTTGAAGGGAACTTCAATTAATATATTTATTTTTGCATTTAAATTGAATTAGGGTTTCAATTATGCTTAAATCTTGATTATTTTAATATCAAGATTATCTCTCCTCCAAAGGGATTCAAATGAGATGCCCCTCTCATTTTATTTTCTCTACATGATGCCAAGAAACATAAGGGATTCTCTAGAGGTGGTATTTTGCATTTTGAACCCTAGGTTTTGGGTAATTTGCACATTACACCAAAACTAGGTTTTAATTCACAAACATTGCTCAACAAGTTCTTTCTTGGTACCCAGGCTTCCACAAGACATATCTCTGCATCATTTTCATTCTTATGATACTTAAACACTTGAGGAACATTTATCATGTAACATTTGCAAGTTAATCCCTCAACTTGGGTAATTTGCACTTTAGTCCAAAACATGCAATACATTGTTTCAACATTATTCAAAAAGGACTGAAATGGAAACATAAGCTCTTCTTGAGACTTGATTACTTTTCAAAAGATAAGACAAAGCACATAATTAACTTTATTAAACAAATCATTTAGGGTTAAAGCATAACCCAGGTCAGGGTTGTTACAAATACCACCAACCCTAGGGTCAATAGCATCGAGTTTCCTTATAAGAACTCCAATTACCTGAAATGGGGAAAAATCAATGTAAAGTTCAAATAAAATATGGAAAATTGGTATAATTTGGTAAATATACTGAATATTTGATGTAATAGTATCTCATAGGCTAATAATGATAGTATCAAAATTAATAATTATGTATGAAACACATAGCAAACTAGTGAGTGAAAAGTGGATAAAATTAAATGCATCAAAAATCATCAATAAAATCTGAAATATTTTCTTTTTGTACATATAGATTCTTAATGGAAATAAGTTTGATGATGAAAATCTTGAGATGGGAATTCCAAAAATGGTGCCAAAATCAATTTGAGAACCAAGTCAATAACATCCTGCTATGTTATACACCTACTAGTATTCTATTCTCACTTCATTCTACTAAAAGATCCTAATTGATACAACTAATATGGTATACCAATCCATCCCTAACCTATATAATAGGAGGGGAACATGGTTTCCTACTTAATCATGGCATTCACCATTATTCTTTTCAATCTAATCATGGTTTGAACTACATCATACTAAGACATAGGAGACTCATATTGCCATCCACACTATAGGAAGGAATTAGGGTTTTATCCTCACTTGCTAGTTTACAAATATGGTGCTTTAACAAGACGGGGTGAGCTATATAGTCACACCACTCATAATCTTGATCACTAGCTAACCAAATCCCACCATGGATATCAATGATGAACTCTTTAAGAGTATTTCACTTACATCATGGTTTTGTGTTTGTCATCCATGCATGATTAGTACCCACAATGGACGAATGCTAGAAAGATGAAGAAGGAAATGGTTTAACATGAGAACTAGAGTTACACATATCTATGAGTATTTGAATCAACCTACACTTCATAGTTCTCAAACTAACTCCTTAGTGGTGATAGGAAACAAACACTACAACAGTCAAACTCTGTGTGGTAATGTTTCCACCTCCATAAGAGAGTAGGAGTGATTAGGGTTACTAAACACTGAATCTTGTATGCATAGGTAGTTTGGGTAGTGGGAGTGACCAAAATTGATCAGGGATTGCACGCATAGTTTGTATTCCATGGCTCAAAGATAGGAATAACATAACCTATATAGGGGTACTTAATTATCTATATGGTATAACTTGAAATGGTCAAGTCATAGACTGTGTAGGCTAGGATACCGTATTGTAAGGAGTGGGGCATGATAGGGTATCCACTAAATTGGTATGATACAAATAGGCATGTAAAGATAAAATAGTAGAAAAATAATTTTTGCAAAGTTACAAAGTGTATCATTATATAATCATTATGAGCGCACAAAAGATATCAACTTGATTTTATGTATAAGTGTCAATAAATAACTGATTTGAAGTCAGAATATAGCATGGGTCATTGTTAGGACAAGATTTCTACAACACTAGATACCAAATCATTGACGTGTGTGCTTGGGTCATGTTTCATGTCACATAGTAAAAAAATAGTGCAAATGAGTGATCCATAAGATATTTCAAGTTACATGGAAACAAATTATTGATCTAGAGTTTCACGGATGACTAGAGTCATTATTGGTCACATTTTACATAAATTCAAGATCCAACATTAAATTGTACGTAAGAGTCACCTTCATGGTATATATGTCATAAAAGTTACATAAGATGGATAAAGTTTGAATCAAAGGTTATCAAGTAGAAAAAAAACATTCATCTGGTACAATCATACATATTTGGAGCCTTTTGGATCATATTTGGCATAAAATAGCATTAACCATTTTCAAATAGTAAACATCATGCATAATTGGGAAAATAGTAGAGATCCAAGCATGTCATGCCATGAAACTATTTTTAATAGATAGATCTCATTTTTTATGATCAAAATTCATATAATACATGTCAAATTTGAAAAGTTAGGGGTATTTTCCCATAAATATGTGTGGGGGGGGATTACCTTATATTCAAAAGAAAATTCATGATTGTCTCTTTGAAATCTAAAACATATCTCACATAACCAAAGAGAGAAGAGGTAAGAGAGGCTAGTGGGGTGTGATCTTTGGGCTAAGGTTGGACTAGGGCCAGCCTACAGAATGGGTTGTGAGAGAGGGAGGAGGACCGTGACAAATCCCATTTGAACTGAGCAAGGTCGAATATTTTTTCTCATCGCCTTCATTTCTGCACCGAGCAAGAGGAGAAGAACTGCTGACGGTGGTTACTTGTCAGAGAAAAGCAAGGGAGGGGAAGGTCATGTCTATCCATGTGAACATGCTACCCAAGATTGGAGGAACACCATGAGGTTGAAAGCTACCTCATATATTGTTTCTAGAGTGCAAGGAAAGAGGGAACCCGTACCATAGCCACAGCGGCACCGAGCTACAAGGAGGAAGAGGAAAGGAAGTTGAGGGGAATGGAAAGCAAAGAGAAGAGAGGGAAAATGAAGGAGAGGACAAGGAGAAGTCATTAGGAGGTCTAGTTGGGATGAGATGGGATGGTTGGCGTGGCCGACATGGTCACTTGTCATTCAGCATCCCTTATCTATATGTGGCATGATATGAGGAGGACAACATGAGGGTCATCGAATTGTCTTTGGTCAAGAGAGGGGTGAGCGGATTGCTAAAAAATTAAAAACCAAGGGAAAAGGGGTAAGTAGATTGCTAAAAAATTAAAACCAAGGGAAAAGGGGTAAGCAGATTGCTAAAAAATTAAAAACCAAGGGAAAAGGGGTAAAATTTTGGTTTTCTTCAATTAACTTTCAAATTTCATTAATTTCAAATCGTAGTGCCAGACGAGGAAAACTTTTCACCATTTGATCACGAATTTTTCTTTCTTCTTATAGAAAAATATTGGAATCAAAATGATATTGAGTGGTATCAATAATTAACATGTATTCCAATATAGATTAATGCATTCAACTTTATACAATTGAGCTCAATGTGACATTTATCAATTACAAACTCATCAATTGAGCATTATGTAATTCAAAACCATCTATTGATGAAGAGAGAGGTTATTGAATGAAATTGAATGTATCAAGAGTGAGAAACTACACAGTTGGAGGAGAGAGAGAGAGTCCACTTTGTCAAACAAATTCATTAAATGAATATATTGTTCACAATTTATGGTAGCAACTAGGGGAGTGGAGTGTGTGGCTGATACTAAGTTCAAACATGGGGGAAACAACGAGCATAGAGGTTGGAGGAAGATACCACACACATAGGGTGTCTTGGGAAGGAAACATATATAGTATGTAATAGAATGGAGAGAGGTCATGTGCACTTTAAAGAACAAAGGTGCTATGAGAAGATGACACAAAGACACTTGATGTAGTTCACAAATGTACACAAGGGTGCTCAACCTCACGGTTATGAATGTCCACATAAAATGAAAATAAACAAACTTGAAACTTTAAAAATGAAGCTTAAATAAAGCCTAACAATATCATGTGCCTCAACAAATATGTTCAAAAATACATCTATTTATTAATGGTCCAATATCACTTTGATACGTTGCACTTGTAATATTTAAACATTATTGGACTTTTTTCATAAGTGGGTTTAGGATTTAGTTACTATCAATAAAAAATTTCTCAACATAATAGAAATAAAAGCTTAGTGTTATATGAAGACATGTATGTAGATTAATGCTAGCACTACTGACAAAGGGTTGAATATGTTCAAAATCTTTTCTAAATTACAAATTTGGGATTAAGATGGAAAGATTCCCTTGGCCTTTTCTAAAATTCGATAGGTTGGTGAATCAAAGAAGACTTGGGGGATGACATTGAACATGGAGGTTATAGGCAAATGCCAACACACACAGGTGGCCTAGGAAGGTGACCCATATATTAGGGAATACAATCGAGAGAGGAGGTACCAAGTTTAGGAAATAAAGATGACATGAGAACATGACACAAAGATACTTCATATGGTTTACAAAAGTCCACAACAGTGCTCAACCACATGGTTTACAAATGCTCACATCAAAAAGAAAAATAAACACTTTAAATATGAAAGACAAATAAAGCCTAATTATACTATGCAGTGAACAAATGTGTTCATAAGTACACATGTTGATGGATGAACATCACTTCAACATGTTCCACATGTAATATATAAACATTATTAGAATTTTGTTCTTGTCGTAAGTGGGGTTAGGATTTAGTTCCAAACGGGAAAACCTAGCTCAATGGAATAGAAATGAACTATGAAGACATGTAAATTAATAATAGCACTACCGCCAAGGGTTGGATATGGTCAAGATCTATTCCAAAGTACACACTAGTACATTTTTGACGTCTAAAGTCACTTTTGCTAGTGTTGGTTACAAAGAAAACTGACACCATACTACCAATAACGATGGTTTTAAAGAAAAACTATCACCATTGGTCAAGTCATGTCAGTTTAGAAAAGATACAGGCACGACTTTTACTATATCATCGGTAACGTCAAAGTGAAACTGACATCTTCCATAACTGTGAAATACAATTTTTTTAGAGAAAAAAATTGCCTCCAAAAATTTTGTGTTTAGTATTGGTTCTTTGTAGAACCGATGACACCGAGTTTGCACCATGTCCTCATAGAAAAAGTTATTCCCTCCATATTGCTTCTGAGTCATTAGTAAGGCAGAGGAATCGACGACACAGTCCCCTTGTTGAAGCCCACTTTTTTTATAGAAGGGTCTTTGTCATCTGATTTACATAAGGAACCAACATCTAAGTGCTTTTACGCCTTGTGTCCATGAAAATATTTTCTCCCCTAAGTGCTTCTACGTTGTCGGTTTCTGTCTAAAACCGATGACTAAGTTACCTTGCTGAGGCTGACTTTTTTGTTTGGGGATGGATCTCTAGCGTCCGTTTCTACATAGCAACTGAAGTTGAAGTGCTTACTTAGTCACCAATTTTAGCAATGGAAGACCATGAGTAAGTCTCCTAACAAATGCCAACTTATATTTTAGGGAGTAGGGTTTTTATCATCGGTTTTAGCCATCAAAATCGACGACTAAGTCACCAACACGGTCGTGTTGGTTTGTACGGTCATGTTTGTCAACACCAGTTTATGTGTCAATTTTCTATATGTAACTGATGACTAAGTACTTAGTCATAGGTTGCCTTTAACAACCGATGACTAAGTTCATTTATAGCAACCGTGAAAGTTTTATTTCACTCAATCTTCTATTTTTTCGCAAACAATTTTTGCTCTGAAAATTTTCTCAAGTGCTCTCCACCTCCTCCGCTTCTCTCTACCTTGCTACTGCTCTATTGCTCTTTGTCTTACTACTGCTCCACTACTCTCCACCTCCACTGCTCACTGCCGCTACTGTTATTCCTCCATCCGTCGCTACTACTACGGCTCTAGCTATCCACCTAGCTATTGCTACTTCTACTCCAGCCACTGTCAGGCCAGCTCACCTCCAGCCGCCTCCGCAACCCCACCTCCAGCCTACTCTAGCCGTGACCACCTCCACCTCTGTCTGCCGCTATTGTAACCTGCTCCACCATTGCAGTGATTGGTTGATAAAAATTAGATTTTGATTAAGTAGGGTTAATGATGAATGAATGAACTTAATTAATTAATATGTCTTTCTTTCTCTCTTATTAGTGATTGATTCAATTTTGTTCAATAATTTCTCTTCAAGATTGTGTAGTCGATTAATATTGATCATTATTAGGGTTAATGATGCATGAATGAACTTAATTAATTAATATTGTTTTCTTTCTCTTTTGTTAGTGATTGGTTTAACTTAGTTTAATAATTGCTCTTCAAGATTGTTGATTAATATTGATCAATAATTAGGGTTAATGATGTATGAATGAACTTGATAAATTAATATTGCTTTCTTTCTCTCTTGTTAGTGATTGATTTAACTTAGTTCAATAATCGATCTTCAAGATTGTTTAGTTGATTAGTATTGATTAATTAGTGTTAATGGTTTGTGAATAAACTAACCTAAATGGAAGAATGGACTGAATTAAATGATATTACATAAAACCTAGGATATGAATTATGTAACTATGATCATAGGTATAGGAATGAAAACATATATACATGTATCTTTTTGGCCTAGAAATATGTTTGATTACTCATTAGGGGTAAATCTTGGATAGACCTCAGTTTGGGACTGTTCTTGAACACCAAATCTCACTTAGGATGCAAATGTATAATGTATATTTGGTTTTCAAGATGTTTCATTAACAATTCCCCATTTGTTATCTAAGTACATATGTTGGTGGATATTTTATCATCTACATCAATGTACTTGGAGAACTACATGAAAATGGTGCCGAAATTTTCTTGAGAACCGAATATGCATTATATGCTTACTAGTGAGATTAGGTGTTCAAGAATGGGATAGGTGGTACACACATTCATTATTGAACCCTAAACCCTAATTTATAATTCATAAACCCTAATTTGTAAACCCTAAACCCTAATCTATAATCCCTTATCCCTAAATCCAAAATAATAAATCCTAAACTATTTGTAAATCCTAAACCCTAATCATGTAAACCCTAAATCCTAATACTTATTTTTATTTGATGATAGAATGGACAGATCATAGATGTATATTCCAAATAGATATACCTCAGAGTTTATTGTTGGTCTTGACCAGTTTATAAGATTTACGGAGGAACATAGGAAACAATCTGAAGATAGGTTCCACTGTCCATCTAGGCATTGCAGTAATGACTTGAATGTCAATATTGTTGACAAAATCAAAATTCATGTCATGTGAAATAGGATTATACCTGGATATATATAATGATACTAGCATCGAGAGAATCCAACAGTAAGATCTATAGACATCGATAACAATACTTGTGTTGAAGAAGAAATTGCCGTCAATGATACAGATGTGAACGAACCTGATTTCGATAGACATGTTTGATGTCATGATATATAGTTGTGAGGTAGAGCACACCAACCCACCTTTCTTATTTAGAAACATTGTGTGTAATGTTGAGATACTATTATACTTACTAAGTTTATGAAGTTGTGCATTATGTTGAGATTGTATACTCTAAAGGCTAACAATAGATGGAGTGACAAAAGCTTCACTTCGTTGTTTTCTTTGTTGAAAGAAATTCTTCCTGAAGGCAACAAACTTCCAGTCTCAACATACAAATTAAAGAGAATGTTGTGCCCAATGGGAATGAAGGTTAAGAAGATACATGCATGCCTAAATGATTATGTGTTATTTCAAAAGGACTATGTCAATTTGAAAGAGTGTCCAAAATGTGGGGTATCAAGCTGCAAAATGATGACTTCAAGGAAGTCCAAAATTGACCCTCCTATCAAGGTGATTTGGTATCTACCTATAATACCACAGTTTCAACGTTTGTTTTCCAATCTCAAGGATCAAAGAATTTAAGGTGTCATGTAGAGGTAAAAAAATAATGATGGGATCCTACGACATGCGTCTAATTCCCAACGGTGGAAGAAGATTGATTTATTGTATCTTGAATTTGGTGAAGAATTCATGAATATAAGACTTGAGCTTTGTACCAATGGAATGAATCCACATGACACATTGAGTAGAAAACATAGCACTTGGCCTATTATAATTATTATATACAAAAACCCTCCCTGGTTGTGTATGGAAAATAAGTATGTCACATTGTCATTGTTGATCTCAGGCCCTAAACAACCTGGCAATGATATCGATGTTTATCATAAACATATAATTGATGACTTAAAGAAACTCTAGGGAGAAAGTGTGACGAGCTATGATGCTTAGTGTAGATAGGCACTTCATTTGCGTGTTATGTTGTTTTGCACTATTAATAACTTTCTAGAATATGGAAATTTGTCTAGATATATTGTAAAAGGATCCAAAGCATGCCCTATATGTGAAGAGAACACCGATTCAATACAAATAAGTATGATGGAGAGACTATGTATCTTAATCATTAAAGGTTTCTTATAAAAGTTCATCCATATCAAAGGTTGCGAAAAGTGTTCAATGGATCGAATGAGGAACGCTTTCATTATTTAAAATATTATATGTGCATTTTAGAATCTTATATTTCATTGTTTGACTATTTTTTGTATGAATTTTTTCCAGATGGCATCTGACCATGATTTTGATGACTGTGAAGATGATTACTGTGAGTATGAACAACATCATGATGTGCACCTTGAGACCGGTGTAAGTTATGTATTGTTTTATTACAAAGATGTGCATTTTACAATATGTATATCTTGTTGTATTTTTGCATTATTTTATTTTCATTTATAAGTTATATCTTCTTATGACCTATATATGTTTTAAGTTTATGTAAGCCCAGAGGATCTTGTTCAGCTTGATGAGCAGCATCGTCAATGTACAGAAATAAGAGGCATCACCATGATGAACAAGTTGATACAACAAAGGAGCAATGGACCAAAGTTGGTTGTTGAGTTTGATCGTGTAGGAAATCCTTTTGGAAAGAACTGCAACTCTTTTGTGGCATATCTAGAGATTCTTACTCGTAGCCATTATAGTGTAGCAGTAGAATCTTGGCATAAAAATGATAAAAGTAAAAAATACTTCAAATGGAAGGAACTATGTGTGAGATATTATCATTAGTAATTCTTTTTTAAAGCTATTTACAATTCTATTTTTAAGAATATTCCATTAAGTACATGAACTTTTGCAGAGCATATATGACCTGGATGAAAACTGTATCGTAAAAAGGGAATGCAACATTGTGGGAAGGTACTGAGAAATTATAGGACAACTCTGACAAGACTATGCATATAGAACGCGAGAATAGGAAGAAGTCAGTCACTGGGCAATGGTGCTATCTTGACAGGAGACGTGGGAGGTGTTTATTGCTATGAAAAATATTGTTGAAATCAAGGTATTAAGTCGCACTCCCAATTATCAATACATTTGTATGAATTCATTGTTTTACCTTAACCTTGATTGTTATGTTTTACTTACCAATTACTATCGATGATTGTGACTAACCAGGATGCAAACAATGCTCAAAGAAAAAGGCGTGCAAAGAATGTGTACAACCACACGAGGGGTCCAACTGGCTATGTATATTTTTGCCAAAAGCTATTGTAGGCATCTCCTCTTAGCAACCTACTCCTGGGACTACTGAGTCCTCTACTACTACTAAATTTCTACTTCGCCATGATTTATGGATAGCTGGGAGGAAAAACAAATCTAGAGATATACCCAACCCCGCAACTGCCGAGGCAGCTACAAAAATGGTAAAAATCAACTCTCAGAGAAATTAGTATTGATGATTGTTATGTTTTACTTACCAATTACTATTCATGATGATTAGCGTGAGCTCTATGAGAAAGGAAAATAAAGAAAGTTCATCTCTGAGGGCACAAAGTATAAATTAATAGTTGCTCTAGGTAACCCAGAGCATCGTGGGCGTGTTAGGGCTGTAGGCGTTGGTGCCAATATAAGAGCATTTTTTGGGCCATCAGAGCATAAGTGCAAATATATCCAGAAAGGTAGATTCTCAAAAGAGGAGGTATAAGAGTTAATTGCACAGGGAATTCAAGAAGCAATGAGCCAATATCATACTTCTAAATCAGCTCTTCAGACAATACATGTGTCGCCCCACTCTTCATATGAGGTGGACCCTCCTATGACTGAGGTGGTTGGGAGTAATCATGTGACTCACCACCTAGCACGTCGACTGTAAGTATTTTCATGACATAGTAGTCTTTTAAATGATTTGTATTATATATATATATATATATCACTTTATGCAATTTTATAGGAGTTGATGACATCTCATCTTAAATTACAAGAATATGTCGCTGTTGTGGGCTCAGCTTACCCACGCCTTGAAGGTGACACAATTCATGGTGCACCGCTGCCCGCCAAAGTGGTTTGTGTCGCTAAACCTTGTTATGTCCCTTAGAAGTAGATTGCACTACCATATGAGCACCCCGAGCACAACATGATAGGTGATATAGAAGGCGGTGTGGTCGTGTGGCCCAAAGCTAGAGTTATCTATACTGATGTATGGTAGATTTATATTGTGTTTGTATCTTTATATACATGAAACCATTGATATAAGATTATATATGCATAGGACATGGTGCCTAAGAAACCCCTTACAGCTCGTCCTCCACCTCCACTTCCTCCTCAATTACCTGGTTGGCTTGCAAAAGACCTATTTGACTCGGTAGGTTCTCAATGTAGGGGGTATGGTATTATGGATAGGTGAACATGAAGAAGGGCCATCTATGATGGTTACTATTAAGGAGGATGATGTAGGTCAACCTCATGATACTAGTATGTTTCTGCAAGATGTTTAGGAGTTGTTTGGTTATGCTTGGTTGAATACATATGTGATAGAACTTTAGGTATGGTGAGATTTTATATAACTATATACCTCATTTTATATATGTAGATATATTTTCTTATGTATTAATGCATACATGATATATGTTTTGCAGCAACTTCCATAGGGTATGTACATACACTGCCCCATGTGGCATTTCTAGTTCCACTTTTGATTAGTCGTGTCATTAAACACCCTGCATATGTTACCCAATACTTACTCTGCTTATAATTTTGACTTAATAAATTATATTTTATTATGGATTTTGACTTATATTTTGTTTACCTTCTTATCACTCAAGAATAAACACTGGGTGTTATTGGTTATTGTCCTCGTGACGTTAACTATTTATTATTTAGATCCTAAGGGTGACAAAATAGATAGTGGGGACAAGAATTGAAAAAGGCATTATTCACGTGAGTAAATTGTTATATTTATATCTATTAACATATATATTATATGACTATTTACTAATGCAATTCAATGTGTTATATTAACGCATAGGGTTATAAAAGAATTCAAAAAAACTGGAGGAAAGGTGGATAAGAAAAAAAAGTGATAGTTTGGGAGAATTTTGAGCTAGTTTTCATACTACAATGCATATTTATTTCAATTGTGCTTACTTTTATTTATTAACATTTTGTATGTTAAAATTTATAGTGTTCTGTACAAGACCACAGTTGGACATGTAGATACTACGTGATGCAGTATATGGATGAGATTGTCTACGGGGAACTAGACATCGATGAGATACAAAATGTAATATACATATAGTCTTGATCATCATAAGTATATAGACTCATTGCATAATATAAAAATACCATACTTATTAATTATACCTCATTATCTTTGCAAAACAAAAGACTTCAATATTAGAAAAGCTAGAAGACATACAAATGTCCTATACGACATAACAACTAGATGATATATGAGAAAAATAGATACAAGCCTTTGAAAAGGAAGTAAACTTTGAATCTGATTGGGATAAGGAGTGACTTTTCTAAAGTTTGATGTCATTATCTCTCTCTCTCTCTCTCTCTCTCTATATATATATATATATATATATATATATATATATATATATATATATATGTGTGTGTGTGTGTGTGTGAGAGAGAGAGAGAGATGCTTATGACTCTTGCAACTTTAAATTTGATGCGAGGAAATTATTGTTGCATATGTGAATGATGATCTATACACATGTGTGTGAATGTGAAGATGAATGAATGAATTGTGATTTTATATATCACGAGAATAGAATTGATGTATTTGTAAATGAAGTATCATGTGTGTGAATGAATGTGAAAATTTATATTTACACATGTGATGAAATGGAATTGGAGAATGAATAAAATTATATGCATATTACGTTTGTTATTACAGTTTTAGTGGCATGTTGTTAAGCTAAACACAAAGGATGATGTTAATTAGAACTCCAATTATAAACTGTAGATTATGCATCATGCTGACCAGCCGAGCAGCAGGTCTACATGCGTGCTATTTAAAAAAAAATAGTCATCAGTTGCAATAAAAAAACTGACACTATAGGTAGGAGTCGTCGGTTTCAATAAAATAACCAACATTAAAGGATGAAACTAAAATGGTCGTACTAGACAACACGACCTCACTGGTAGCATGTCATAGTCGTCGATTTAATAGATTTGACTATCACTGTAAATCATAATCATCAAATATTTGGGATGAAACAAACACTATGCATCATCATGATAGGTGTGATTTTTACAAAACCGACGATGTAGGGTCTTTTGTCAATTACAAATGTGACCTGATATGGTTCTTCGACGTCGGTTTTCATAAGACAACCGACGCGTAAGACTCCTAATTGTGTCTGTTTCTTTTATCCATACAATCAAGGCTAGATCTCTGTTGTCGGTTACGTCGTCGCCATAGAACCGACCTCTTAGACTTGTGGTTGTAGTGTCCCACACTTAAATGTCAATCTGTAATCGACATTATAGGATTGTTTTAACCAATGCTAGAGATACTTTATGTACTAGAGACATATTTGGGAATGAGTTACGCTACCCAGTCATCCACAAGTTGATTGGGAGGTGTGACTAGTGTTGATGTGGCAAAAAAAGTAGACACACCATGAAAGAGAGAAATTAGAGAAAGAATGATATTTTTCTCATAACTTTTAAATCAAAAGATTTTTTTATCAAAATAAAATGTTTTAGATTCATCACATTAAAATACTTTCTAATATGACAAGTGTTGGCATACTTTAGAGAAAAAAATATGAGAAGTATAACAAGAGATGAGAGAAATATAGCAAGTACAGTACCTACAAAATTTATGGTATTATACACCAAACTGGGAGTAACGTTAACATTGTACCTCCAAAACAATAGTAATATGCCTCAAAATATAGATATGGTACCACAAACATGGTTACACTCAGATTGATCATCAAGTAATATATTGAAATTATTCTATGTATAGTAAACATTCATACTATACTAGGAATAGTAATCGTGTATTGGGGTACAGTACGTTGACAAGTAAAATATTAATAATGTACCTTCAAAATAAGAGTAATTTACTACAAAATATGCATATTATAATCCAAAATATAAGTGATATACTCAGGTAGATAAATAAAGGGGTACAGTATGTGATTCGTGGTACATTACTTTTATTTTGAAGTACAATATGAATGTTTACTTACTAATGCATTGTACTCAAAATATAAGTAGAACATGTGTATTTTTTTACCAGTAGCCAGAAATATGTATGGTATCTGAAAACACGGATACTATATTTCTCTCATTATTATTTTTCCATAGTGTGTCAACACTAGTCTTGTTGGAAAGTATTTTTAAAAGGAATCCAATATTTTTTATTTCGTCAAAAAATATACTCCAGATTGAAAATTATGGACAAAATCATTCTCTGTCTTCTACTTATCTCATCTTTTATTATTATATTGTTGTTGATCTACTCCCATTCCCAAAAACCAGGTAAGTAGATGGATGTATAGCTGACTACGTCTAGAATTTTTCTTTGAAATTAAGAGAAAAGATCCCCCAACCTTCTCTCACAGCCTGTAGGCCGGTAAATCAAACAACTTTTATACATGTAGGTCCCTTCATTGGGACGATTAGAATCCTTCAACTGCGGCATCCCTTTCCAGACCTAAAGTAAACATATTTTAATGTTGGTACCTGTTAGACTATATTTCTTTATTCTGCCATGCAGCCCAAATTATTTTTGTTCATGCCGATATACCATCATCCGCATATTGTTTGAACGGCTTTGAAACTTACTTCGAGACCCTTAAAAGTGAATGGTAACCCGTCAACCTTGTAGCCTTTGTTGTAAAAAATAACAAACTGTAGCCTTTGTTGTGAAGAACATACAATTGTACGATGACAATTATTGGAAAATAAGGAAAAGATAATGACAAGACCACCAGATACCTTAACTTGTATCGATGTAGATTATCTGACAAGCAATGGCTGGACAATTGGACTGGAAGTAAATGGACCGAAAAAATTGCGGCATAATATATAAAACATATCAAATCGTCCGGCCATAGTAGTCCCGGGTGGTAAGAACTCGGGAAGTCCCAATGAAGGATCTAGATTCGAACCTGACTGAACGCACTTTGCAAACGGCAATTCACGCTGATTAGGCGCGGGAGGAGAGTGACCGGACCACACCCTCTTATGCCTCGAGAGTTTACCATGTCGGGTTCACCCGAAGTGGGTTCTCTCGGTCACAAAAAAAAAAAACATATCAAATCCCTTTACAAAAGCAATTAAATAGCTCCCAAAGAAGACTCAACACCCAGTAAGCAAGACCCCAAATTTGTGTTGCATGTTCGCCTTTGAACTGTTAAAAATAGTGTGCAGTCGTGACATCACCCACAAATATAAACCATTTAGGTGCCAAGTAACATTCGGTATTATCTTAACATCCAAAGAGATTTAAGCAAAAAAAAATCTTCAGAAACATTCAGTTTGGCAGCACTAGAAACTTAGATAATCTCCAGTATATCAGGAAATTGCTCCTTTTTGTCCCCATTGTATAGAGAAAGGCCACCGCCAGAAAATCTGAGCCTTCTTGTGTAGCATCTCACAGAGATGACTGCCACATGAAGGGCTTATGCAAGGATTCACCATTGTCAACTCCTTGCCTGCTTTATGACATCCATTTGGGGAGAGCTAAGCTGACGCAAGCTCTCTCAAGTTGGTGTTTACAGCCTTTTCCTGATTCAAGCAAACAAACAGACATATCAAGACTCAAAATTATGCGGATACAAAGCCAAAGCAAATTACCTATAGGCTATAGCAGTTTTTGCATGGCCATCTTCATCTCTCTTTTCTTCTGCTGTTGCACTCATTTTTTAACTTCCTATTCATTGGAACATCGATTTTAAGCGAGCGATGGATAGCAAACTTGTATTTAATTGATGCAGTCCTAATGATCCTGGGATTTTTCATATAATTTTTTTATTCACATAGTAATTTGTATAGCGAATGAGCAAAGAGAATGAAATATAGAAAAGATTACACAGTATCTGTAGAAGCTAATATTTTCATTCATGAGAATGCTCTTCGGATTCATCTAAGAAATGCATACTAACGAACATTTCGTTTTTAGCATAAACCATCTGGCAGAAACTGGATAAGCAAGCTTTCTTTTTAAGATAAGGAGATAATATAAGATTTAGGCCCTGAAAGAGGAATCCTATTTGCCATGCCACGTGTCAGCATGTAATTCACTGATGATAGTGGTCCTTAGATTCATCAGGAAAAAGCATATTAATAATAAACATTTATTTTTTAAATTTTGGACTTGCGTAAACCATTTGCCAGAAACTGAATACCCAAGATCCTTTTAGATATCAAAGGAGAAAAAAAGGATATATTCAGGCCCTAAAAGTGAATCCTTTTTGTCAAGCCATTGCCATTTTTCACTCATGCCCCCACCCCCTTGTGTTGCAATGAACAATATCATTCTTCTTTTCCTTAAATCTATACTGTATAAGAAACCCCATTTGAGATTTCCACTGCAATTTTTGTGTCCATTTTTTTAATATGGTTTGGTGATTTAATTTGCGAGCTCGTCCTTTTGTTTCTAAGGTTGTCTCTGTATCGTTTGGTGATTTTGTTTGTTGAGTGTCATTAGGGATTTTTCTGTAATTTTCACAAACTTTGATTCTGATGAGGTTTCACGACTTCAACCTTCTCAGAATCGACGCACGGTCAATCAATGTTGTTGGCTGCTAGGGTTTCCACTGCAGAGGAAGCGATGTTGTGGCAAGAGAATGGATCCCTAGCGCTGGCCGGGTATTTTTGTTGTCATTTCTTCTACCTTCTACTCTCATTATCGACTAGCGTTGGGTTGGGTTGGGTTGGGTTGGGCTGGCGGGGTCAGCAACTTTTAAGTTTGTGTTATGTCTGTGTCTAGGAACACGGATGTGCTTCCCTGGGGTCACCAACTAAATAAACCATGAAAAATGAAAGAAAATGTTAGGAATAGACTTCAACAAGACATTTTCCGTTATAAGACATCTCAAGTTCATTTCTATTCAGACTCCTTTGACAATTTCACAGGAGCGACAAAACTAGTACCTTAGTATCAAGAACTTTTACCTAAATGATGATGTATTAAGATAAAAATCCAGATTCTATATCAGAGCATTCTCCTTTTCTATGTCATGGATTGCTAGCGGTGGCCATATTTGACTAAATTCATTAGATATCGAAAGCTATATTCAGCGTAACTAAGAAAGCAAGTAGGACTAAAATCTCTATGTTCCTCATGATGGCAATTTGAAGGCCACAATCAATCCGTTCCTAAAAGTTCAGGTTTGACCACAAATCTTTTTTAGTTGGGAACATGTTACATTGTTGTCACTACAGCAGTTTCTTGTGGATGTTTATCCCCAAATATTGGATTCATTTTAGCAATCATCCACATTAATTCACTAGCAGTTTAATTGAATGTTTAGGTTATGATGCAAACAAATGAATGGAACTTTCACTTGACAATTCTCTAATTTTCTGATAGAAAACAATGACAAATATTTGGAATGTTTGTTTAAGCAGTAAATATCTGATCTTGACCTTATTGTATATTAGAGCGTAACCTGACTGTACCATTTACGCCGCCAGTGCAGTTTAGATTAAACTAATTATAGCTTGATACATTGTATATTAACATTGTAGCAGCTATCTTTAGAACGAACTATAGTTGGTGCTCACCCTATCTAATAAACCCTCCATTATGAAAGAAACCTAAATTGTGATGATATTACAGTTATTTAAACAGAGTTTGTTTCAATAGAAGAGCTCTGTCCTACACCTGGATGGGAGATTCGAAACCTCATGCCAATTACATTTTAAATAAATTACAAGCCTTCCTATCATGAAGTGTCTAATCTCTTGAACTACACAATGATACTCAAATTTTGTCTTACAGATAGAGCCAATATTAAGAAATGTTGCTATCAGGTTTGCCTTCTAAATCGAGATTATCTATCTTTACTTTGCTAATTCTTTTAATTGTAGTACATGTGATATATAACAATTTTATATGGTTCTATACACAATTATACTACTCAAAATGAGTTTTATATTTTATTCTACTGGTGTTATTAACGTATCTACATCTTGGATGAGTGTGGGTAAAGAAGCTAGTCCTGCCGCATCATTGCCCTGATGTAGTGAAAAATGTGCAAGGGAAATATTTTCGACGAAGGCATGTAAAGAAGCAAGTCCAAGAAATAAGGTTTAGAGTTGGATCTTGGAATATTGTCTCTTTGACAGGAAAATCTTAAAAGATAGTAGATACCATGATGAGAAGAAAAGTCAATATAGCTTGCTTACAGGAAACTAAGTGGACAAGGGAACATTGTAGAGAGATTGGAGACACAAGATACAAAATCTGGTATACAGGCATTGATAAACATAGAAATGGCATAGGTATTATTGTTGATAAGATGTTGAAGGATAATGTTGTCAAGATCACTAGGATGGGTGATAGAATCATAGCTATCAAAGTCGTTCTTGGGGGAAAGATTTTTAACATTATTAGCACTTATGTCCCCCAAGTTGGCCTTAGCGAGGAGGCTAAGAAGGATTTTTGGGATAACATGGATGAATTGATGCAAGGAATACTGACAGAGGAGAATCATTATTGGGAGTGATTTAAATGGCCATGTGGGGAGTAGCAATGATGGATATGAGAGAGTTCATGGTGGTTTTGGATATGGCAGCAGAAACGGAGAAGGAGAGAAGATATTAGATTTTGCAGTTGCATATGATATGATTTTGGCAAACACTCATTTCAAGAAAAGAGAATCTCATAAGATTACTTTCAAGAGTGGGCACAATGGTAGCCAAATTGATTACCTCCTTACAAGGCGGGAGGATCGTAAAGTATGCAAGGAATGTAAAGTGATTCCTAGCAAAGAACTCACGACCCAACATAGGTTGGTGGTTTTGGATATTAACATGAAGATCAATAAAGGCAAGCATAACAAAAATCAAGATAGCAGGATCAAGTGGTGGAATCTTAAAGGAGAAAAGAAACTGACCTTTCATGATAAACTCATCAAGGAGGGAACTTGGAACTTAGAGTCTGATGTCAACACTATATGGCATAACATGAGCTCCTGCATAACAAAAATTGCCGGAGAGGTTTTGGGGGAGTCCAAAGGTTGTGGGCCTCCACAAAAAGAGACTTGGTGGTGGAATGATGAAGTGCAGAAGGCTATTAAACTGAAAAGGGAGATCTATAGGAGCTTGCCCAAATCTCGAGATGATGCAACGTTCCAGAGATACAAGCAAGCAAAGAAAGAAGCGAAAAAGGTTGTTTAGGAAGCAAGGTCTAGATACTTTGATGATATTTATAAAAAGTTGGACACTAGAGAAGGGGAGAAAGATATATATAAAATGGCTCATATAAGAGAAAGAAAAGGAAGAGACTTGAGTCAAGTAAAATGCATCAAGGATGAAGATGGTAGAGTGCTGGTAAAGGACGATGATATCAAGAACCAATGGAGAAATTACTTCCATAAGCTTTTTAATGGAGATACTGTAAATAATGTTTGAGACTCGTGTGATAGGAATACAAGAGATATCATTTGCACACGACGAGTTTCGCATTTTGAGGTCAAGAATGCCTTGAAAAAGATGAAAATGAGAAAGGCATGTGGACCAGACGGTATTCTCATTGATGTATGGAAGAGTATGGGGCATGAAGGAATTATGTGGTTAACAAATTTATTTAATAAGATCATGAAGACAAAGAAGATGTCGGATGAATGGAGAAATAGTACTACAGTCCCCATCTACAAGAACAAAGGTGATGTTCAGAGCTACACAAACTACAAAGGTATCAATTTGATGAGTCACACAATGAAGCTTTGGGAGAGGATTATTGAGCAGAGGCTAAGATCTATAATGCAGATATCAAACAACCAATTTGGCTTCATGCCTGGTAGATCAACAACAGATGCTATTTTTCTGATAAGAAGGCTTATATAGAAGTATAGGGAAAGAAAAAGAGATCTTCAGATGGTTTTTATCGATTTGGAAAAGTCTTATGATCGAGTACCCAGAGAAGTGTTGTGGATGGTTTTGAGGAAAAAGGGTGTGTCAATCCAATACATTGACTTGATTAAAGACATGTATGGTAGCTCTACTGTAAGTGTGAAGACTCCAGGAGGTGAGACACCAACATTTCCCATCACAGTTGGGGTACACCAAGGATCCACACTCAGCCCATATTTGTTTGTTCTTATTATGGATGAGTTGACAAAGAATGTTCAGGATGATGTTCCTTGGTGTATATTATTTGCTGATGATATTGTATTGGTTGACGAAACTAAAGATGGTTTGAATGATAAAGTTGAACTTTGGAGAAAGGCACTGGAATCAAATGGATTGATGATTAGTAGGAGCAAAACTGAGTATATGCATTGCAATTTCAGCCAATCTCGCAGTGTAAATGGTGGAGCCAAGTTGGACGGAGTAGATATACCAAAATGTGATAAATTTCGTTACTTGGGTTCTATCATTCAAACAGATGGCGATGTTTAAAATGACGTTTGTCATAGGATCACTACAGGATGGTTGAAATGGAGGAGTGCAACTGGAGTATTATGTGATCGGAAGATCCCTCTCAGACTAAAAAGTAAGTTTTATAAAACTGCTATACGACCATCCATGCTCTATGGGAGTGAATGTTGGGCGGTGAAGAAACAAGGACTCAACAAGATGAACGTGGCTGAAATGCGTATGTTGAGATGGATGTGTGGGAAGATAAGAAAAGATCGCTTGAGAAATGACTATATCAAGAATAAAGTGGGGGTGGTGAGCATTGCGGACAAGTTGGGCGAGGGACGACTCAGATGGTATGGACATGTGCAACACATACCGACAAATGTGCCTATACGAAGCAATACTATTGAGGCAAGCACAATTAATAGTGTTAATATATATGCCTTTATTGAGTGTTTTGTTAATTTACTGTAATATATGGACCTCACTGTAAATGTTCTTTTAGTATAAATACAAGGGTACACACATTGTGTAACCCTAAGCTCTCCATTTTCACGTGTTGTTTTACATGGTATTAGAGCAGGACTGATCCAAGTCCTCCCTCACCCGGCGCCGCCATCCCCTCCCACCCGACCCTCTCTCTCTCCCCCCCTCTCTCCTTCCCCAGCTAGGCGCCGCCCGCCGGCAACAGCCAGCAGGCCGGCCGCCCGCCGCCGGCAGCTGCAGCGTCGGGGCTGCACGCCGTCAGGTCGGCCAAGCCGCCGGGGCACGTAGGCCACCGGGGTTGCTTCACCCGCCTTGTTATGGGCTCCGTCTGCCCGCGGATTTGATTTCTGCCTGAAGACCACTGTTGGATCTATTTTTTTCCTGCCTTCCCGTGTGACCGGTTGAGTCACCGGGCTCCTTGCTACGCTTCGGCATAGCCAGCATATGAAGAGGTCCTTCCGATCCGTAGCTCTGTGCCTGCTGCTGCCTACCTGAAGACGTAGGCAACCTGTTCCTGCCTGTCACTCTACCAGTTCGTCTGCCTCTACCTCATGGCGTCTACTCATGAAGATATGCACTGTCAAGTGACAACTGTGAAGCTGGATGGGAGAAACTACCAGTACTGGGTGTGCTCTATGCAGATATATGTCAAATCACAAGGAAAAATGTCGCACCTGACGCGAGATCCACCATCGGTGCTTCCTGCAATAGCCGACTCAAAAGATGTGAAAGCTTATGATGACTGGGTGAAAGACGACTCCACAGTCATGACATGGATTCTAAATAGTAGTGAGACCAAGATTAGCGTCACACTCTTATACCTGCAGACGGCGAAGCAGATGTGGGATCAACTTGCTAGCACTTATTCACATAGTCAGAATCCCAAGAAGGTGTTTGATATCAACAAGCAGCTCAGTCGCCTGCGGTTCTCTGGATCCGATCTGACGGATTGCTTCTCTGCTTTCAAGGGACTGTGGGGGGAATTGGAAGCCTACCATCCCTTATCTACTGATTTGGCTACTATGCAATGACAACGACAGGAGTTGCAATTAGTCCAGTTTCTCTGTGGCCTACCTGATTCCTATGCCGGGGTGGTGGATCAGATTCTTGCCAGTGATCCACTACCTACTCTACAGACTGCCTTTAAGAGACTACAACGCTTGCCTGTACCGTCATCTGAGACTCCTGCTGATACGAGTGATACTGCTGCTTTTGTAGCGATGTCTGGTCGTGGCCGTGGATGCGGTCGCTCGCATTACACTCGCCCTCCTCTTGGTACTAACAGGGGGAGGAACTCTTCAGGTCGTGGAGCATCTTCTGGACCTGCTACTGCTGTTGCTCGTCCTCAGACTGGCCAACGCTTCTGCAACTTCTGTGGCCGGTTTAACCATGTTGAAGAAAAGTGTTGGGAGACATACGGCAAACCAGCTTGGGCCAATGCGGCCACTGAGGCTACTATATCTTCTGAGGTGTCTACCCAGCCTGATGTCCCGGGTACTTCTATTGCTGACTTCATTCGTGCTGAGGTCGAGTGCCTGTTGCTGGAGCGTACTGGCTCGTCATCCATTACCACGACCACTGGAGCACATGCTGCAATATACTCTAGTTGTGACACTGCCTTCCTTACTGCACCATCCTCTACTACTCATCATCTTCATCAAATAAGCCTCAATCCCAACTATGTTGGGGTCGGCTACATGGATCCTTCATTTCCATTCAGCTCTATCATGGGTCATATTCTGATTGAGATGTAGAGATTCAAAATCTCTCTTTATAAGCTCATCCCAGGTTAATTTAGGCCTTCCTCTTCTTCTATTTATAGTGTTTGGCTCAATAGCATTGCTTCGTATAGGCGTACTAGTAGGTCTGTGTTGCACATGTCCGTACCATCTGAGTCGGCCATCACGCAACTTGTCCTCAATGCTCGCCACCCCCACTTTATTCCTGATATAGTCATTTCTCAAACGATCTTTTCTTGTCTTCCCACACATCCATCTCAGCATACGCATTTCAGTCATGTTCATCTTTTTGAGACCTTGTTTCTTCACCGCCCAACATTCACTCCCATAGAGCATGGCTGGTAATACGAAATGGGTCATAGATTCGGGCGTGTCTTCTCATATTTTGGGGAATCGGTTGTTGTTCAGAAGTTTATCTAGACCGACTACTAATTCGTTTGTTATGCTTGTTGATGGCTCCAAGTCTGCCGTTTCGGGGATTGGAGACATTGTGTCTGATATTGTGCTAAAATCTGCTCTATATGTGCCTCGTTTTCCACTGAATTTATTATCTGTTAGCAAGACTTTGCGTAGCCTAAACTGTAGCCTGACTTTAGTGCCTAGTTCATGTGTTTTTAAGGACCTTCGTATGAGGATGAAGATTGGTGGGGGGCATGAAGGATCTGATGGCTTGTATTACCTGGACAATCTGAAAAGAGTGGACAATGTGGCTCTGGCTTCTGCAGTATGTTCTTCAGTATCGGCTTTACAGTGGCACTACAGACTTGGGCACCCATCATCTGAGAAATTGTGTCATATTGTATCTGATGTAGGAACAAATGTGTTTCAATGTGAATCGTGTCAGTTAGGCAAATAGACTAGGGTTGTTTATCCTAAATGTTCTCATATTAGTAGTAAAAATGTTTTTGATCTTGTTCATGCTGATGTATGGGGTCCATGTCATGTCCCTAGTCTATCTGGCAACAAATATTTTATTCTGTTCATTGATGATTTTTCTCGGGCCACATGGTTATTTCTTCTGAAAAGTTGATCTGAAGTTCTGTCCACAATTAAATTCTTTTTTGCTGAGATGAAAACACAATACTCTATGCCTGTTAAAATTTTTAGAATGGATAATGCACTTGAATTTGTTCAAAAAGATGTTGAGTTGTTTTGTAAATCCATTGGCACTATACACCAGACTTCTTATGCATACACACCTCAGCAGAATGGCATTACTGAAAGAAAGAATAGACACTTACTAGAGGTTGCTAGAACTATTATGTTGCATGCTAATGTACCTCGGGGATTCTGGCCAGAAGCCATCTTGACTGTCTATTTTCTAATAAACTGGATGCCTTCTTCGGTAATTGGAAATAAAATACCTGTGAAAATTATGAATCTTGATAAACCTTTATTTATTGTACCTCCTCGCATATTTGGCTCTACATGCTCTGTAAAGTTGCTTGGCCCAACGCATGATAAACATCTCCACGTGCTGAAAAATGTATTTTTTTGGGGTATTCTCGTACACAGAAAGGATACAGATGCTATAGCCCAACTACCAAGAGATGGTTCACAAGCAACGATGTTGTCTTTTTTGAGGGTACACCATACTACTCTACTCAAGGAGATAGTCTTCAGTCTGAGCTTATTGCTTCTCCGCTTCCTATTACTAGTGATTGTGTTTCTGATGCCACTACTTCTGTACAACCGGCACCTCCTCTTATTGTTTATCAGCGTAGGAACAGATCTCAACCTGCACAAGACCCCCCCCCCATTCAAGCCAATCTTCTCCTCCAGAAGGTTCTGCTTCACCTAAGGTCATCTCTGATCTTGATGTACTTATTGCTCTTAGGAAGGGCACTCGTTCCTGCATTATCCAAAATATTTCTAACTATGTATCTACTAATCATTTAAGTGTTCATGTTAGCAACTTTTTCACTGCATTATCCGCTATTGCCATCCCAAAGACTGTACAGGATGCCTTACAAAGTACAGCTTGGAATACTGCTATGAAGGAGGAAATGCTTGCTCTTTCTGACAGACAGACTTGGGAGTTGGTGGATCCACTTCCTTAGTGTAAGCCTGTAGGCTGCAGATGGGTTTATGTTGTCAAATATCAACCAGATGGTATAGTAGAACGTCTAAAGGCACGTCTTATTGCTAAAGGATATACACATACCTATGGTATTTATTACTTTGAAACCTTTTCACCTGTTGCCCATCTTAATTCTGTCAGAGTTCTATTATCTATTGTTGTTAATCTTAACTGGCCTCTAGTACAACTGGATGTTAAAAATGCTTTCTTATATGGTGATCTGCAAGAGGGGGTCTATATGGAGCAACCTCTTGGGTTTGTTGCTCAGAGGGGGTCACATAAAGTCTGCAGGCTGAGGAAATCTATCTATGGGCTCAAATAGAGTCCTCGTGCTTGGTTTGATAAGTTGAGAAAAATTTTGACTGCCTTTGGTTTTCTAAGGTCACAGGTTGATCATTCTGTGTTTACGAAAAAGACTTCCTCTGGCAATGTGATACTTATTGTAAGGACCCTGACCTGCATTTAGGGTTTACCCTGTTTGTTTTGCTTAACCTTGGTGGTTTGGTGCTCGCTAATCACCTTTGAGTGGTGATTAGGGTTTTTGTTGAGCTTTGTTGAGAGTTCGAGGGGCTACTTGCAAATAACCCAAGTTTAGGGTTTTGTGGGCAAGTTTGCCATCTTGTGAGTTGTTTTCCCCCTTTGCATCCTCTAGGGTTGAGAGGAAGGCTTGGGCTTGTTGTTTGAGTCCTTTGGGCCTAAGTTGAGCTTGTTTGGGCCTTGGGGTTCCTTGTTTGGGCTTGCTTGAGCTTTGTGTCGCCCAGGGCAGGAGGAGTGTCGCCCAGCAGGCTGGTGTGTCGCCCAGCAGAGTTGCTGCCTATGTCGCCCAAGATGCTTGGTCTGGTGTGGTGGACACATGGTGCACATCTTGGACAAGTGCCTTATGGCTTGCATGAGAGGTGGCTTGAGTTGGTGGACATGTGTCCCTTGGGTGGACGACACATAGCATGGTTGTACCTTGGTTTCTCCTCCCCTTCTTCCTATATAGGTAGCTCTTCTCCTTGCCTTAGTCTCCTTTGGTCCTTTGGTCTCCCCTCCACCCTTGGTGCACGATAGCCCTCTCCATCTAGCTTGTGGTGGCCGATACACCCTCCTGGAGCAGCCTGGTGGACGATAGCTTTGGACCCTGAAGTGCTTTGGAGCTTGGAGCTTAAGGCGGGTTGCATAGCTTCTAACCCTGACTCCTTTACCTCTTGCTTGATCTTATGCATGTTAGTGGACTAGCTTAGCTCCTTGCTTTTGTACCTTGCTAGTGTACCCTGGTGGCCGATATCCCCCTTAGGGTTTAGGGTTTCCTTGAGCACCTTTGCTTTCTAGGGTTTGAAGTCTCTTGCGTTGGGGGTAGGTGATGACCTAGGGTTGGGCGATACCCCCCCTTCCTTGTGAGTGTGTTGAGCGACACACTTGCCCTTATGTTGGACGATATGATGCTTTAGGGTTTGAGTTCCTTGAGTTGGAGGTCGATAGGTTGACCTAGCTAGTGTGTTGGCCGACATGGTGACCATGGTGGGCGATACCCTAATGGCCGATAGCCATGTTGGGAGATAGTCATGATGGGCGATACCCTACCCATGTTGGCCGATATAGTTGATGGTCTGGTGGGCCGATATGATGGGAGACATAGTGATGTCCCTTGTGTTTTGGTTAGTACCTTGGTGGACGATACTCTCTCTCTCTCTCTCTCACCCCCTCTCTTGATGGGCGACATGCCTTGTGCTTCATGGCCGATAGGGTTAGTAGCATGTTGGACGATACCCTTGCCCATGATGGGCGATAGGGTGAGCTTAGTGTGATGGCCGATAGCCTTGGTGGCCGATAGTCCAGTTGAACGATACCCTACCCTAGTAGCTAGTGTGTAGGCCGATAGAGTTAGTAATGGGTGATGGCCGATAGGGTTTAGGATGGTGGCCGATACCCATGCTGAATAGATAGGTTTAAGTGAGGGTTGTGAAGTTTTAGTGAGGGTTTGAGGTGCTTTGGTGACGGCCTCTCATGTGATGGAAATAATTAGCTAATTAACCAAGGAATTGATGGTGATATTTATCATCAAACAGGATGCTAATGATAGTAATGTATATGTTGATAGCCTTCATGTATTAGGTGCATGATGTGACCTTTATGCTTAATTATTAATAATAATGAAGGTGACGATAACTACTTTAGTAGTTTGTTTAATGATGATAATGATGGTAATAAAGATGCTAAGTGACAGTTATGTTAAAGGTTGCTTCATGATAAAGATGACAACAGTTGATGGCGATAATAATGATTTTGACAATAACAGTGTTGGTTCTGTATACTCAACATGATTTCCATATGCCTCGATTGTTTGTATAATCCTGAGATTTAGAGTAAGCATCAGTATGGTTGATAATGATGTAACTAATATACCTGGTTACCAAATAAGTGTCACATTGATAAGTACAATATCTTGAATGATATTTCATGATAGTGAGCATATTCCTTATGTTGAATCTACGATTATTGTGTACTCTAACCTTGCAGGTGATGTCTTAGCCATAAAAGGGCTATGTGACATATGTAATGAGTAACATTGCTTTGATAATTTCCCTATAAGATTGTGTATGTGATGTGTTGGTCCCTTGATGATGATGTGAGCCTTAAGAGGCAGTGACAGTGCATGATGAAGGATTGAGATCCTGCGGTATGTGATGATCCTTGAGATGGATCTGGATGGTTGGAAAAAGGCCAAGTGGTAACATGTGATGTTGGATCCTTAAGATGGATCAGGTTGATATGATTAGACCATCATATAATGTTCTTTACTTTCTGTTATATCTTGCATGTTATACAACTTGGTTGAATCCTGCAATCCATCTAAAAGATACTAATTAATCACAGTAAAATATATCATGTAGTTTGCCCTGGCCATAGATCCATCATCGTCAGGACTTGGTGATGGTGAAACGGGTTTTCCTACGGGTTAACCTGGAAGCGCATATTGTTGAATATGTGTAGGTTGCTCCTAGCCTGAAAATGAGGAGGTAAGAGTGTAACTTCGGTTGCAGACTTAGATATGTGTTTAGAGCATGGTGAACAGACCCATGGCTCAGGATATGTGATGTATGGAGCATGAATGCGTTCATGACTCAGAGCACGGTGAACAGGCCCGTGGCTCAGTTTTACTAGCGCCGTGACCTGTACCAAGGCAGGCTAGAGAATGGGTAGCCTGTGGAGCTAACCCTGTGGCTTAGACCACTTCAGCATGTGACTGCGGTCCTGCTTGTGTTGTACTCATGTACTGACCATGAGGTGGGAGGTCGTGGAGTCCGGCTCTTCCATTGGCCTTGTATGGCACCGGCTTGGGTTTCGTAACCGAAGGTTGGATTTGAACGGTACGGTTCAAATCCTCAGGGCATAATAAAATGTAATACAGTCGTTTAGTATTTACTGATCAAATCAAATACGAAACATTGGTTGAGGCCTTGTTTGTGTAATATTCCGTTATACCTTGCAGGTTATGTGGTAATCTACCTTATCTTGATAATCTGGTTATGTGACATTATATTCTGTTCTAATAATCCTGTTACATGTTGATATACCTTATCTTGATAATCATATTCTTTTGAAGGACATCTGGTTATAAGTTTTAGTACAGCTGGTATGTTTGTCGGTAAGAATGATCTTGCTACATATATATATAACTGCTTCTGATATATTTGCTCATGTTATGATTGCTGTTATAGCTATCTTGCTGAGGTTCTGTAGTGCGGTGGGGAGCTATGTTTTCCGCTGGGACAATTGTTCAATTGTCTCACCCCGCTGGTTTTCACCCTTTTTAGGTGGTCGAGGTAGACGTGGTCGTGGTTGTGGTGTTGCGGACGAGCAGCTTGAGGAGCAGTAGAAGGCAAGCGTTGGACATGCTGCTATTTTGGATGTTTTGTGGTAGAGTCTAGAGTCATCCCTGTACTCTCAGGTCCTTGGCAGTGTTTTGACGATGTTTCACGAAGATCGTTCGATGAGATTTGTATATCCTGCTGTTGGCCGGATGTGGGCCTTTATGTATATATGAACAGGTGGTGAACTCATGTGATGGATGGACAGCTGTTCCTGAGCTGTGGACACATGTCAGATCTTGTGTATGTACATGTTTCTGTGTAGGATGAGGACTGGAAAGTAATAGTTTCACAGTTTATCAGTTTTCCGCAATCGGTTTTAATTAACCCGTGTTTTCGATAATCTGTGGTTATGGTGTTTTCCGCACGTTTTCGCGTAACACCTCGTTATCCGTGTGATAATGGGATGTGTTGCCACACTTATTGTATATGTTGATGATATCATTCTATCCGGCAGTGATTCTATTGCTATTCAGGCCACTAAATCCCATCTCTGCAAGCACTTTGCTACTAAAGATCTGGGAAAACTACACTATTTTTTGGGCATAGAAGTGTCTAGACTCTAGAACCTCTAATGCTCTTGTTCTATCTCAAAGGAAATATGTATTGGATCTGTTACAGGAAACTGGTATGCTTGGTGCACGGCCAGCTGACACGCCTGTAGATCCCAATGTTAATTGGGATGATGATTCTTCTTCGTTGTTTGCTGATAACAAGAAATATAGGAGATTGATTGGTAAGATGATATATCTGACGATAACTAGAGCTGACATATCTACTGTTGTGGGGCTTATTAGCAGGTACTTGGATAAACCCAAACAGTGTCATTGGGATGCTCTATGTAACATTTTGCGATATCTAAAGAAGTCACCTGACAAGGGCCTCCATTATAGGAAAAATGGGAACTGTTCTCTAGAAGGCTATTCTGATTCTGACTATGCAGGGAGCAAGATTGACAGGAAATCCACTTCTGGCTACTGCACATATGTAGGGGGTAATCTTGTCACCTGGAGAAGCAAGAAATAAAATGTTGTTGCTAGATATAGTGTTGAAGCTGAATATAGGGCCATGGCCCATACTGCCTGTGAACTTCTGTGGGTGCAGTCTCTTCTACAAAACTTTGGTATTGAGTCGTCTTCTGTTATTCCGATGCACTGTGATAACAAAGCTGCTATTTTCATTTCCAACAATCATGTATATCACGAGCGCACCATACATATTGAGGTTGACTGCCACTTCATCAGGGAAGCTATTCTATCTGGGAAAATTTGCACACCTTTCACCCGTTCTGAAGACCAGGTTGCTGACATATTCACAAAACTGCTGGCAAAGAAGCACTTCTGTTCTCTGGTGGACAAGTTGGGCATGATTGACATCTATGCTCCAACTTGAGGGGGAGTGTTAATATATATGCCTTTATTGAGTGTTTTGTTAATTTACTGTTATATATGGACCTCACTGTAAATGTTCTTTTAGTATAAATACAAGGGTACACACATTGTGTAACCCTAAGCTCTCCATTTTCACGTGTTGTTTTATAAATAGAAAAAGAGGAAGGCCTAAATCAACATGGGAAGAGCTTATAAAGAAAGATTTTGAATCTCTACATCTCAACCAGAATATGACCTATGATAGAGCTGAATGGAAAAGAAGGATCCATGTAGCCGACCCCAACATAGTTGGGATTGAGGCTTAGTTGATGATGATGATGATGATGATTATTATGATGGTTTTATTAACGTATCTACAAGCTACGTATGTATTTTGAATGGATTGACTTACTATTGATAGAAAACAAATGCAACTTGAAAATGGAGAATAACATAAAGGGCTCCTGACTGAAAAGATCTTACTTGACTGACAAAAAGTTGTCAAAAATAGTTGGATGTCTAACATACTATATGGAGCATAGATAACAATCTGGATATCACATAGATGATCGTAATAATGTCTCATATATTGGATATTTTTCAATAACTTTAATCTTTACAGAAGTTCTTCAATACTTTTGTGGAAAAATGATATAATGGGGAAATCCCCTCGTGTAGGTTTTTCTTGTAGATAGAATGGCATCCCCCCTTTCCTATAGATAGGAAAAGGGGGAAGCATACAGACACAAGACAAAGCCTAATGGGCCAAATTGGCCAATACACTCTTTGGGCCCATATTACAAATAACTAAACAACTTAAGTAAATACTCTCTAACAACTTTTATATGTAGTCCACATACAAATAAATAGGAGACATATATATGTGGTTCAAGTATATATAGGAGACTTATTAAATATTTGATCATGCCAGTTTCAACTTTTCAATTTTATTCGTCCTTTGATCGTTTTAAACCATGTGAATCATGTATGTTCTAATTGTTGTGTCGTCAGGCATTCCACTTTTACATTACTTCATCTATAGCTATATAGAAATTTTCTGAGAAGCAGGGATTCAGACCACCCGAGGTCTTTTATATTGTCATGCCTTGATAACTATACCAGTTGTTTATATATGTAGCCTTACCAAATATACATGTATATATATGTACCCTTGCCTATTTACACTCTATGCAAATTGAAAATCCATTAGAAACAAAGATTGAAAATCAACAAAAATGCTTCAAATCTATTAATTTTGTAAAACACATGAATGGAACTTTCTGCATTCATTTGGTTAAAGCAATACAAGATGCTACCGCCTCTTTACAACTGATGATGCTATATTAAGAGGCATCATTTCATCTCACCCCATGAGATGAGGTGTTCCCTCATATACTTCTCTTGATTAGATAGATAGTCTGCCACAACACTTCCCTCTTTTCATATATGTAAGATTTTTCACTTCAACAAAACCCTCACAATGTACATATCCTCCTCTGATAAATAGCCTTTCATGATAGTTCCCAAAATCTTATAAGATGTTAACTAGATTCATTAAATTGTTTGTAGTGAATGCCATTTACTTAGCACTTTACAATGACATTAGCACTGCTCATGGTTTAAAATTTCGATTTCAGCGCCATTTTTTATGGCTTAGAAACATAAATTTATAGAGATTTCGATGGAAATTTCAACATTTACACTTATTTCGACACAAGATTTCGACGACCAGATAAAGAAGTTTACCAAGATGATCTACATACATAAATAAACATATTTATGCATTAAAATCATATATTGATCTTGGTGCGGGGTCCTACATGTGTGAAAAGATTGAAAATTGTATTGAAGAGGATTTTGATGACATGTTCAATAACATAATGAAGGAATTAGTTTATAGGTCATCATGCTAATAATCAATTTCAGTTGATACTTTATAGCATACACTATACATCATTGAAGAGTGAAAATACTAAAGGTATTCCCCATTTAGGAATAAGATTATTCATAAAATTGGGACAAGTTACTAAAATTAGTTGATACTAATAGTCTGGTTTATTGAATATATCGATTAAATACATTTAACTATATATTATTCCCATTTTTAGTTGAAAATTGATCTATGTAACTAAACATCATACATCTCAATTCTAAATTGTTTTAGTTTTTTCATTTTAAGGTCTAAAATTAAATATATTAATATTCAAAGTATAACATAGTTGTAAATCATTTTACGAAATTCATCTTTAATATAAGATATTTATCTAGATATTCAACATTTGTTAAGTGTTCATAATTACATAGAATATAACATTGAAAAACTTAAAAAAACTCATTCTGAAAATATTTTATCCATTACCTTGATAAATAGGATATATATCAAGTTGGATTTGTAAATTAATTGTATTTATATGCAATTTATAGCAAAATTTCATAAATCCTCAAGTTTAAGTTGTAGTCTATCATTTGCAACTTGTAATTTTAAAGTAATCTTTTGATCAAGATGGGGTAAAAGTGGAAGAAATAGTTGTAGATAGGAAGGAGAGAGAGTAAACTTACCTTAGATATGAAGAAGAAGCCTTCAAAAGCAAGAGAATGCAAAAAAATCACCAAAGAAGTAACCCTCCAAGTACAACATATAGGAGAAGAGAGGAGCAATATAGGACTAAACTACTGAAGTAAAAACATAAGTGAGGCACATGACACTCAGTAAAACATATCTCTATACTCCCCCTCAAGCTGGAGCGTAGATGTCGAACATGCCCAGCTTGTCCACTAGAGTCTGAAAATGAGCTTTTGGAAGAATTTTGGTGAAGATATCCGCTACTTGCTTTTCAGTGCTGAGATATGCAGTGCAAATGCGGCCAGAACGAACTGTCTCACGAACAAAGTGACAGTCAACCTCAATATGTTTTGTCCTCTCATGAAATGTGGGGTTGCTCGCAATAAAAATGGAGGCCTTGTTGTCACAAAATATCGGTATAGGGTTGGAATAGGATATGTCGAACTCCTGGAGGAGACTCTGGACCCATAGAAGTTCACATGTAGTATGAGCCATGGCTCGATATTCTGCCTTTACACTGGATCTGGCTATGACAGTCTGCTTTTTGCTTCGACAGGTAACTAGATTTCCGCCCACAAATGTACAATAACCCGATGTTGACTTACGATCAGAGCGACTTCTTGCATAGTCAGAGTCTGAAAAACCAGAGAGATTACGGTGGTCGTGCTTCTTATATAACAAGCCTTTTCCTGGAGAGCTTTTGAGATAGCGCAGGATGTGACATATAGCATCCCAATGACACTGTCGTGGTTTATCAAGATACTTGCTGATGAATCCTACAGCGGCAGTGAGGTCAGCTTTAGTGACCGTAAGATAAATAAGCTTGCCAACCGGCCTTCTGAACTGGTGGTGATCAGCATAAGGAGGGGAGTTTTCATCATCCCAATCCATATTTGGGTCAAGAGTGTTGGCTGGTTTACAGCCAAGCATACCAATTTCCTGCAAGAGATCAAGTATATATTTTCGTTGAGAGACACAACCCTGTAGATGATCGAGATACCTCGATGCCTAAGAAATATCTCAACTTTCCGAGATCTTTGGTGACAAAATGCTTTTCTAAGTAGGTTTTAGTTGTATGTATGCCCAAGGTATCACTGCCAGATAAAGCAATATCGTCAACATAGACAATAAGAATGACTAGCCCAACGATTATTTTGCGGATAAAAACTGAATGATCTGAGTGGGAACGATGAAAGCCAAAAGTAACTAAGATCTGACTGAGTTTGTCGAACCAAGAACGCGGGCTCTGTTTGAAACCGTAGATGGCTTTTTTTAGCTTACAGACCTTTGAGGCAGACTCCCCCTGAGCAACAAATCCCGGTGGTTGCTCCATGTAAACTTCCTCCTGTAGATCTCCATAAAGAAATGCATTTTTAACATCCAACTGAAATAGAGGCCACTCTTTGTTGATAGCAACAGAAATCAGAATGCGAACAGAATTTAACCGTGCTATTGGAGAAAAGGGTTCAAAATAGTCCACACCATATGTTTGTGTATACCACTTTGCCATAAGACGGGCTTTCTGGCGCTCAATTGTACCGTCAGGTTGATATTTAATTGTGAAGACCCATCGGCATCCAACAGTAGGGCAGGAAGGAGGATGATCTACAAGTTCCCACGTCTTGCGATCACATAGTGCCTACATTTCTTGGTCCATCGCATGTTTCCATGCATGAATAAGAAGAGCTTCTGCAGCAGTCTTTGGAATAGTGACGACAGAAATTGTAGAAGTGAAGCATGCAAAATTGTTATTCATGTTAGAAGATGAGCAGAAATGACTAATAGGATGTTTGGTGTAGGAACAAACACCTTTGTGTTGACTGATAGGCAGGTGTAAGTCAGAAGTTACCTCAGTGGTTGTATGATCATCCGCAGACGGAGGAATTAGTTGTGGAGGGGCCGTGGAAGGAGTGCTTGTCTTGGTCCGTCATTTGTATACTTGCAAAGGGCGACCTTCAGGCAGGTCAAAAGATGGCAAAACAACATCTGGCAATGGCGTTAGTGCCAACATATCACTGGAGAGTGATGCCCCATCATCAGAGAAATATGACATATGCTCAAAAAAGATCACATCCGCACTGACAAACCATTGCTTTAGAACAGGGTCAAAGCAGCGGTAACCTTTTTGGGTTCTAGAATATCCCTAAAAGATGCATTTAGTGGAGCGAGGATCAAGCTTTATTAGCCTTGGGAAAAGATTTTTGACAAAACAAGTACACCCAAAAATACGAGGGGGACAGAGAACAATTGAGCATCAGGGAAGAGAATGGTGTAAGGTAGTGATTGTGTAAACAGAGGATGGCATGCAATGATAAGATAGCATGTCGTAGAAACAGCTTCAGGCCAGAACCGGTGAGGTAATTTATAATGAATAAGTAGAGTGCGAGAAACCTCTAACAAGTAGTAATTTTTACATTCAGCAACGCCATTTTGTTGTGGAGTGTAGGGGCAAGTAGTTTGATGGAAGGTGCCACGAACACAACAAAAAGATGCGACAGATTTTTGAATAAGCTCAAGAACATTACCGATATGGAAAATCTTAATGGGTTTGTTGAACTGGTTCTGTATTTTAGAAAAGAAAATAATGATATCATAGAACAGGACTTCGACTTCGAGCTGACTTTTACAGGTGTGGACATGGAAGTTTGTGAAAATGTTGAGGAAATGTCAAGGATTTTTACAACCAAACTTTGACGCAACTTCGACAAAAATCAAGCTAAAAATAGTCATTTTGTGATGAAAATCGACAGATTTCATCAAATCTAACTAAAAAACACAATATATGTTTACATATAGCCATCCATATAGGTTTACATATGTAAATAATACATGATTACATACAATCGTCTCCGAACTACAAAATTCTTCCATATATAAAGTTTGTGACACTAAACAAACTACATAACAATGGTGTAAATATATGGTAGATTTAGCAGACGCGGGGGTCAGTCTATTACTATTATCTTAGAATAGTAAAAAATAACATCAAAATCATCTTACCTCAAGCTCCAACACTTTTTCTCCTCACATAGCAAACTCCACAAAACACCAGAAGAATATCGCCAACTTCGACGACTTCGACAGATGTCGAGGACTGTGGAATTTTTGAATGGACTTAGGTCAACTTCGTCGACATATGGGGAAATGTCGAAAACTTCGACGAAATATTGAGGATATTGTGGAACAAGGATGTTTACGTGGATTCGATGTCGCCAGCCGTCGCCATAGACATTATCGGCGAAATTTCTCCCCATGTCAAGGACATATAGTACCATGTCTGATATTATCCAAAATAGTGATGTGATCCTTCAGTAAAAAAAGCAAAGTACTACGGGAATAATCATCAATAAAAGCCAGAAAGTATTTAACTCTAGAGTGACTAGGAACATAACACAGTCCCCAGATGTCCGCATGAGCAATATCAAAAAGTGTTTTATAACCAATTTCTTTTTTAGCGGGAAATACAGAACGCATTTGTTTACCCAACAGACAAGATGCACAAGAATTTTTTTTTTCAGCTAATGCTGGAAATAAATGTTTCAGCTTAGTTGCAGAAGGATGACCAAGCCATAATGGTGGTTTTAGTCAGAGCAGAAAATAAGTTGATGTCACCAGCTATATGGACAGACGCACCATAATCAATACACCATTTATCATTACTAGAAGAAGGAGAGGCAAGCATGGCAGAGGAACCAGCAGTAGATGTCGAGGGAAGTTGAGTCATGAGCTCTTGGAAAAATTTCTCGAACTCCGAGCGAAGCCACTCAGTAGATGGTGTAGCAGATGGCTGGTCGGATGCAATATCAATGGAGGTCTCTGTAGAAGCTTGGTTCGCCCAGACCGGTTTACCGTGCTTGATCCATCACCGATCTTTGTTGTAATTATCGTGACCACACCAGTTGCAGAAGCGAGGGCCAGCAGCTCGGCCTCAACTAGGAGTAGTAGAAGAACTGCGTCCACCAGTAGGAGGCAGACGTCCTCCACAACCACGGCCTCGACCTCGGTCACGTCCCGATTCAGTAGTGCGAACGGCCAGAGCAGGATGCTCAATGGCAGGGTTGGAGGTCATCGACGGTAGTCTTTAAACTCATTTAAGGACGTCGCGGAGAGTAGGCAGAGGGTCACTAGACAAAATATGATCAACCATGCCAGAGAAGGAAGCAGGAAGAACAGTCCGAAATTGGACCAATTGGAGTTCATTGTGCTGCTTCTGGGCTTCTTTGATGTCGGTCGTCAAGGGGTGATAAATTTTGTACTCATTCCAGAGAGTAGAGCACTAGTTGTAGAAGTCCTCCACAGAAGTGTCAGAAGCAAATTCCTTGGCCAAGGTTTTGAAAATTTCAAAAACACGCTTAGGATTCTGCAGATGAGAATAGACGTGAGATAGCTGATCCCACATGGCCTTAGCATCATGAAGACATAACAAGGATTGACTGATCCATTGCTCGGTGCTATTAAGAAGCCAGGACATAACACCAGAATCGTGTTTGGACCATTGTGCATAGGTTTGCTTGCTTTTTTCATCCATAGTAGCAGCAGGGGCAGCAGGAGGATCAGTAGTGAGGTGTGAATAATGATCTTGAGCCATGACGTATAGAACAAAGGACGCCGACCAAGTATGATAGTTGGAGCCATCGAGTTTGACGGTGGTAACACATAGAGAATGAGGCGGCTCAACAGAGGCCATGATGAGCAGAGATGGAGCAGCAAGAAAATGGGTGGCGTAGCAACAACAGTCAGCAAATAAGGAACCCGCTGTGGGGCAATAGAGCAGCATCAGATCAGAAGAGACCCACGACAGGCAGATTGACTGATAAAGGAACCTACGTCATCATGAGGAAGTTCAAGATTTTGTCATGAGGCGTAGGAAGAAGAACCCAAAGAGCCGGATAGACTCTCAATGTGCAAGAGCTATGGTAGTCCGGAAAACGTCAAGCACGTAAAGAGGTGAAGAAGGGAGAGAGGTATTAGAGGAGCAGAGGGAGGACAGCAGGAGAAGGAGGGAGCGGCGCCAGGAAGGTGGGAGGGGCAGTGGTGGCGGAGGTCGGGCGGACAAGGTGCGGCGGCGGCAGCGATGGGGAGGGGGGCTGCGGCTGCGGCAGGGGGGGCTGTTGCGGGGTGGGGGCGGCGACAGGGGGGAGGGAGGAGGAAGGTCTAGGGCATGGGGGTAGGGTAAGAATTTGCACGGAAAAAAATTGGACCCGCTCTTGATACCATATAGAGAGAACAAGAATTGTATATTCGATGATTAAAAAGGTGTACAATTTCTTATATAGGAGAAGAGAGGAGAGACTAAAACAGAGATGAGCAATATGGGACTAAACTACTGAAGTAAAAACATAAGTGAGGCACATGACACAGTAAAACATAACATATCTCTATACAGCAGGCTTTAGGTCATCAATTTTAAAATTGTGAACCCATTTCGATTGTGTTTTGCAAAATGCATGCCCAAAATGGCCTTTTTTCAACAAAATTTATGTATGAACCATGGCACTGCTTAAAATTTTATATAAAAGAAATTACAAACATTCATAACATTTTCATTTTTACAGATGACTACCATAGTCACAATGAACCATTGCTTCCATATTAGCCATTAACAAGCAGATGTATAGAGTTAATGTTGTCCAAAAAACATAAATTGAATCTCATCTCTAAAATTTGATAGGGTCTCTCTAATATTCATGAAAATTATAAGTTATTAAGGTCCATTCAAATGGGTTACTTTGAGTTGGTAAGTGTCACACACAACGATACACCAATAAGGTTGAAAAAAACATGTTCTGATTCTAGTGCTTTTTTCTTACATAGAAATACAACAATTTGGAATACCTTCGTGTCAGATTGTATTGAACTTTATAGAGATCTTGAACTATAGATTTACTTCTCATATTGTGCCCTATAAATGGAGTCATTGTCAACAAATATCACCTTCGGGTTTTCCTTCTAAACCTAAATTTTATAGTTCAATAATAAATACAATTGTCATGTAAAATAAATGTATTTTTGATAGTTCTATATAGATTCATACAACACAAGATAAATTTCATATTTTATCCTTTTAAACTCATCCATATTGGTGGTTCATATTTAGACTTACATTAATTTAGGCACATCTGATTTGTTTTTACTAAATTATATCATTTCCCCCTTGACTTTGATTTGTTGACTGTCAAACAACTTGCTTATTTTGCATTCCCTTTTCTAAATCTAACTCAGTGAGGAGCGACAAAATTTTCTTGTAACACTAACTCTCAATATAACTTTTTAATGCATTATTAAGTTTACATGCAGTGAACACGATTTTTTAGTGGATTGCAGCTTCAAACTAGTGATGATGGCATTGACGGATAGAAATAAGTGATCGTGTGGGAAAATTGGTCTTAAGGGATTTTGGAAAAAAAAGAATTCTCAAGTAAATTGGAGAATATTGAAATAACATGTCATTTGGATGACTTAATTTACTAATGAAACAACTACAACTAGAAAATTGATAATAACATAAAGGATAGCAAGTTGAAAAGGTTCACAAGTTGGACGAGTTTGGGGAACTCTGGAAATGACAAACCAGAAGGAGGCCTATTGGAGATGAAAAATTCGATCTCGGTGAACTAACTTAGATGTCAAGCTTCCTGACAAAGATGTACACCTCAATTTGATCAATGCAGTTGTTGAGGATTAAGGTAATGCAGTTGTTGAGGCTTAAGGTAGAGGACATGTTGAGACACCCGATTCAACTTTAGATCCCAGACCCTATCTCCCTTTCTCTTTTTCTTACACAATACACAACAAAACACAATCATTGAACTTTTAGCATTTACTTACAACCTAGAGCAACTTCAGTACAAGAACCATGACCCATTGACTGCTCTCTTTTGACCTATGATTTGTTCTCTTTTGACCTATGATTTTTCCCTTTCTGTGTGACTTTGGTCCTTTGGATCTTCCTTATTGCTACTACAGATATCACAATTTGACAGCTGCACCCATGGTAGTTGGTAGATGGTCGCAATAGTTATGAACCATAGTGCATCAAACGTCAACTGCGGGAGCTGGAGGCAAGCGATGACTATGCCCAAAGCCCTTCGTTTTGACAAATTGTTGTTGAATAAAAGGTGCAAAAATTATATTCATTTTTATTCTTATAATTTTAGCCATGTTGGCAGAGCAATATTAAAAATATCATAGTCATTACCTTAGGTACATTTGGTTTGCTTTTACTAATTATTTTGGTTTTCCCTTGACTATGATATGCTGACTATCAAACAGCTCGCTCATCTCATATTTTCTTTTCTAAATGTAATGTATGTGAGTAACAACCACATTTATTTGTAACACAACTCTCAATATAATCATATAATGCATTTGAATGCTATACTAGAAAGTAGAAACATATGCATTAAACATGACTTTTTCTGTAAAACCTTACTTGCCTAGTGAGAAAATTTGTGGGTATGGTATATTAAAAAATGCTAGTTCAGTAGGTTCTGGAGTTTGAGCTGACTGGGAGTAAAAATATGGTATATTCAGAAATACTAACAACAACAATAACAAAAACTAAGGTTTCTTTAGTTTGAGGGACTATTTTAACAAGTGTAGTAGACAATGCGTATTTACATAAGTGTGATGTATTGTTGTTTGCAGATTAAGTCATCCATTATGGTTCGACAGGCTAGGGTATAATAGTACTTGTGAGCAGTATATGTAAGGTGTGATGATATAATATTTCCATTAGTCAATCTAGAAAGCGGAGAGGCTCGCTTATTATTGGATAATAAAAAAGAATACAATGGTCTCTCTTTTATGAGACAAGAGAGTGTACAGAGTTTAGAGATGAGCAATATGGGATAAAGAGAATAAGAAAATAAAGAGAAAATAAGCAAATACACTAAGTAAAGAAAAGTAGTAAAGTGTATATACTAATACTCCCCCTCAAGCTGGAGCGTAGATGTCAATCATGCCCAGCTTGGATGTCATAACAACGAATCTCATCTTCGGAAGAATCTTGGTGAAGATGTCAGCCACCTGATCAGAAGTATGTATGTAGGGAGTAGATATCTGGCCAGATAAGACAGCTTCGCGAACAAAATGACAGTCAACCTCAACATGTTTTGTTCACTCATGAAAAGTAGGATTACTGGCAATAAAGGTGGCAGCTTTATTGTCACAGTACATCGGAATAGGAGAAGAGTCAGAAATGCCAAAATCTTTCAGCAGGCTCCAAATCCAGAACAGCTCACAAATAGTATGTGCCATGGCGCAATATTCTGCTTCAGCACTTGAGCGAGCAACCACAGTCTGCTTCTTGCTTCGCCAAGTAACAAGATTTCCTCCTACAAAGGTACAGTAGCCAGAGGTGGAGCGTCGGTCGATTTTACTCCCAGCATAGTCAGAGTCAGAATATCCAATAAGCTTACAGTGACCATTTTTTTATATAGCAAACCTTTCCCAGGGGAACTCTTCAGATATTTGAGAATGTGGAAGACGGCATCCCAGTGACATTGATGGGGTTTATCCAGATATCTACTAACAAGACCGACAACAGAAGTAATATCAGCATGAGTAACAGTAAGATAAATAAGCTTGCCAACCATGCGGCGATACTGATGATGATCAGGATAGGCAGGAGAGTTCTCATCATCCCCGTTAGTATTTGGATCCAGAGGAGTACTAGCAGGTTTAGCACCAAGAAGTCATGTATCAGAAAGAAGATCCATAACATATTTACGTTGAGACAAGCATAATCCAGAAGCAGACCTAGAGACTTCAATCCCAAGAAAGTAACGCAAAGTGCCTAGGTCTTTGGTGACAAAGTGTTTCTCCAGATAACACTTAGTAGCCTGAATTCCAGCAAGATCACTCCCTGAGAGAATAATGTCATCAACATATACAATCAAAATAACAATGCCAGCAGTAGTATTTTTAATGAAGACAGAATGATCAGACTGGGAGCATCTAAAAAGAAACTTCTGAAGAATGGTACTTAGTTTATCAAACCAAGCACGGGGACTCTGTTTTAAACCATATATAGCTTTCCGCAGCCTGCAGACTTTGGAGGACTCCCCCTGAAGCATAAATCCTGGAGGTTGTTCCATATAGACTTCCTCATGTAGATCCCCATACAGAAACACATTTTTCACATCCAGTTGGTACAGGGGCCAATCAGAATTAATAGCAATAGAAATAAGAATGCGTACGGAATTCAACCGAGCCACCGGTGAAAAAATCTCAAAGTAGTTGACCCCATAAGTCTGCGTGTAGCACTTGGAAACAAGTCTAACCTTGAGGCGTTCAATCGTGTCATCCGGTTGATATTTAATAGTAAACACCCAACGACAGCCAACTGGAGAATAGACAGTAGGAGGATCAACCAACTGCCAAGTGTTGCGATCAGTAAGAGCCTGCATTTCTGCTTCCATGGCCTGACGCTAAGCTGGATGTTTAAGAGCCTGAGAAGCATTTTTAGGAATAGAAACAGCAGAAAGAGCAGCATTAAAATTTGCAAAATTAGTCCCCAAATGAGCAGAAGTACAAAAATTTCCAATAGGATGTTTAGTACAAGCTCTAGTTCCTTTCCTCAAACTGATAGGAACATCTAGGTCAGAGTATACCTGTGGTGGTGTTTGATCTGGCACGGAGGACGAAGACTCTGGAGGGGCCATAGAGGGAGTTGTTGTCTTCTGTCTTCTTTGATAAACTTTCAGAGGAGGACTTTCAGCAAGAGGAGCAGTATCATCAATATCATCAATCATAGGTAAAGGTGTCTCCACTAATAAATCTAATGTAAGGGAAGACCCAGCAGAGGAGTAGAAAGGCATGTACTCAAAGAAAACGATATCAGCAGATACAAACCATTTCTTGGACATGGGATCATAACAGCGGTACCCTTTCTGAGTGCGAGAGTACCCTAAGAAGACACACTTTATTGCTCTGGGATCAAGTTTGGTGAGACCAGGACGAAGATTTTTAACAAAACAGGTGCTCCCAAAGATACGAGGAGGAACAGAAAAAAGGGCGCATCTGGGTACATGATTTGATAAGGGACTTGATTCCCAGGCACAGAAGAAGGCATGCGGTTAATAAGGTAACATGTAGTGGAAATAGCTTCAGGCCAAAAACATTGTGGGACATGGTAATGAAATAGTAAAGTGCAGGCAACTTCAAGCAGGTGTCGATTTTTGCGTTCGGCGACTCCATTTTGCTGTGGAGTGTAGGCACAAGAAGTTTGGTGTATGGTACCCTGTTTGCGACAAAAATTGTTGACAGAGGCTTGCATAAATTCAAGTGCATTATCAGTGCGAAAATTTTTGATAGGTTTGGCAAACTGGGTACGGATCTCAGCAAAATAAGCAGTAATAGTATCAAGTAAAGTAGACCTATCCTTGAGAAAGAAAATCTAGGTAGTTCTAGAAAAATCATCAATAAAACTCAAAAAATAGCAAAATCCAGAAGTACTGGACACAGAACAAGGTCCTCAAACATCAGCATGAATAATATCAAATGGCTGCTTTGAACTAATACATGATTTCTTAGAAAAGGATGCTCGCGTCTGTTTGCCAAATTGGCAAGTCTCACAATGAAAAACAGAATCTAAAACATCAGGAAGTAAATGTTTTAATTTCGCTGCAGAAGGATGTCCCAGACGGTAGTGCCACTGGATGCCTGTCACAGAGGATGTCAGATATGTTGCGGTCTTCGGAACGCCCAAGTAATATAGCCTATCTGGTCCCTCATGGCCCGAACCAATCGTCGTCCTCGTGCGCATATCCTGAAACACAACACCATCTGGGTCAAAAGTAATAGAGCAACAAAGGCTTTTGATAATTCTATTAACAGATAACAGATTTATAGGAAATTTTGGAACATAAAGAGTAGACCGCAGAGACAGGCAACAAGGAGTGCAGATATCACCAATGCCAGAAACAGGTGTCTTAGAGCCATCAGCCAGTGTAACAGGAGGTATATCAGAAGTATTATGTAAGTGAGAAAATAACACAGGATTTCCAGAGATATGGGAAGTCGCACCTAAATCAATCACCCATGAATTTTTACCAGACTGGGTCAGAAGTGCAGTGCTCCCATCAGTAGAGGCTTCATCAGAAGAAGCGAGGCGTGCCTAAAGAAGTTTCTCGAACTCTGACCAGATCCAATCAGCAGAAGGAGCAGCAGAGGTAGTGGTAGTCTCAGGCTGATCCGTAGTGACTTGGTTCGCCCAGGCTGGCTTTCCATGCTTGATCCAGCAGCGGTCTTCATTGTGATTCATGCGCTTGCAAAAAGTATAGAAGCGTGGTTCAGTAGGCTCAGTACCAGAGCCACGTCCAGGTGCTGATGAGCGCCCGCGACCACGGCCCCAACCACGAGAGGAGTCACCGGTACGAACAGCAAGGGTTGCTCCATCAAAAGTGTCAGGCAGAGACTGAGATACAGAGGGGAGACGTTGAACACATTTTAGAACGTCTTACAGCGTAGGCAGAGGATCACTCGAGAGAATCCGATCAACAACTCCGGTGAAGGAGGAGGGTAGACCCGCGAGGAACTGGACAAGCTGAAGTTCGTTCCGTTGATGCTAGATTTCAGTGATGTCGACAGAAAGGGGATGGTACACCTGAAATTCATCCCAGAGAGCGCAACAGTTGTTGTAGTAGTGAAAACTCTTGCTTGGCCAGTTGCTTAAAGATCTCAAACACCTTCTTTGCATTCTGCTGGTGAGAGTATACGTGGGACAGCCGATCCCACATATCCTTTGCAGTCTTTAGGCGAAGGAGAGACTGGTTGATCTTCTGTTCGGCGTTGTTGACCATCCAGGTCATAACACTGTAGTCCTCCTTGGACCAGAGATCATAGGCCTTCTTGGTCTTGTCATCAGCATCAGCAGTGGGAGCTGCCGGTCCCTTGGTCGATAGATGAGAGTAGCGCCCTTGTGCTTTAACATAGAGTTCAAAGGAAGCTGCCTAGAGGTGATAGTTGGAGCCATCCAACTTCACAGTAGTAACACACAGATTACGCGAAAGATCCGGAGTCGCCATCGGAAGGTGCAGTCAGGGGCAGAAGCACGGGCGCAGAGAGCAGCAGTAGTCAGCAGTCAGAGGCAGGAGTCCAACACATGGACTAGTAGTAGAAGGTAGGAGATCCACGCATGGATCTTAGAAAAACCCACGTAGGGGTAGCAGAAGAAGAGAAAAACCTACGCCAACATGGAGGATCAGTCATTCGACCATGAGGCGTAGGCAAACAGAGTAGATGAAGCCCATTACGCCGTCAACGTGCCAGAACTAGAAAACGCCGAGGCTGTCCGAAGATTTCGGAAAGTGAAACTGAGCTAGACGGAGGGGCCTGTGGTGGATTAGGTCACAAGGATGGAGGGGTTTAGGGGATTGGAGGTGGGTGTAGGGTTGTGGAGGTGTGGAGGGGTGGTTGTGTGGTGATGGTGGAGGGTGGCGGCGGTGGAAAGAGGGCGAAGGGAGGGGCGGCGGCCTGATGGATGGCGGCAGGAGCAGGAGGGCTGGGTGGCAGGTTATGGGAGTGGAAGGAGGGGTTGGCGGAGGAAGAAGGATGGTAGGGAGGGGCGAGGAGAGAAGGAGGAGTAGCGGGGGGGGGGGGGTTGTTGTAGTGGGGTAAGTCGGCGGCAGCAGGAGAAGCCGCAGGGGCAGCAGCGGCAAGGAGAGGGAAGAGAGATGGGGGTGGCGGCTAGGGTTGGTGGAGGGGAAGAAGAGGTGTAGGGTTAGGGAGGATTGGGTGGCTCTGATACCATCTAGAAAGCGGAGAGGCTCGCTTATTATTGGATAATAAAAAAGAATGCAATGGTCTCTCTTTTATAAGACAAGAGAGTGTACAGAGTTTAGAGATGAGCAATATGGTATAAAGAGAATAAGAGAATAAAGAGAAAATAAGCAAATACACTAAGTAAAGAAAAGCATTAAAGTATATATACTAATAGTCAATAAATAGGGGAAAAAACCTATTTTTCATTCACTAGACAATTAGTCTCATGATCCTATTCAAAGCTTTGATAAGGGATAAAACATCAACAAGAAGTTCTAAGGAGATTAACAGTAGCAGCCAATGCGGTCATTGGTTCAAAGTGAGTTAGACAGAGGAGCAGACAACAAAATCGAAATAGGGGAAGGAGATCCATGGCCCAGAAGAGAGGAGAGTGAAGGAGGAAGGAATGAAGAAGGGAGAAAGGGTGGAGGATCAAGTAGGTGGCATATTGTAGACCACACATGTCTCCTTAAATTTGTCAAACTGAATAATTGGGTGGAAGTGATTGTCAGTTGATAGTAGCAAGACAAGCAGTGAGGAATCTTCATAAAGAACCTTATTGGTGGGTGAGACACCCTAGAAACCAAAAAAGAACATGCTACAGAGAAAACCGGCACACTTGTCCTGAATCCCTTGTTGGTTTTTTGTGAAAAAACTAAGTTACACCCATTTGGAGCCTCTGATGAGATCTGCCTTACGATAGTCTCTGTTACCGTAATTGTTGTGACACCAAATGGAAATTATCCGTGAAAATGTTATAACATACTCCATATGTATTATCCTTAATCATACTTGCAGTATATTTAATTCTAACAGCAAGTTGATTGTCATACATTGGCTCTGAGAGCTTAGACTAAGGATGTCCAAGTTCCTCTATTAGATAGCACAGCTAGACCGACTCAAATGTAGCATTTACTATGGTTGTCATCATTATCATCATCTAAACCCGAATACAATATCTCTTGGTCTTCATTTAATATATGTTTTAAAGCATTCCTCTATTTCACTAAATCTGATTGTAATGCAATGTAATAATATACTATGGTCTTCATCCAGATATACCATAAAGGAATTCGATTGCTTCAATTTTATTTTAATATCACATTTCTTATGGTCGAGTTGATGAGTCACACTATGAAGCTTTGAAGAGTATTATTTAGAAAAGCTTAGATCGATAATACAGATACCAGACAACCAGTTTACTTTTATGCCAGGAAGATCAACAACATATGCTATTTTTTATATGGAGGCTTATGGAGAAGTATAAAGAAAACAAAAGAGATCTTCATATGGTGTTTATTGATCTGGAAAAAGTCTATGATCAAGAACCGAACCGGTGAGTGAACCGGTGAGGCTTCCGGTTCTCGGTTCATTGGTTCAGTCGGTGATGTCAGCATGACACCATTAATTATTTTTATAACTTTATAATATATGAAAAGATGAGGAAAAAGTAAGTAAATATAGGAAAATTTCAAAAACTAGCATGAAAACGACAATAATTCAATTCGTAAGTGCATTTCCTATGTCAAATTATCAAGTAATCAAATAAACTTTCATTAACATGAGGCGATACCACAGTAGAATTGGCATAAGGATATTGAAAACCTTATAGAAAAATAAATATAGACAGTAGAACAAGGCCTTTGTATAGTCACTCCTATGGCAGGACGGTAAGAGTATGCTAAAGAATGAAAAAAGGTAGGTAGATATTTTAGTTGTATGAAACATTACTAGGGGAATAGATGACAAAGAAGAGAGGCACCGGAGCAATTGCAAGATGACCAATACAACAAATAGCAATAACAACAGAAGCAAATTCTATCAGCAAACTATTGAAATGATAGGAAAAGGAGGAAGATAAGGAAGAGGAAGAATAGAGGAAAAGGGAGGAGGGGTAGCATGTACTGCAGCAATAACAAAAATCAACAAAAATTGCAGCAAATCATTAGTCAATCAGACTCGGCCGGACCGGTTTACTGGTTCAACCGGTCGGTTGGCCGGTTCAAAGGGATTTCTGGCTTTGGATCCAAACCGAATCGGTATAGGCATCGATTCCCGGCTCAACAGGTTGAACCGCCCAGTTCAGTTCGGTTATGATAATCATGCCTATGATCGAGTATCCACGGAAGTGTAATGAAGGGTTTGGCGTAAAAGGGTGTGCCTATCCCATACATTGACTTGATTAAAGACATACATGATCGCTCAATTTCAAGTCTTAGGACTTCTGGAGGAGAGACAAACTTTTCCCATCACTGTTTGGGTACATCAAGGATGGGCACTTAGTCCATATATATTTGTTCTTGTTATGGATGAGTTGACAAAGCATGTTCAAGATAATATCCCCTGGTGCATGTTATTTGCTAATGATATTGTGTTAGTTGATGAAAGAAAAAAAATTGAATGATGAAGTTGAACTTTGGAGAAATGTACCAGAATCTAATGTCTTATTTTGATGCCATTTCGGTGGCCACATAAACAGAAAGTTTGACAAACTTTAGGAAAAAAATTGAACAGATGCATTCTTGGCGTTTCAATGACGAAATGATCGAGTTATTTAATGAAATTTACCATAACGTCTACTAGTGTAGATCTAGTCAAATATATAATAATATTACATATTCGATGTGTGGGGTGTGGGGCTCGTCATGTGTCAGTGAAGAAAGTCGAACGGTTTCGATGGGGATTTTGAGGTCAAGTTAAATGGTGAAATAAATGAATTGAGTCATTAACGTTTGCAAGCACAATATATAGACTTAAAGACACATATTTATCAAAACATAACATGATCTAGGAAGGTAGGACCTCTAGGTAGGATGACCGGATATAGTACATAAACAATGTTGTAGTGGTAGGTGAGTGAGTATCGAGGAAGTACGCGACAACTATGGTTTACATATCTAGTTGAACTATGATAGTTGTCATCCTCCTTGTCGATTATACCTATCAACATATTGACTCCAGTTCATTTTTTTTTATACAAGCATAGATGTGTCTTGATTTTAATCTCTATATGCCTACTAGTGATAAAATGCATGTTCATGGACTAACTCAAGCATTGTTCTTAGTCGTATGCTCTTGTAGCTAGAGCCTATAGGAGGCAACCATGTAGTTAGAGGTGCGATAGATAATGGCATACATACAAAATATCTTGGTGGTCATTCTAATTTTGCGCATTAGCATTACAAATCATGTGACCTCTTAAATGAAAGCTAGTGGGTCATCATAGCCATAGATATAACTCCTGCACCCGTTTTTAAATTAGAACTGTATAGAAGTGGGAGAAATACAAGAGGTAGAATTAGGGTAGGAAGATAAGAAACATAACTTAGATTCCCCCTAAAAAGCCCAAGGAGTCATATAGTAATATTTGTAGACATCGTACCCCGTTTCTCAAAATAATACATATGTTTCTCGAAATTTGGCTAAAATGCGGAGGAAACGATCTTTTTCATCGAAAATTACCTATTCATCAAAATTCAAAAAATCCACCAAAATTTATATTTTTCTGGCAAAATTCTCTACATACAGACATGTAAGGACATATCTGTCTGATGGTTGTCGACATCGAAATAATTGGCAAAATTTTGAACATTGGTAGAAGCAAGATTAGATATATGCATTGCAATTTTAGGCAATATAGAATTGTGAATGGTGGGATCAAGCTGGATGGAATGGATGTACCGATATGTGATAAGTTTTTTTACTTGGGTTCTATTATTGAAAGGAGGGTGAGGTTCAAGATGATGTTTATCACAGGTAAACAACATGATGGTTGCAGTGGAGGAGTGCACTTGGAGTAGTATGTGGGTAGAAGATCCCTCTCAAATTAAAAAGTAAGTTTTATAGAACAGTTACACGAAAAGCCATGCTATATGGGAGTGAATATTGGGTAGTGAAGAAACAAGGTCTCAACAAGATGAATGTGGTCAAAATGTGTATGTCGAGATAGATGTGCAAAAGAATTGAAAAGATCGTTTGAGGAATGAATATATCAAGAACAAAGTGGGATTGTGAGCATTGAGGAAAAGTTGTGTGAAAGCCATCTAAGATGGTATGGACATGTGCAGTGCAGACCGACAACTGCACCTATTTGAAGTAAGGTTATTGAGTCAAGAACAATTAAAAGAAGTAGAGGCAAACCTAAATTAACATGGGAAGAGCTTATAAAGAGAGATTATGACTCTTTACATCTTGGTCAGAGTATGACCCATAACATAGCTTATCGGAAAAGAAGTATCCATGTAGCCGACCCCAACATGGTTGGGATTGAGGCTTAGATTAATGATGATGATGATGATGATGACGCATTTCTTATGGTCTGAATAAGATCTATATAATCATTTTAAGTGGTGGACCACTGGATCTATATCTTGTGATGCAATATGCAAGTGTCGAATGAAGAAAGAGGCATGTAGCGGTGAGCATAGGTGCGTGTTATAGAATTATGACTTGTGAGAAGTAGATGCAAATACCATTTCTTCTCATATGGCCTGACTAGCTAACTTGTCTTTGTGCTGTAATTTTAATCAACCATTATATTATGCATACATATATGAGAAGGAATTGGACTATAAGGTTTAGCCAACGTAGTTTGGACTGTAGAAATAATGTTTTGCCAAATATAGAAGGTACTTGAAAAAAGTAGTTTTATAACAAGTACAAAGAGGTATGATCTGGATATTTAATTGGATTTAAGGATTTGTCGTATAATAAACTGTTCTAAAACGACATGCCTCATAAAGTTTCCTATGTATAGTACATTATGCGACATAGTGTCACCATAAGTATGATTTACAAAGATAGTATAGCAAACCTCACGGGTGGTTTTTCTAAGGCTCGCAAGCTAACTGAATATATATATATATATATATATATATATATATATATATATATATATATATATATATATACATTATTTAATATTTTGCTGAAACAAACACTCTTGTGCATTTTGGTTATTTTGGTAATGTAATTCGTCCTTTTGTTAGCATCCTGATGACATCATAGGTGAATCAGAAACATACATGTCACATTCAAACTTTATGCACAATATGTGAAGTCTAACACCTACCAGATACTATCGTACATTATCTTTGTTCTAGTTTGATTCATCGGATGTTTTGGCCATGTGGTGCACTATTTTGTTTGCTTCTTCAGACAATATATGTTGCTAAGTGGATTTACAACCACTACTACCTACTGGCTAATTACTCTTGCACGATGTGCACAACTGCAGCTTGGAAGACAAAGGAGGCCACACAAAAGCAGAATCAGACTTTGGCTTCAAGTGGTGGGTATTGTTCTACATCTAACATGTTAAATACTAGAAAACTCAGGGATCAGAATGGGCTGCATCAAAAGTGTCTCAGTTGTTCTATTTTAGACTTATATAGGACAATGTTCACAATGTACTTACTTTAAGATATATTTGACTAAGTTTGTCTTATGTGGTTAACCTTGCAAAATAGTCCACAAAATAGATGTGTGCAGCTTGTCTTTTAATACTAAAAATGTGGTACGTGTGATATTGTTAAGTAGGTGAGTTTGTTAATTTCAACGAGTGTTGTCGTTAAATATACTATGTTGGTGGTACTTTCTATTATTTATTTTCACTTGTATTAGCAAATTGGGCTTACTCTTTTCAAGTAGATTAGCATTAATCTAGCTTACGTTATGTTGTGTCTCTGGTACATTATACCTTGAGATAAGGTTGTATATATGACACTCTCTATAACCCTGATTCTTATAATAAGAATTTCTCTTCACATGGTATCAGAGCAGTCGTCTAGTTTCCAAAAAGGAACCTCTTTTTCGATCCTCTTCTTCTTTCTTCTCCTCTTCATAGTCACAATATTTGGGTTTTTTGAAAAAAAATGTGTTTAAAACGTGTATCATTGGATTGCCTGTCATGGAATTTCAGAACGTCTTTTACGTTTTATTCAGGGTTTAAACGCATTTTATACGTCATTTTCATTTTACACGCGTTTAAGTCATTTTTGCCATTTTAAACAGTATTGTGAGGTCACCTTTTTTCATTTGCATTATTCCCCTCACAACCACAATTTTGGAAAAACCCTCAAGCCTCTCCGCTAGACCCTGACTCCCCTCTATGCCCCTGTCAAATCCTAGACTCCCCTTACGCCCTACGGAGAACCATGGACATGGAGCATTTCCGACAAGTAGCACCCTACGGCGTAGATCACCTGTTATCATGTGGAGCAACGATTGTTAGCGTGGAGCACCTGCGACCAACCCTACTTTGGCGTCTCCAAGCCTCCTACTATAGGTGCCGCTTCTCAGTATGTTCCATCCACTCGTTATTTTCGTTTGCGTTATTTCTCCTTCCCTTCCTTGGTCCCCCCTTCATCCTCTGTTCCCCATTCATCTCCACCTCCGCATCAAATGTTCCCACCCTCATCCCCTTCTTATTTTGGTCACAACCAGCAGCCATGGAAGTTGCGACCACCATTTTCAAGCAATGACCCCCATCTCCAAGTTGATGCGGCCATGGAAATCAATAGCGACCCCCACCTCTAAGCTGTCGCGGCCATGGAAGTCAGGAGCTTTGGCCACAGTCACCCTCCCCCCTTCATCCTCCCTCCACCCACAGTCACCCTCCCCCCTTCATCCTCCCCCCAATCACGCCCCCACCCCTTTTCATTGGCCCAATTCTGAGGTCCCCCCTTCAATCACATATTTGTTTCACCCTTTTTCTTATTACTACTTCACCTTCCCCCTCTTCCTCCTTCCCCATAATCAATACTTCAGTAGTCACCCTCCCTTAGCAACCCTTTCTAGCCCACCAATCCTCCAGCAAAAAATTATAATTTTCCAGCAATCCACCAGCAACTAAGTCTACTTCCTTTTTTTCTCTTGTTCTTTTGTTGCAACTCAAGGAGTCTGATTCTGTTGGAGGTGTCTAGTGCTTCTATTGGAGGTGCCTACTACTTCTATTGAAGGTGTCTTTTGGAGTTGCAGGCTATTTTCTTCCTACCAAACTTATTGTTAGTCTATAAGATATTATTTAGCCCTTATTATCATTAGGTTGTGAGTAATTATTTTGTTATGAGTCAGGGTTTCAGAGAGCATAGGGTTGCACAATGTGTGCACCCTCATATATATAATACTGGAACAATTACAGAGAGGTCCATACAGAATAAACAAATAACAAAATAAATAACTGAATAAGTAAACCACAGAAATCATATACTGTAACACTCCCCCTCAAGTTGGAGCATAGATATCAATCATGCCCAACTTGTCCACCAGCGTGCAGAAGTGCTTCTTAGCCAGAAGTTTTGTGAAGACATCTACAACTTGATCTGCAGATCTTGTAAAAGGAGTGCAAATTTTCCCAGCCAGAACAGATTCTCGAATGAAGTGGCAGTCCACCTCGATATGCTTGGTGCGCTCATGATAAACAGGATTATTGGCAATGAAGATAGCAGCTCGGTTGTCACAGTGCATTGGAATCGCATAAGAAGATTCAATCCCAAGTTCATGCAAAAGAGAACGCACCCAGAGAAGTTCACAGGCAGTATGGGCCATGGCCCTGTATTCAGCTTCAGCACTGGAGCGAGCAACAACATTCTGTTTCTTGCTCCTCCAAGTCACCAAGTTACCCCCTACATAGGTGCAGTAGCCAGAGGTGGATTTCCTGTCAATTCTACTGCCTGCATAATCTGAATCAGAATAGCCCTCAAGTTTACAATGTCCATTTTTCTTGTAATACAGACCTTTGCCAGGTGCCCTTTTTAAGTATCTCAGAATGTGACAGACAGCATCCCAGTGACACTGTCTAGGCTTGTCCAGGTACCTGCTCAGAAGGCCCACAGCAATAGTAATGTCAGGACGAGTAACAGTTAGATAGATCAATTTTCCAATAAGTCTCCTGTATTTCTTAGGCTCAGAAAACATAGATGAAGTTTCATCGTCCCAATCAACATTGGGATCCATAGGGGTATCTGCAGGTCTTGCGCCCATCATGCCAGTTTCTTGCAGGATATCAAGCACATATTTTCTCTGAGACAGCACAAGAGCACTAGAGTTCTTGGAAACCTCTATGCCCAAAAAGTATCGCAGTCTGCCCAAGTCTTTGGTAGCAAAATGTTTACTCAAATGGTTTTTTGTGGCCTGAATACCTGAAGAATCACTGCCTGAAATAATGATATCATCTACATAGACAATCAGAAGAATAATTCCTGCAAAAGTTTTCTTTGTGAAGACAGAATGATCCACTTGGGACCGTAGAAAGCCAAAGTCAGAAAGAATCCTGCTTAATTTATCGAACCATGCACGTGGACTCTGCTTGAGCCCATAAATAGATTTTTTAAGCCTGCATACTTTGTGAGACTCCCCCTGAGCAACAAACCCAGGAGGTTGCTCCATATAAACCTCCTCCTATAGATCACCATATAGGAAAGCATTCTTCACATCAAGCTGTAGAAGAGGTCAGTCACAATTTACAGCTACAGATAATAGGTGTAACATACCAGATCTAGAACCCTACCCTAGACTTTGACCTTTTGGTGATTTTCCAAACAAGGTTGATGTTAGGATGATCCTAATAATCTAATGCATGAATAATGTAATCTAATATGTCATATAATTCATTTGGTGATAATAAAATGATAACTAACTTAATTACATGTATAATATGATGTTAATGGGCCTCTAATGGGCCTAATGGCATAATCTATGTAATAAAGTCTCAAAATAAATAATAGACTTCAAATTCGTAATCTACACATCAAAATAAGCTTACATGTCAATTTTCATTTAATTTGGACAACCTTGAAATAATATGGTAATATTAAGAGAGAGAAATTGCCTAAAAGGTGTAATTAATAAATAAATATAATAATGACCCCAAAAGAGGAAAATAATGTTATATTCGTGATCTACATAATAAATATAGCCTTTAGGTGAATTTTCATTCAATTTGGAGAAAGTTTGCTTAAAAGGTGAAATCAGGAGAGAGAAAGTATGAAGAACCTTCAAAATATTAATTAAATACTCAAACAACTCCAATATGTAAAATTGATGGCAAATTCGTATCCAACACATTAAATATGACTTGTGGGTCAAGTTTCATAAAAATTGGATAATCCTAATACCATAAATGAAAGAGGAAAGAGAAAATATGATTTGATTTATTTAACACATTAAAAGTTTCCAAAAGGCAAAACTAAGTACATAATCAGAATCTACATGCCTTTATTGGCCTCTGTGCAAAATTTGGTTTAATTTGGATAATGTTTGAGCCCTCAATTTAAGAAAGAGAAAAAGGTAAATTAAATATAATGACACCTTAATCCTAATCACATTTGGGCTATGATTTCTGTGTTATCGGCTGTCACGCTGGATTTATTTCCCTTTTCCCATTTCGGCTTGGATCTGGACCGTCCGATTTTGATCTTGTGGTGCAAAACCCATCTCCTACCTTGAGTAGGATGCGCGCGCGGCAACTGTACCAGCAGGGCTGGTTTTTCGAGGATTTCTTTCCCGATTCTTAACCTTTCTGCGAGATTTCTTCGCCATTGGGTTCGTGTTCTGTTTCGGCTTAAAACGATCCCCTATTTGCCTAGTTTTGTTTGGTTTCCTGAAAACGCCCAAACCTTGGGTCCCAAGCACTCGCGGACAAAGTTGCTTTGCCTATGGACTCAACTGTATATATTGGGGTGTAGGTTTCTGGTTCCGCAGCTTCATACCCAGATTGCCTCTGCCCTCAATTCGTCTGCTTACTCTTGCCTCTTGGTGGCTGATCGAGTTTTTCCCTTTGGGTTTGCGGCTCTCCTCTCCTTCTCTCAACGGCACCCACATCCAAATTGATGGTTCCAGTAAGTTCGAGGCCCGTTGATCTTCGTTTCTTTTGCTTCAAATTGCCGAATCGCTGTGACATGTGATTTCGCCCAATTCTTCCCCGAGCTGCAGCCCTGCTGCTTCGCAGCCATGGCGCGTACAGAGTAGGAAGATGGGATAGGGGTTTTCTCAGTTCTACCCTCATGTTTTCCCTTTCTTTCATGTTTAGTTGTCAAGGGCATTTTTGACATTTCTATTTTTGTTTCCTTTGGTCCACTGCGGATCTCGCGAGCTTGACCAAACTCTGACTGGATGACACGGCCGTGGCTGATTGGGCCATGTCATGCGGTGTTGGCCCATCCGTTCTCTCTCTCGCTTTAATCGCTGACATGGATTTTCTTTGGCTTCTGATTGGTTGATGCTTAAAAATCAATAACTAATTATTTACTGATCAGAAAAATATAAATAAATAGTCGTTGGATTCAGAAAAATGCAAGCTTTCTTATTGTATTAGTTTTGTCGCCTGAATCTAATGTTTTAAATAGATGTTTTCAATGGATCTATTTAATAATGAATTAACTTGTAAAAATCATAACTAAATATTTATAAGTCATAAAAATATAATAAAATATGTTTTGAGTTCATAAAAGCATAACCTAAAATATGGAACAGTTTTCATAACTTAATTCACATAATAATAAAAAGGTGTTTTTAGGGTTTATGAAATCAATATAAAATCTAACCCTAATTCCACATATATGCTAAATAGGTGTTTTGGAAGCATAGGCTTGGACCTAGAAGTGGCTTTGGATCTGTTTGACTCTGATGATGAGGTATGATTGCATCCCACATTAATTCTGTATTGAGCAATTTCTTTTTCGTCTCTCTTGATGTATGTTGTATCTCCTATTCATCCATATTGAGCAATTCACCTATCTTATCTTTCTTTTGACTTTGGCCTACACATATGTCTTATCTTTTAATATCATGGTTCATGTGAACTATCTTTTATCTGTTATTGATCTTGTGATCATTGATATTCTCTTGGAATCTTATCTTGTTGCCTTGGTGCAAGTTGGACGTTTGATATTATATGCCCACTTTGAAGTGGATTTGCTTATATGTTTGTGTTGTCCATTGTGTGATGGCAACATTGTTAATTCTGACTATACTTCTCTACTTGCCTCTATATTATACATGCAATGTGATTCAGTAGCTCTAGAGTAGTGTAATTACATTGGTTTTGGGGCAGTAATCCCCTATTGTTTATTTGGAGGGTGGCAGTATACCATTCCTCTGTAAATCGAGTGTGGCAGTAATCCATGCTCAAACTTATATATTTGGGAGATTGGCAGTATTCCTTTCTCTATCAGGTTCAAGTGTGTGCTTGGCCGCCAATTGTGTTTATATTGTTCTAGGGCTATGCTTATCTCACATGCATGCAGGTTGATGATGATATGTGCTTTGTTTCCCACCATGGTAGTGAATGTTTATATTGATAGCACATTCTTATTATTTGTTGGTTATGGCAAGTATCATTTTTGTTATGATCTTATCTCTTGATACCCGATTGGGTGGTCCTTATTTCTTGTATGGGAAGCCTTTTACATTTGATGTCCTTTATATCCTTATATTGCTCAAGTTGCTTTTTAGTATGCACATACCAGCCTTTGCTGATGTTTCCTTTTGTTTCTCTTTTGCTGGGGTATGCTTCCAACCCTAGGTGGAGGACATGGTTGGCTTCACATGTTGACCTGGACTTAGTTTGTGATGTTGAAGCTTGGAGACAATCTTGAGGTGGTTTAGATTTCCACTACATGGATCCTTATGATGTAAGTTTGTAACCCTTTGTTTTATAATTGAATAGTCAAATATTTTCTTCCGCTGCTATACATTGGTCTTTTGATTACCATTATATAAAGATTTGAAAATTTTACACCCACTCCATCATGCCTTCTGAGTATGTTTGGACTGGAGGTTTTATTGTTCAAATTTTTAGTAAGGAGGTGTTTTCACTTCTTTACAGCATGGTATCAGAGCCCATGGTAGTCAGAATCGACTATTTCAATTTTGTCTCCCTTTAGAACCCTTGACTTAGTTAGTTACCTTTAATTGAGATGTTGACCTTAGATTTGATCAATGATGATCTTTTGTGCAATAAGGTTTGGTTTGAGGACAAGATTAGGTTATGAGGATGTACTCATATGGAAATATTGTGACTTGGTTTATCGCATTGATTTTGGTACCATCTGTGTTTTCTCCAATGTTTCTTATCGCAAAAAAAATATATTTTCATTATACTACTATATGTACAAATTTTTCTTTGATTTTTCGATGTTTTCTTGAACTAAGTCACAATGAAGAGAAACTATAGTTTGAATAGAATCTAACCCTAGTTTTATGACTAGGAATGTTATAATGGTGTAGCTGACCTACCCTATGACTTTTGGATGTTCATGTAGGGTTGATAGGTTAGAGACATGAAGACCTAAAATCACAACACTAGATGGCATGACTATAGTTGGATACATAAATAATAAAAGTATTTAGAACTTTCACAACTAAGAGATGTGGGTAGCTCTAAAAAGTTGTGTGGTTTGACTTGTTAGGTTGAACCCTTTAAGGGGTGGAGAGTATTTAGTGATTGATGTTTGAATCTACAGATTTCGAGGACGAAATCCTTTTTAAGGGGTGGAGTGTTGTAACATACCAGATCTAGAACCCTACCCTAGACTTTGACCTTTTGGTGATTTTCCAAACAAGGTTGATGTTAGGATGATCCTAATAATCTAATGCATGAATAATGTAATCTAATATGTCATATAATTCATTTGGTGATAATAAAATGATAACTAACTTAATTACATGTATAATATGATGTTAATGGGCCTCTAATGGGCCTAATGGCATAATCTATGTAATAAAGTCTCAAAATAAATAATAGACTTCAAATTCGTAATCTACACATCAAAATAAGCTTACATGTCAATTTTCATTTAATTTGGACCACCTTGAAATAATATGGTAATATTAAGAGAGAGAAATTGCCTAAAAGGTGTAATTAATAAATAAATATAATAATTGACCCCAAAATAGGAAAATAATGTTATATTCGTGATCTACATAATAAATATAGCCTTTAGGTGAATTTTCATTCAATTTGGAGAAAGTTTGCTTAAAAGGTGAAATCAGGAGAGAGAAAGTATGAAGAACCTTCAAAATATTAATTAAATACTCAAACAAGTCCAATATGTAAAATTGATGGCAAATTCGTATCCAACACATTAAATATGACTTGTGGGTCAAGTTTCATAAAAATTGGATAATCCTAATACCATAAATGAAAGAGGAAAGAGAAAATATGATTTGATTTATTTAACACATTAAAAGTTTCCAAAAGGCAAAACTAAGTACATAATCAGAATCTACATGCCTTTATTGGCCTCTGTGCAAAATTTGGTTTAATTTGGATAATGTTTGAGCCCTCAATTTAAGAAAGAGAAAAAGGTAAATTAAATATAATGACACCTTAATCCTAATCACATTTGGGCTATGATTTCTGTGTTATCGGTTGTCACGCTGGATTTATTTCCCTTTTCCCATTTCGGCTTGGATCTGGACCGTCCGATCTTGATCTTGTGGCGCAGAACCCATCTCCTACCTTGAGTAGGATGGGCGCGCGGCAACTGTACCAGCAGGGCTGGTTTTTCAAGGATTTATTTCCCGATTCTTAACCTTTCTGCGAGATTTCTTCGCCATTGGGTTCGTGTTCTGTTTCCGCTTAAAACGATCCCCTATTTGCCTAGTTTTGTTTGGTTTCCTAAAAACGCCCAAACCTTGGGTCCCAAGCACTCGCGGACAAAGTTGCTTTGCCCATGGACTCAACTGTATATATTGGGGTGTAGGTTTCTGGTTCCGCAGCTTCATACCCAGATTGCCTCTGCCCTCAATTCGTCTGCTTACTCTTGCCTCTTGGTGGCTGATCGAGTTTTTCCCTTTGGGTTTGCGGCTCTCCTCTCCTTCTCTCGACGGCACCCACATCCAAATTGATGGTTCCAGTAAGTTCGAGGCCCGTTGATCTTCGTTTCTTTTGCTTCAAATCGTCGAATCGCTGTGACATGTGATTTCGCCCAATTCTTCCCCGAGCTGCGGCCCTGCTGCTTCGCAGCCATGGCGCGTACAGAGTAGGAAGATGGGATAGGGGTTTTCTCAGTTCTACCCTCATGTTTTCCCTTTCTTTCATGTTTAGTCGTCAAGGGCGTTTTCGACATTTCTACTTTTGTTTCCTTTGGTCCACTGCGGATCTCGCGAGCTTGACCAAACTCTGACCGGATGACACGGCCGTGGCTGATTGGGCCATGTCATGCGGTGTTGGCCCATCCGTTCTCTCTCTCGCTTTAATCACTGACATGGATTTTCTTTGGCTTCTGATTGGCTGATGCTTAAAAATCAATAACTAATTATTTACTGATCAGAAAAATATAAATAAATAGTCGTTGGATTCAGAAAAATGCAAGCTTTCTTATTGTATTGGTTTTGTCGCCTGAATCTAATGTTTTAAATAGATGTTTTCAATGGATCTATTTAATAATGAATTAACTTGTAAAAATCATAACTAAATATTTATCAGTCATAAAAATATAATAAAATATGTTTTGAGTTCATAAAAGCATAACCTAAAATATGGAACAGTTTTCATAACTTAATTCACATAATAATAAAAAGGTGTTTTTAGGGTTTATGAAATCAATATAAAATCTAATTCTAATTCCACATATATGCTAAATAGGTGTTTTGGAAGCATAGGCTTGGACCTAGAAGTGGCTTTGGATCCGTTTGACTCTGATGATGAGGTATGATTGCATCCCACATTAATTCTGTATTGAGCAATTTCTTTTTCGTCTCTCTTGATGTATGTTGTATCTCCTATTCATCCATATTGAGCAATTCACCTATCTTATCTTTCTTTTGACTTTGGCCTACACATATGTCTTATCTTTTGATATCATGGTTCATGTGAACTATCTTTTATCTGTTATTGATCTTGTGATCATTGATATTCTCTTGGAATCTTGTCTTGTTGCCTTGGTGCAAGTTGGACGTTTGATATTATATGCCCACTTTGAAGTGGATTTGCTTATATGTTTGTGTTGTCCATTGTGTGATGGCAACATTGTTAATTCTGACTATACTTCTCTACTTGCCTCTATATTATACATGCAATGTGATTCAGTAGCACTAGAGTAGTGTAATTACATTGGTTTTGGGGCAGTAATCCCCTATTGTTTATTTGGAGGGTGGCAGTATACCATTCCTCTGTAAATCGAATGTGGCAGTAATCCATGCTCAAACTTATATATTTGGGAGATTGGCAGTATTCCTTTCTCTATCAGGTTCAAGTGTGTGCTTGGCCGCCAATTGTGTTTATATTGTTCTAGGGCTATGCTTATCTCACATGCATGCAGGTTGATGATGATATGTGCTTTGTTTCCCACCATGGTAGTGGATGTTTATATTGATAGCACATTCTTATTATTTGTTGGTTATGGCAAGTATCATTTTTATTATGATCTTATCTCTTGATACCCGATTGGGTGGTCCTTATTTCTTGTATGGGAAGCCTTTTACATTTGATGTCCTTTATATCCTTATATTGCTCAAGTTGCTTTTTAGTATGCACATACCAGCCTTTGCTGATGTTTCCTTTTGTTTCTCTTTTGCTGGGGTATGCTTCCAACCCTAGGTGGAGGACATGGTTGGCTTCACATGTTGACCTGGACTTAGTTTGTGATGTTGAAGCTTGGAGACAATCTTGAGGTGGTTTAGATTTCCTCTACATAGATCCTTATGATGTAAGTTTGTAACCCTTTGTTTTATAATTGAATAGTCAAATATTTTCTTCCGCTGCTATACATTGGTCTTTTGATTACCATTATATAAAGATTTGAAAATTTTACACCCACTCCATCATGCCTTCTGAGTATGTTTGGACTGGAGGTTTTATTGTTCAAATTTTTAGTAAGGAGGTGTTTTCACTTCTTTACAATAGGATTCTGACAGAATTTAAGCGAGCAACAGGAGAAAAAGTCTCAAAGTAGTCAATGCCGTATGTCTGAGTATATCCTTTGGCAACTAACCGAGCTTTCAACCGTTCAACTGTACCATCCGGTTGATATTTGACAGTGTACACCCAGCGGCAACCTACAGGCTTGCACTGAGGAGGGGGATCCACCAGCTCCCAAGTACCTCTATCAGTCAGAGCGGTCATCTCATCTTGCATAGCAGAAGTCCAAGTTGTACTCCGCAGGGCATCCTGAATAGTCTTAGGAACAGTAACAGCAGATAAGGCATAGACAAAATCACGCGCCTGAGCAGTGAGATGATCAGTAGATACAAAATTAGCAATACTGTGAGATGTGCAGGAACGAGTCCCTTTGCGAAGTGCAATAGGGATATGTAAATCAGATTGTACCTCAGGTGAAGCAGAACCTTCTGGAGGTGAAGATTGGTTGACTGGGGGGGTACTTGTGGAGGAGGTGCTCTGTTCCTACACTGATAAACACGAAACTGAGGAGGATCTGGTATCACAGTATCATTCGTCTCAGGTATGCAGTCAGACAGAATAGGCAAAGGTGGTGCAATAATATCTGTTTGCAAATTTTCTCCCGCAGATGAATAATAAGGAGTATCTTCAAAGAACACCACATCACTACTAGTCAGCCATTTTCTCGTAGTAGGATTATAACAGCGATAACCTTTCTGAGTTCTTGAATATCCCAAGAAAATACATTTAGCTGCTCTAGGCGACAGTTTATCATATGTAGGGCCAAGGAGTCGTACAAAGCACGTGCAACCAAAAATCCATGGAGGAACAGAAAACAAGGGAGCCTCCGGATGTAAAACTTGGATAGGGATTTTATTACCAATAACCGACGATGGCATACGATTAATGAGAAAACAGGCAGTCAGAACCGCTTCTGGCCAATAAGTACGAGGTACATGCGAATGCAACATGATAGTTCAAGCCACTTCCAACAAATGACGATTCTTTCTTTCGGCTACACCATTCTGATGTGGTGTATAGGCACAGGAGGTTTGATGTAAAGTTCCAACAGATTTACAAAAGAGTTCCACATCTTTCTGAACAAATTCCAACGCATTATCAGTTCTAAAAATTTTAATAGGCACACCAAACTGGGTTTTAATTTCAGCAAAAAAATACTTTATTGTGGATATCACCTCGGATCTACTTTTTAACAGAAATAGCCAAGTAGTCCGTGAAAAATCATCAATAAACAAAATAAAGTAGCGATAGCCAGACACACTCGGTACATTACATGGTCCCCACACATCAGAGTGCACTACATCAAAAATATGCCTGCTGCGCACAGAACTATGCCTCGGATATACAGATCTAGTTTGTTTACCCAGTTGACAGGACTCACACTGGAAACTACAACTATTCATGTCTGGAAGTAAATGGCGCAGTTTGTCAGAAGAAGGGTGTCCCAGCCTGTAGTGCCACTGTAAAGCAGAAACTGAAGCAGATAAGGCAGAGACCACAGCAACTTTGTCAGACCTTGGCATCTCGTTCAAGTAGTAGAGACCATCAGCACCTTCATACCCCCCACCAATCTTCATCCTCGTGAGAAGGTCCTGAAAAATGCATGAGCCAGGAAAGAATGTCAGGCTACAGTTCAAATTTCGTACAAGTTTGCTAATAGATAATAAATTCATAGGGAAGTTAGGCACATATAAGGCAGATTTGATAAGAAACTAAGAAATAATGTCCCCAATGCCAGAAACTGGAGATCTAGATCCATCAGCAACCATAGCCGCAGATTTATGAGCAGGTCTAGAGATAGATTTAAACAAAGCCCTATTGCCTGAAATATGGGATGATGCACCAGAGTCGATCACCCATTTAGTATTACCAGATGGAGATGGCAAATGTGAACTCAGAAAAGCAGTATCATAACCAGTATGGGCAGCATGTGCTCCACTCGTGGATGCCTCAGAGGATGATCCGGCACGCTCCAGAAAGAGACGTTCGACTTCAGCCCTGATGTAATCAGCAGTAGCGCCCACAGTGTCTTGTGTAGTAGGGTGAGCAGCACTCTCGGATGCAGTGGCAGGAGAATCAGTAGCAGTGTTCGCCCATTCTGGTTTGCCATATTTCTCCCAGCACTTTTCTTCAATGTTGTTTGTACGACCACAGTAAGAACACAGGCGCTGTCCGGGCAGAGGACGCGCAGCAGTAGTAGTAGTAGGGGCTCCACGCCCAGCAGTAGGAGAACGACCTCTCCCTACACCAAGGGGAGGACGTCCATCAGAAGCTCGGCCACGGCCACGACCGCGACCACGGCCGCGGCCACCCCAGGCAGCTAAGGCAGTAGAGTCTCCAACATTGGTAGCAGTATGTGGTGTCGGTGACGAAAGGCGCTGAAGACGCTGGTAGGCACTCTGAAGGGTAGGCAGCGGATCACTGGCTAGAATCTGATCCACAACGCCAGCATAGGAGTCAGGCAAGCCACTCAAGAACTGTATCAGCTGGAGCCCATCTCGCTGCTTTTGCATAATCACCAGATCCGTCGACAGAGGATGATACGTCTCCAGTTCACCCCACAAACCGGTGAACGTAGAGAAGTAATCGGTGATGTCAGTGCCAGTAAACGTGAGACGGCTAAGCTGTTTGTTGATATCAAACACCTTCTTCAGATTCTGGTTGTGGGAGAAGGTGCTAGCAAGCTGATCCCACATCTGCTTCGCTGTAGGCAGACGAAGGATGGTCACACTAATTTTCTCAACCGTGCTGTTGAGAATCCAGGTCATCACCGTTGAGTCGTCACGGACCCAATCATCGTAAGCTTTGACGTCCTTCACGTCGGCGTTGTCAGCAGGCTGACCCACAGCTGGTAGTTGTGCCCGTCAAGCTTTCCTGTAGTAACTTGACGACGCAAATCGTCAGTCGAGGACGCCATCAGGTAGGCAGGCACAACAGGCAGGCAAGGTAGGCAGGCAGGTACAAGATCACGGAGGACCTCTCACATACGGGCTACGTCGAGGCGTAGCACGGAACCCGGAGGCGAAAGCCTACATGGGCAGGCAGACAGAATCACAGACCGAAGACGGAAGGGCCCCTCAAACCAACACGGTGATGATCTCCACCGGAGATAGAAGAGGCGAGCGGAGTGAACCGGAGGAACATGAAGTGGCGCCTAAGCCACGGCGGTGTCCCAGCAGGTCAGCAAACCGGCGGCGGCTGGAGCGCCCAGCGGCAAGGCAGGCCGGCGGCTCCTAGCCGGTCGGCGCCAGCAGACCCCGGCGGGCCGGCGCACGCAGCCGCTGGGCTGTTGCCGGCGGTGGGAAGGAGGGGGGAACCGGCGGCGGCGGGGGGGGCGGCGGAAGGGAGGGAGAGAAAGAAGTTGACGGCTAGGATTTCAGTCCTGCTCTGGTACCATGTTATGAGTCAGGGTTTCAGAGAGCATAGGGTTGCACAATGTGTGCACCCTCATATATATAATACTGGAACAATTACAGAGAGGTCCATACAGAATAAACAAATAACAAAATAAATAACTGAATAAGTAAACCACAGAAATCATATACTGTAACATATTTAATTCAGATGAAATTCTTATATGTTAGATTTATACAATCATTAAGTAAATGCTTGGGTGAATATTGTGACTATGAATGTTAGTGATGGACTTGACTAATTGCAAGACGCATCATGCATATAACAAACTAGCAATCTTCTATTGGGGTACGTTTAGTTGATATTTGGTTGGCTATTTTATTAGGATCAACATGCCAAGAAGCAAAGATCCTATTTGGGAGCATGTGGAGCAAAGTATTGATGGCAAAAACAATTGCAATTTTTGTCATAAAACTTTCAGTGCACTTTGGCAAGTATTCTGGAAAGGATATTAGACCTTGTCCTTCTGTGCCAAATGATGTGAAAGCCATGGTACTTCAATCAATTGGGGACTTGAATGTCAAGTCAAAAAACAGAAGGTGACAGATTTCTGCAGAGCAGCTAGTTCTCGAAGTTCTAGCCAGGTAGGTGGGTCTACAGTTGTGGATGTTGTTGATGTCGATATATACAAGAAAGAAATGTTTGGTCAATAAACTTTATATAGATTGGAGAAGAAAGGGGAGAAGAAGGATGCAAATAAAGATATCCTAAAGTTTTTAGTTTCTAGTAATATTGCACTGAATGTTCTTGGCACTCTTGAATTCAAGGAGGCTTGTGCTACTATTGCAAATGCAGGTCCTGGTTATGAACCACCTAGCAGTGAAACAGCTAGGACATGCCTTCTAGATGAGGTGAAGGGTGAGGTGGATGCATATGTCAGCTTTGTGAATGAGAGTTGGCAATTTTCTGGTTGTGCCGTCATGTTTGACGGGTGGAAAGATATGAAGAGTAGATCTCATTTGAACTTGTTGGTTCAAAGCCCAAAAGGGGTGATGTTCTATAAATCTTTGAGCACGGACGGTCATTCCAAAGATGGGCCCCATATATTTGATTTTATCTCATCATATATATAGGAGACTGATGTCCAAAATGTTGTGCAATTTGTGTCTGATCACGCAACTACTATAGTAGTGCAGGAGCATTGTTGGAAGCCAAATATCATCTAATCTTCAAAACAAATTGTGCAGCACATGGCATGACCTTGGTGGTCTTGCTACTATTTCTCATGTACTTGATTATACCAAGAAGATTGTGAAATTCATGTATAAGTATCAACATGTCTTAGATTTGATGAGAAAACACACAAAGGGTAGAGAATTAAAGAAACCTGGCGCCATTCGCTTTGGTACTTATTTTTTTTGCTAGCAATTTGTACTGCAAAGGAGCAGGATTTGAGGTTCACAGTTGCATCCCCCTGTTGGAGAGATTTGCCACAATCCAAGAGTGATGGTGGAATTGAAATATGTGACACTATTCAAGATAATCATTTTTGGGAATGTGGCAGGAAGGTCATCGTGTTGTAGAGCCACTGATCAGAATTCTAAGAATGGTGGATAGTGAACGTTCTACCATTGGATACATTTATGAAGGTCTGGATAGAGCAAAATAGGCAATAAAAGACATTTTTGAGAGACTTGCAGATAAATACATGCCTTTCTGGAAGATTATTGCTTATAGATGGGATAGAAACTTGCATAATCCACTTCAAGCTGATGTTGCTTAGTTGAATCCTCCATTGCACTATCAAAAGAGAGTCACAATCATGGTTTTAAAGTGTGTGAGGCGTAATGAGGCGTTTTTCTCTCAAAGAGGCAAGACGTAAGCCTCAAGGCGTTTGAGGCATAAGCCTTGAAATATGTACGAGGCATTGATAAATTATTAAATATTTAAATGTATATACATACATATATATTATATGCATATATGTGTATATATATGTGTGTATATTATAGCCCACAAGGGTGTAGCTCACTGGTGATCGGACCGTGAATGCAGGCAGAGGTCTCGGGTTCAAATCCTTACAAGAACGAATAAATTGGGATTTATGTCTGGCATGGTTTGCATCGGAACTAATGGGTTGCATACTTTGTTTACCATACTCCTCCTGTGTCGGGCCTCCACAGGTCAATGAGGGTTGGGGAGAGGAAGTCTCCTTGATGACTCATGTGTATATTATATATATATATATATATATATATATATATATATATATCTGTGTGTGTGTGTGTAAAACTTAAATATGTATATACAAGCAAAACCAAGACTAAATAGAAGTGATTTCTGCAACTTAATAAGATTAATAGAGATGAAAGACTACTACAATACTATAATAAATATTTAACAAATAATGAGTATCAATGATTGTAACATTATATCCATTTAAGAATTATTAGGAACAAGGAACCAAAATTACTTAACAATGAAATGTAAGCCAAGATGTGGCAAACTTTGATTTTCATTTGTAGCACCTTAATTTGCACTCAATATCTCAAGTTTCTTGCCTAATTTATATATTTTTACAAACATGTATACATACATATATATATACATCTATTTTTTCCCGACTTTTTCCCAAGTGGTTGACTGTATTTTTACCATATTTGACTTTTTTAGCTGAATTTACCGCATATTTCCCTAATTCTGAATTTTTCAACTCAATTGTACGTATCCCGAATACCGAAATTGTGACTATGACCACCCCCCCCCCCGCGCCGCTGCGGTTGGTAGTCGTGTGTTAGCACGCAGCCGCTACCGTTGCTGGCAGGACGGTTGATTGGGACGACAACCTTCTTCTTGTTGTCTCGTTATGAGGGATTCCTGTTTTGGCTAGCCTAATCTCTTCGGTAGGCAGTCATAGGTGACCGGTCCCTTTAGAGTTGCACTCGAGGCCCCTTTATTGGGTGTTTTCTGGCGTAGCAACCTATGTGGGAAACTGACCGGCACTCCTCCCCTTCTCCGTCACCCACTACATCTGACTAGTGGCGTGTTGATCTTGGCACGGTAGGAAACTGTTTCTAAGAACAAGGTTGGAACAACTCCGGGCTTTCCATTTTTTTTAATTTCCTCCTCATGTATTTTCTCTATGTACATGGGTGAGTGTCAGTAATTGTTAGGGATCCATTATCTCCTTCTGATCACAATGCATCTTTATATGATAGTGCTTCAAGACGTGCTTCTTTCTGACTTTTTCCTCTCACTGTGCATCTTACAAGGGATTGTTCGTATCCATAGTTGTTCGAACCAGTGTGCTTTTGTGATATCCTTCTCCACCGTTGTTCTACTAGTGTGTTACATTGATATCTTTCTCCATCGATGTCCTACCGATGTGAATTTTTCATCTTGTCTGAACACAGGCTGATGGCAAACGTTCACCTCAGACCATTGTTTATAGTGACAATGCTCCTATCTCCATAAACAAGTTGAATGGGGAAAATTACCTGCTCTAAATGAATTCTATCCAAACCATCTTGGAGTCCAGAGACAACTTGAAATTCATCAACAACCCTATTAAGGATACCCCTAAATGGAAACTGGGATATAGTCAAGTCAAAAGTTGGGTATGGAACAGTATAGAACCCTATATTTCCTCTAAGTACATGTTTTACAAAACTTTGAAGAAATTGTTGGATGTTGTTTACTTGTTCGTCGCCACTACACGCAAGAAAAGAGTGCCTTGAGACTTTATGAAATCCGAGATAAAGTATTTGGTAAAAATCAGGATGATAGGACCCTTGATGAGTACTTTGATTCTATTATCAGCTCTAACTATTTTCAGTCTGTCTCTTTGAGGATCAAACTAAAGAGAGGGTCAACCTTGTCACGGCCAAGTTTATCAATGGCCTTCATCCAGCCTATGCTCCAATCTACAATATTATCTTGGTCAGTGACATATTTCCCACTCTAGAAGATGTATTCTCTCATCTCCAATAGTCAGATGTCTGTCACTTGACCTCTTCTCCACCAGATTTGCAACTTGTGATCGTTGTCATTGGACGTAGAAGATGACGTGGCCGTACAGGACGTCCCCCTAAGCCATAATGCACCTTCTTCAACAAGTTAGACCATTTGGATGAAAATTACTATGAAAAGCATGGTCATTCCTATGGGTGCGGTCGTAACATCGGGATTGCCCATGTTAATGGAGGATCAGTCAACGTGTCTGTTACCATCTCTTCAGTTGAGTATGAGCAACTTCTACAGGCCTCTCAACAGGCTCCTCCACAATCTACAGGATCCTGGAATTATGTGACCATGCAGTCCGCTGTGACATCTTCAGTGCATCTGGCCTCCAACCAAGGTAATGTTGGGGCCTCCATGTTGACATCTAGCTCTCCTTGTATTGTTAACTTTGCGGCCACCCAACATATGATTGGTATCACACCCCTGTCTTCCACTGAACCTCATATTCCTACCTTATTTGTCACTCTGGTAGATGATGGATCCATTTAAACTATTCAAAAATGTGGTAGTGTTAATGTCTCTCCTAGTCTCAAGATGCAATCTGTTCATTATATTCCGCATTTTCCCTTCAATTTAATGTTCGTTGCTAAGTTAGTTGATGCATTTACTTGCAAAGCCACCTTTGGTAGTCATGGTTTTTTGATGCAGGATTCTCAGACTTTTCAGACTATTGGTTCGGGTTCTAGAGCCAGTAACCTTTATTATTTTGGTAATGTCATTCCATCTCATGCTCTTCTTGTGAGCGCAACTCTTCATCTACACCAACTTTACGGTCATCCCTCGCTTGAGAAATTGAAGCACATGGAGCCTTCTTTATCTAGTTTAAAAAGGCTTCCCTGTGACTCATGTGAGTTTAGGAAGCATCATTGGAGTCCATTTCCTAGAAAAACTAGTCTTTGTTCTCAAGCTACCTTTGATGTTATTCATGGTAGGGGTGGCAATCGGGTTCGAGTTGGCCGGATTTTATTTCGGGTCATTTCGGGGATCAACACTTTTTTTTCTAGACCCTAAACTTGTAAAATATGGGTTTTTGGATCAAAACCCTTGACCCTAACTCGACCCACAAATATCTTTGGGTATATCGGGTATGACCCATAAATCTAAATACCGAGAGAACAATTTTAAAAAAACCTATGATTTGTCTAATCATTGATGATTATTGAGTGTAATCAACAAAATTTCAATGTAAACAAACTTACAACGTGATTGAGAAACACATACAAAGCTTGTTATAGTATATGTTTGAGAGTTTTAAACACAAATTCATAAAACAATTAACATAATAAATCATATAAACCAATATGAAACTATTTAGAATTGGCAAAAAAACTTCACAAGTGTTTAATAATTTTAATCAGTCATTGAGTATCTTAAACTTGAGTATTTGAAATTTTGTTTGAATATATAATTGTAAATTTTGGGTCAATTTGGGTCTAAAGTCCAAACTCGATCTAACCCTAAATTAATTTCGGGTTATTCAGATTTGGGTCAATTTCGGGTAAGTCAAAAAACCTTAGACCCTAACCCGCATAAAAATTTAGGGTTTGAGTTGGGTCATTCAGGTCAAGTCTTGTTTTGCCAGCCCTAATTCATAGTCACATTTGTGGTCCCTTTCGAAACACCAGTTTTAATGGATTCCACAACTTATTACATTTTTTTATGATTTCTCTCGCATGAAGTGGTTATATCGCTTAAAATCTCGTGATGAAATGATTGGTGTTTTTCAGAATTCTCATAAAAGGATTTTAAAACAAACTTTAATTAATTTAGTAAAAAATTGCGGACCGATAATGCTTTAGAATATGTTTCAGTTCAAGTGTCTTCCTTTTGCTCTAAAACTAGAACCATCTATCAATGTTCCTACGCTCACACCCCACAATAAAATGGGGTGGAAAAATGTAAAACCGTCATTTACTTGATAGCTCTCGCGCTCTTATGTTTCAGGGCAAAATACCTAAAACTTCTTCGTCAAAAAATGTCTCATCCTTCCAAAACACTGGTTTTAATGGATTCTGGTATTTATTACATTTTTTATGATTTCTCTCGCATGATGTGGTTATATCTCTTAAAATCTTGTGATGAAATGATTGGTGTTTTTCATAATTCTCATAAAATGATTTTAAAACAAACTTTAATAAATCCAGTAAAAATTTGCAAACCGATAATGCTTTAGAATATGTTTTAGCTCAAGTATCTTCCTTTTGCTCTAAACTAGAACCATCTATCAATTGTTCCTATGCTCACACCCCACAATAAAATGGGATGGCAGAATGTAAAACCGTCATTTACTTGATAGCTCTAGTGTTCTTATGTTTCAGGGAAAAATACCTAAAACTTCTTGGTGAACAACTATCTCAAATCCTGCTACCTTATCAATCAACAACCATCTTCTATTCTTCGAAACAAGACCCCTTTTGCAGTTGTTTTCCTCATACAAACGGCTTTCCATCTTCCTTTGTGTATTTTTGGGTGTATAGTTTTTTGTGCATAATTTTGATCCAAGAGCAGATAAACTTAATCCAAGCTCTATCAAAATGGTTTTTCTTGGCTATTCCACCTTTCAGAAAGGTTATCTTTGTAATAGTTCAATCAATTGTTGCATGTATGTCTCTGCTAACGTTACCTTTCATGAATCTAAAATAATATTTGTTTCTACGTCAATAGCTTCTCTATCTCAACCTCAGCCTCAAACTGAGTTCCTGGAGCTTGATATTTCTAACCCAGTGGATCATGAACCCATCTCATATCCTCATGTCATTCCTCCTATGACACAGGACTCCGAACCAATGTTCACGTCTGAGGTTCTAGATCACCCCGTGGCTCTCTGGAAAGGTATACACTCTTGCACTCTTCGCCATCATATATCTCATACTTGTTGCCTATCAAAGCTTTCCCATATTGCTAAATCCATTGCCTAGCAGCTCGACTCTATCCAGATTCCTAAAACCTATTGTAAGACCCTTCAGCACCCTGGTTGGAAAGTTGTGATGCTCGAGGAAATGACAACATTGCGTGAGAATGAGACATGTAATCTTGTCCCTCTTCTGTCGGACAAAAATATTTTTGGCTATCGATGGGTCTTCTCTATCAAATTTAATTCAGATGGATCAATGGAACAACTTAAAGCTCATCTTGTTACCAAAGGATTCATCAAACATAAGATGTGGATTTCTTTGAAACCTTCTCACTGGTCACCAACATTGCTTCTGTTAGGAATGTAATCTCCCTTACCACTCATAGGGACGGGCCTCTATTCTATCTTGACATAAAAAATGCCTTCCTTCATGGTGATTTAGAAGAGGAAGTGTATATGAAACAACCCTCGGAATTTTGTACTCAGGGGGAGTCTTCCCAAAAAGTTTATCATCTCAAACGCTCTTTGTACAGTCACAAGCAATCACCATGGGCCTGGTTTATAAAACTCAGTGGCATTCTTGCTAGCCTGGGTTTCTCTAGATCATCTATTGATCATAGTCTATTATATTAGTCTTCTCAAGCTAGAACCGTTATCCCGATTGTCTATTTGATGATAATATTATCATTGGTATTGATGCCATGGGATTTCTGCACTAAAACAGGACTCCAACAATATTTTCATACCTAGGATCTTGGACAACTTTGCTATTTCTTGGGCATAGAGGTGCTATGTTCTCGACAAGGCACTTATTTATCTCAGTAGAACGTCATTGACCTCTTGAAGGACTCCGGTATGCTAAATTCTAATCTCATCTCTTCAAACTATCACAACAAAGGTCTGTCTGAGGGGGAGTCTTTTTCTGATCCCGAACAATATCGACGCATGGTTGGAAAATCATCTTACAATTTCAAGACTAGATATTGCCTTTGTTGTCAGTGTTTTTTAGTCAACACATGGTTGAACCTCTTGCGTGCACCAGGTAAAGGTCTCCTTTACAAAAAAACCACAATCTTCAGATATCTCTTTGAACTGCTATGCGGATGTTGATTAGGCTGGAGATTTGACTGACAGAAGATCTATTTCTAGTTTCTTCATTCTTTTGGGGGGTCATCTCGTTAGTTGGCAAACCAAGAAACATTTTGTTGTGTCTCGTTCCAGTACTGAGACAGAATATATCGTGCCATGGCGCATGCCCATTGTGAAATTAGATAGGTAACATCAATTCTTTGAGAATTAGGTTTCCCTCTCTCTTCTCCAGTAACTCTCAAGTTCAATAATCAATCAGGTATTCATATCACTGTCAATCTAGTTTTTCATGAGTGTTCCGAGTACATTGAGGTTGACTACCACTTCGTGAGGGACCTGATTCGTGACAAGAAAATTATTACACCATATGTAAAGACTGGAGAATAGGCTGATGATATCTTCACCAAGCCTCTTCCACCTTCATCCTTGTCTTATATGTGTGACAAGCTAAGAATACAAGATGTGTACTATGCATCTTGAGGGGGAGTGCTGGTGGTACTTTCTGTTATTTATTTTCACTTGTATTAGCTAATTGGGCTTACTCTCCTCAAGTCCATTAGCATTAGTCTAGCTTATGTTATGTTGTGTCTCCAGTACATCATATCTAAAGACAAGGCTATATATATGACACTCTTTGTAACCCTGGTTCTTATAATAAGAATTTCTCGTCACATACTCTATTTCCATCTTAGTGTTATTTTAATTGGCACATTCATGTGCCATCTCAGTGTTGAGTCTATAGCTACACGTGTATGCTTGTCAAATTCAATCTCAATTCCCTTGGTTGAGAATTCTTTATTCCCTATAGGTCTGGTAGCCTCTGGTTTTTTATGTGATGAAACTCTAATCATCTTAAATCCTTTAACCTGTAGTTGTGCTTTTTTAGAGGACCGACAACATACCTCAAAGATCTCTTGCACCCTATGACTAGACTTATGTCAAAGGTAAGCCTTTACTATTTTACTCCTTGTAGTTTATTCTGCGTAGGGATGCAACGAAACACCTACGGAGACAGAGTCAGGTAGCCTACTGCTTTGTGAATAAGAAGGCTTTCGATGACCTATGCCAGGTGGCAGCAGCGGTCCGGGAACTAAAGGGGCTGCTATGGAACAAAGGCAAGAAGAAGGGCCTTAGTTTTTATTGTGAAATGTTTGTACTGGATTTCCTCCCTCTTCTATGTACTAAGTACCCTTATAACTCATCTTATGATCTAATGAAGTTGGTAACTCTTTCAGGGAAAAAAACCGACTCCCAAATGAAAATTAGAGTCAAACTGAGTCATGTGATAAGATTAGAAAATTAGATGTTAAGAATGCCAAGTTTCAAGAGGCACAATAATTTAGTCTCCCTAGAAGTTGACCCATCAGACAAGTTTAATTGACCTCTCTTATTGTATTTGGCACCATATCCACTAAATAAAAGCAAGCATTAACACAACATATAGTCTGTTGCTATCCAGTAGACCGAGAATCCTCTCTATGGTTGTTGACATCTTAAATATATGTTCTTCTAGAATAGAGCCTCAACTTGAATTGTGTGTCGAGTTCTAACACCTAGAACTGATATTTTATATAGTAGTGGTTGCATGAAAACCAAGTCGTTAATTGATGGACGATGATCTAGCTATTTGTCTCCATATGAATGACAAACTTTTAGTTTATTACTATGTCCTCTCTTCATTTTTGGCTTCAGTTTGTGGAGTTTCATATTGTGTTTTGTCTGGACGTATGTTTTTTTCTAAACCTATTGGGCTTTAGATGCCAGTATTTATGTTGATTGTTTATCGATCTATCTCTTTCCTTTGATTGATTGGTTTGTTCCCTCGTTGTTTATCATCTTGGTTATGATTTTCTACGATGCTAAGAGCTAAGAGTGAATAAACATCTACCTTACTTAAATGTTGTGGGGATTTTTGAAGTCATAGATCCATTTGATGGAGGTCTCAATAATGCACTCAAACAAAAATAATGTTTTTAAATGTTTAAAATTATGAACTCTGTGGCCGTGCATAGCACGATTTTGTGCCCAGTTTATATATATAGGCAATCGACCACAAGTGGCATACTTATTTGCATGTAAATGATCAAGACAATATATCATTTATGGTATTTGCAATCATGCATAATCATCCCATACCTCTCGTATTGGGAGAGAATGGCTGCTATGTCGTCATTGTAACTATTGTTGTTTTTGGAGGAATATTAGCACCATTTCATTTATATGCACAGGTCGGTATGAGCTGTGAGTCGCATTAATGAAAACATTCCCAACTAAAACCACTAGCAATATGACAAGATAACCAAAGTGGAGACTACAAAGTAGAGTTTGCTTTAAAGATCATCTGGCCACATTGTCGTGCGTAAAGAATACAAGTATTATCACAAAGCATAGATGACAAAGTGGTCATATAAGAGTTATTTATAGATTATGGTCAGTTAGAGAGGGCCAAATGATTTAGAGTATATAAGTATCAATTTTTTTTTGAGATATGATGATGAAAATTTAGAGCATACTAGCATAGATGATTGCTCAAGTTTGTCGGTATAGATATATTGTGTTACTGTGTTATTTACTTGTCGTTTTACTATTTTCCTTTTAGTCCCATATTGCTCACTTGTACTTATGTCTCTGCTCTCATTAGCTATATTAGAGACTCTCCTGTAACCTATTTTACTCACTGAATAAACAATTCCATTTCCCTCTAGATGGTATCAAGAGCAGGTCTCTTTTTCCCCACCCACCCATCCGCAGTGACATAAGAAAAAACCAGCCCCTCCCCCCCACCTGCCCGCCGCCGGCCTGTCCCCCCCCCCTTCTCCTTCAGCCCCCGCCCACCCCCCAGCCCTTCCCCACCCGCCACCCCCCACCCTCCAGCCGCCGCCCACCCCCCGTCCTACCCACCGTCGCACCCCCCTCCTCCCCTTCCTCTCCCGCCGCCGCCTCCCCTCCCCATCCTCCTTTTTCCCACCGTCAACCCCCCCACAGCCTCCTCCCTTCCTCCCTCCACCTTCCAAGCCTCCTCCCCTTTGGCTCCTCCACTTCCCATCCCTGCTCTGGCTGCCACTGCTTTTTACCTCTCCTCTCCCTCTACATCCGGGTGATCTTCGTATCCAAGTTCGGACATCCATTGGCCGTCTAAGTTGAGAGTCTTTCGTCTCACCGTCTTCTCTGCTTGCGCCTCATGAAGGAACATTGAGCTTTCCTCATGACGGCATAGGTTTCTCTATATATATGCATATTCTGCCCTATACGGGTTTTCTAATCTGATTCGTCAAATCCCTGCAGTTGTTATCTGCCCCTTTGTGGGTCTCTGATCTGCTCTGTTGCTGCGTCGACTACTGCCTCTGCCATGGCCTTATCTGAGCCTCCTCGCTCTCTATGTGTCACCACGGTGAAGCTCGACGACGGCTCCAACTATCATTTGTGGTCGGCGTCATTTGTTCTATATGTCAAAGACGGTATCACCACCTTACGGCTGAGCCTCCTGTTGTTCCTACTCCTGATGCGGATGACAAAACCAGACAAAGCTATGCACAATGGTCCAAGGATGACTCCAGAGTCATGTCTTGGATCCTCAACAGTACCGAGCCCCAGATTAGCCAATCACTTCTCTGTCTTCATGATGCTAAGGCTATGTGGGATCAACTGTCCCACGTCTACTCTCATCAGGAGAATCCCAAGCGAGTTTTTGAAATTTTCAAAAACTTGGCTAAAAAGGAGTTCTCCCCTGACACTTCCATTGATGACTTCTACAATCAATGCTCGACTCTGTGGAATGAGTTTGAACTCTACCACCCCTTGACGGCGGACATCAAAATTGCTCAGAAACAACGCAACGAACTACAACTTGTTCAATTTTTGGTTGCTCTTCCTACCTCATTTTCTAGTGTGGTTGACCAGATCCTATCAAGTGATCCGCTGCCTACCCTTCAGGATGTTCTCCAAAGAGTCTAACGCCTGCCATCCATGACTCCTACTCCTGTTGTTGAGCACCCTGTGCTTATTGCTCGCTCTGTTGATTCTGGCTGTGGTCGTGGTCGTGGCCGTGGCGGTCGCCCTCCTCCCTCGCGAGGTCGAGGATCATCTGCTCCTAGACATGGTGCTCCTCCCGGCTCTCGCTACTGCAACTGGTGTGGTCGGTACAATCATAATGAAGATCGATGCTGGATTAAGCACGGCAAGACCGCTTGGGCTAACCAAGATGCTACAAAAACTGCTGCTGACTCTACCGCTGATGCACCTGCTGCTCCTGCAAACGCGGAATGGTTACGTTCTGAGTTCGAGAAGATGTTCCAGGAGCGCCTCGCACAGCTGCCATCCTCGTCTACACCAGGACCCTCGGCCATGCTCTCTTCTCCATCATCTGGTAACAAACAGTGGTGCATTGACTCGGGTGCATCCACTCATATGGATGGTGATCTTCGTCTATTTTCTGTTCTAAATAAAATTGCTACTATATCATCTGTTACTGTTGCAAGTGGCTCCAAAACTACAGTTCATGGCACTGGCACAGTTCCTATTTCACCAAAACTGCAGTTGCATTCTATTTTATATATTCCAAAGTTTCTTGTTAATCTGTTGTCGGTCAGTAAGATGATAAAATAACTCAAGTGCTCTATTAAATTTGATCCTTCTGGTTGTGTTTTGAAGGATCTCCGCACAAAGACGAGGATTGGTTCGGACCGTGAAGGACCAGATGGGTTGTATTATCTGGATGGACCTCCTGCTGCTTCTGCTATGCTATCTACTTCAGTGATGGGACTACAATGGCACTTTCGCCTGGGCCATCCATCTGCTACCAAATTAAAACATTTATTCCCTATTTTATCTGAGAATAGTTTTTCCTATGAAACTTGTGTTTTAGGCAAACAAACTCGGTCTGTTTTTCTTGCTAAGAAAGTTATTGCTTCGAAAGAAATTTTTGACATTGTTCATGCAGATATTTGGGGACCGTGCTCCGTATCGAGTCACTCAGGTGTGAAATATTTTATGACCTTTATTGATGATTATTCTTGCACCACATGGTTGTTTTTACTTAAAGGTCGAGATACAGTGTTGGATATTATTCATACCTTCTTTGTTGAAATTCACACCTAGTTTAACCGACCTATTAAAATTTTTCGTACTGATAATGCACTTGAGTTCATGCAACAATCTGTTACCTCCTTCTGTGCTGCCCGAGGAACCATACATCAGACCACTTTCCCTTACACTCCTCAACAAAATGGCATCGCTGAAAGAAAAAACCATCACTTACTTGAGGTTGCTCGCACTCTTCTCATATACTACAAAGTACCCCATCATTTCTGGCCTGAAGTTGTCTCTACGGCTTGCTATCTCATCAATCGCATGCCTTCCTCTGTATTGAAAAATCAGGTCATGTATGCCATTTTGTTTCCTGATAAACCCTTATTTTCTCTACCTCCTCGCATTTTTGGGAGTACTTGTTTTGTGGAAAATCTTCGTCCTGGGATCACCAAACTTGATGCTCGCTCGGTCAAATGTATTTTTTTGGGATATTCTCGTACACAAAAAGGCTACCGCTGTTTTGATCCTATTAAAAAACAGTGGTTTGTTAGTGCGGATGTGATCTTTTTTTAGCATATGCCTTACTATTCTACTGATGGCGCAAAATTGTCTGCTGATATTATGGCTACCACACCGTCACCGGTGATTGTTGAGGATTTACCGTCTTCTGATGTGCCTAAAGAATGCCCATTGCAAGTCTATCAGCGCAAGTCAAAGAACCACAATGCTTCTGAAGCCTTGGTCAAACCAAATCCTGCGTCTGCAGTTGATCCACCATCCACTGAGGTATTTTCTGACCTGGATCTTCCTATCAGTTTACGGAAAGGCGTTTGATCCTGTACTAAGCATCCTATTAGTCATTTCTGTTCATCTGACCATCTCTGTGGTAGCTTTGCTTGCTTCAATTCTATTTTTTCTGTTGTGACAATTCCTAAATCAGCCGAAGAGGCCTTTCGCATTCCTGCCTAGAAACATGCTATGGACCAAGAAATGCATGCACTCTGTGATCGTCGCACCTGGGATCTGGTTGATCGTCACTCTTCATGCCATACTGTTGGTTGTCGTTGGATATTTACTATTAAATATCAACCGGATGGTACCATTGAACGCCTGAAAGCCAGATTAGTTGCAAAAGGTTACACATAGACATACGGTGTTGACTACTTTGAGACTTTTTCTCCAGTTGCACGCCTGAATTCTATTTGTATCCTGATTTCTATTGATGTAAATAAAGATTGGCCGCTGTATCAACTTGATGTCAAAAATGCCTTTCTCTATGGAGATCTTTAGGAGGAGGTATACATGGAGCAACCGTCGGGATTTGTTGCTCGGGGGGAGTCTTCCTTCAAAATATGTAAACTCAGAAAGGCCATCTATGGTCTTAAGCAGAGCCTGCATGCCTGGTTTGATAAACTCAGTCAGATCTTAATTACTTTTGGCTTTCAGCGATCAGAATCTGATCATTCTGCATTTATTTGTAAGTCAGCAGCAGGGCTTGTTATTCTGATTGTATATGTAGATGATATTGTTTTATCTGGCAGTGATAATGTGGGTATCCAGGCAACCAAACATTATTTGGAAAAACACTTCATCACCAAGGATCTTGGCAAACTGTGATATTTTCTAGGTATTGAAGTTGCCAGATCATCTGCAGGAATCTGTCTCACAAAGAAAATATGTTCTGGATTTATTGCAGGAAACCGGCATGTTGGGCTGCAAGCCAGCCAACACTCCTCTAGATCCCAACATGGAATGGGATGATGATAGCTCTCCACCTTATGATGATCGTCACCAGTTTTGAAGGCTGGTAGGCAAGCTTATCTACCTGACGGTCACTAGGGTTGACCTAGCAGCTGCTGTGGAATTCATAAGACGGTACCTTGATAAACCCCGTCAGTGCCACTGGGACGCTATGTGTCACATCCTACGATATCTTAAAATCTCGCCAAGGAAAGGTCTTCTGTATAAAAAGCATGGCTATTGCAATCTATCTGGATTTTCTGATTTTGACTATGCAGGAAGTCGATCTGATCGGAAGTCCACTTCTGGATACTGTACCTTTTTGGGAGGCAACCTAGTCACCTGGCGGAGCAAAAAGCAAACTGTGGTTGCTAGATCCAGTGTCGAGGCCGAATATAGAGCCATGGATCATACTGCATGTGAGCTTCTGTGGGTCCGTGGTCTTCTTCAAGAGTTTGGCATTGCATATTCTAGTCTCATTCCTATGTTCTGGGACAACAAAGCCTCGATTTTTATTGCAAGCAACCCCACGTTTCATGAACACACAAAGCATATTGAGGTTGATTGCCATTTTGTTCGGGAGAAAGTTCTGTCTGGACATATCTGCACTCCATATATTGGCACTGACAAGCAGCTTGCGGATATCTTCACCAAGATCTTGCCTAAAGCTCGATTTCAGACTCTGATTGACAAGTTGGGCTTGTTTGACATCTACGCTCCAGCTTGAGGGGGAGTATAGATATACTGTGTTACTGTGTTATTTACTTGTTGTTTTACTATTTTACTTTTAGTCCAATATTGCTCACTTGTACTTATGTCTCTACTCTCATTAGCTATATTAGAGACTCTCCTGTAACCTGTTTTACTCACTGAATAAACAATTCCATTTCCCTCTAGAGTCGGGATAGTATTTAAATCTATAGCCGGACCGACAACAACATCTTTTGTAGGCATATGCAGCGACGGCGGCAATGGCAACTATTTTTATTATTGGCTGCTGGGTGCCTAGGTCTTGTCAGTTGTAGGCAGCCTCTGCAACTGTAGGGACACGAGAACGGTGTGTGCATCTGCCAGCTGTCTCCACAGCGTGCCGACCTCGAGGCACATGTTAAGGATTTCCCTCTTGATGAACTGTGCAGCATATGGTAATTTACGTTAAGAAACTCCTTGGTTGTCAGGCCTTAGACTATCGGCCTTGGCGTGGAGCCCCTCAAGGCGCAGTTGCTTGCACTTTGGCGACCCGCATACAATGCAACTCCCAGTTTCAGTAGCTAGTGGCGCACCCTGTGGTCAGTGGTGGAGCCACATAGAGCTTGGGGGGGACATGTGCGCTACCTCCTTGTTACAAACCTGATATTCATTAGATCTAGTAAGAAATATACATTAAAAACCCTTTTTGCCCCCCTTAGTGTGATGTATATCAGCACAAGTTACATACATTTTAGGTGGTGCCCTCCCAAGCTGAAAACCATGGCTACTGCACTACCTGTGGTAGCTGTGGACCTGTGGTCTTGAGTGCACGCCAGCTGTTCAACGGGTTGGTCAATGGGTGCATGCCAGCTGGAGATCGTCTGATGGAGAAAGACATGAAGGAGAAAAGAGAAGCCGAGAAAGGGAGAGAAGGAGATCGCGACTAGAGAGAAAGTGGCAGACCATGTAAAGAGAGTGGGGTTTGAGTGCCTTCTTGCAGGGAGTGATCTGATCTAAAATCTAACTATTAAAAAGTTGATTGTATTGGAGCATGAATACACTTGAATGTATTCTAGCCTCTCCCTTTCTATATACATATATACAATATATAAATTATATGTTATATATATGGGATAGAGAGAGAAAGATCCCCCCCCCCGCCTCTCTCCCACAGCCTGTGGTTGAGGCCAGGCGCCTGGGAGGGTGGTCGTCTTCACGGGCAGAGCCCCAAAAAAAATTGAAATCAATTGTCCTAGGTATATAAATGAATCTATATTATATTTGTATATAATATATATTGCATGTTCATATCCTTGACAACAGTTGTATAATAGTCTAGCGGTATATTATTAGTTGTCAAACTCTTTGAGGAACTATTGAGCACAGCTTCGAATCCTACTAAAAATTTTTAACAGAATGATTTTCAAATCTCTATCTTCACATTTGCAATTAATGCATGTAAATATTAAGTGGGGGAATTCTAGTCTTAGTTAGAGTGAACCTGTAGTTTAGTGGTTTATTGTTAGTTGTTAACATGTAGTCGCCATGGATTCAAATACTAAACTTGTTTTTTGTAAAATAACAAATTTATCACACATGGTTAAAGCTTGTTGGGGGGCCCCAACCATGAAATCATGGCTCCACTCCTGGTCTTCTCATTGGGTGGGGGCATGTATGGAAATTACAAACCTAATCAGTTTATATATTGACTTCTTGGTTGCTTAACCGAAAAATGAGATCTCAGAATGTTGTAATTCCATTAGTTTGCCTGTTACTCTGAATCAGGTCATTTTCAGGAACAGGAAAGGGTGAGGACTTAGCCTGGATATCCTTGATTTGTTCACTGCAACAACAAAAAATTCAGATAAATGAACCATTTAGTGAGTACAAGAAGGAACAGATGTGTATGTCAAAGGTAAAACTAAAAAATAGTGCTGCAAAGGCAATTGCCTAACTAAAAATCGCATGCATAAAAAGGCAAGTCTTTAAATTCTATGTTATACAGGTTGAACTAAATCAATTAAAAAATTGACTTTGCTATTGATTGAATTTACAAGACATGGGAGTCAACATGTAAATTATTCTATTTTGTGATTCAATGAACCAATAAGGAATATATTGTTTTATGCTACAATAAAAACTACAAATATGGCCATCCAAAGGCAAACAACTAAGCCAACTTTAGAGGCGAGAACTTAAACCGGAACACAGAAATGAGAAACTGAATAGAGAGGCAAGCTTTTGTTTCTAATAAGGCACCTACTAAAGTATCATGTTTCTGTACTTTGATTCAGCTCTTAACCTCACCTACTTTATTGCTTTTCTACAAGTTGCCATCAAGAAAAATCATAACCTATAACAGGCTGCAAAATAGTAATTACCACACTCTTAGCTGCCCTATACTGCTATAACTCATTCAGCATATAGCAATGCCTACATGTCCAGATTAGAACTATATAACTACATTATACATGCTCTTGGAGTTCCTTAGATATCAAGGATTCTCATAACATCCAAATGCCAGCCCCGATTAAGAGTTGTTTTGTGTAGTGAATCCCCACACCAGTCAATAGCAGACTCCTGAATGAATAACAGTTTAATGAAACCACTAAAGTGACCGAATTTCTCAACTTAGCCACTGTATCTCCGTAGTACTTGTGAATGATCCCCTAATTACATAATAATTAATTAAATGTCAGAGGCAAAGAAATTTGGAGAGGAAGATAACATCAGTGATGAGTAATGGAGCAATGACACATGCTGAGCAATCCACCTGTTTTCTGGAGCATGATCTGTGCTGAGCAATCCACCTATTTTCTGGAGCAATGACACTTTGTAATGAGAATGGAACAGGACATTGACTTTGACAGGTGTTGAAGTAGAAGTTCATGGAAACATCAAGGAAAGTTTTGACAATTTTTAGAGTTAAATTTTATGCAACTTCGACAAAAATTAAGCTAAATTATAATGATTTTGTCATGAAAATCAAAAGACTTCACCAAATCTAGCTAAAAAACACAATATATTTTTCCCAAAATCAAAAGACTCCATCAAACCTAGCTAAACTCACAATATATGTTTACATATAGCCATCCATGTAGGTTTACATAAGTAAAAAAATACATGTTTACATATAGTCGTCTCCAGACTACAGAGAGTTTTGATATATAAAGTTTATGACAATAAACAAACAGAAAATTGTGTAATCTATGGTAAATCTATTAGAGAGAGGGTAGATCTAATAATATTACATAAGAATAATTAAAAAAATAACATGGAAAGTACCTTACCTCAAGCTCCAACATTTTTTTCCTAACAGGGAACTTCGTAAAACAGCATAAGAAATTAAGAATGTTGCCATCTTCAATGACTTCGACTGATGCTGGGGAAGTTGGTGAAATTTAGAATGGAACGGGGCCAACTTCGTCAACAAATTGGCCGATGACGATGACAAGGCCCAAAATGTCGAGGATGTTGTGGAATGGGGATGTTTCTACGGGTTTGACATTGCCAACTCTCAACACCAATAAGATCGGCAAAATTTCTTCCAATCACACCAATTTTTAATACCACGGTGATGAGTATTGAGAAATGACTCCCTGGCACATGAAACTACACTTGGGTCAAGGTCAATCGTCTTAGCCTTTAAGTCTATTGTGCCTCGCTATGCAAGTTTGTGAGATTTGAGCACAATCCGGAATTTTGAATTCGGGTCCAACTGTGAGCATGGGTGGAAAGCGACCACAGTAAGACCCGAGAGTCTCATAATGTTGTTGGAGCTTTCCAAATCAGTGACAATGCACAGTGTGGGATGAGAATGACCATGTGAGCGCCGTAATTGCAGCGAGAAGAGAAGCAATGTGCTTCCTTTATATTAATAATGGAATAGGAACAATTACATTGAGGTCCAGCAGAATAGAGAAAATACATAATGAAATAAAGCAAGATATAAATAACTGTCTTAACACTCCCCCTCAAGCTGGAGCATACACATCATGTATGCTCAGCTTGTTGTTAAGATTCTGAAACACTGTTGGACCCAATGGCTTGGTAAGGACATCAGCAAGTTATCTCCAGATTTGACATGAGGAGTCACGGCCTTTTTGTTCTTGATTTGATCTCCGATGAAATGACAGTCCACTTCTATATGTTTAGTACATCATGAAAGATTGGATTCTTGGCAATATAAATAGCAGCATGATTATCACATATGAGCTCTACAGGGGATGCCACAAGAATTTTTGATTCAGAAAGAACAGACTGGACCCATTGCAATTCACAACAAGCATGAGCCGCAGCTCTATACTTAGCTTCTGTACTAGAACAAGCCACAACATTTTGCTTCTTGCTTTCCCAGGTGATAAGATGATTTCCCAGAAAAGTGCAGTATCCAGATGTAAATCGCATATCACTATGATCTCTAGCCCAGTTAGCATCTGCATAACCAGTAGGACCAAGTGTAGAACTAGGATCTCTGGTCTGAAATATGTAATTCCTTTCCCCGGTGCTCCTATCAGATACCTCAGATTGCGACAAACGGCTGTCCGATGTGATTGTTTAGGTGAACGCATGTGTTGACTCACCACTCCTACAACAAAGGAGATATCAGGGTGAGTGACCTTCAAATATAACAATTTTCCAACGATCTTCCTATCATATCCTAGATCAGAATAGTCAGAATCGTCTGCACTTCCCTTCACATGATAGTCCATACGACTAGAAAATGGTTTTGACTCGCTCATTCCTGTCTCATGAAGAAGGTCAAGAACATATTTCCTCTGAGACAAATTAGTATATCTATTTGAGCGAAGTACTTCAATTCCCTAAAATATCTCAACTTGCCCAGATCTTTTGTATGAAAATGCCTTTATAGTCCATCATTCACATTAGATATGCCTACAGAATCACTGCCAGTACTAACAATATCATCAACATACACAACAATAACAATGGATCCATTGGACGTATTGGAGTAAAACAAGGAGTGATCAGTCACAGAGCGTGAAAAACCCATCTGTAAGACAATATCATCAAATTTATCAAACCAAGCCCGGGGGGATTGTTTCACCCCATAAATAGCTTTCTTCAGTCTGTACATCTTCTTACACTCTCCCTAAGAAACAAACCCAGGAGGTTGCTCCATGTACACTATAGATCATCATGTAGAAAAGCATTTTTGGCATCGAGCTGAAATAATGGACAATCCAATGTTTTAAAATTGCATTGAGCGGCCGTTTAATCGCCAACAGGTTTGGTCGCTTAAAACCCCCTAAAGCAGTTGTGGAGCGGATTGAAGAAAAGAACATTTTTGCCCTCTTTTTAAAAAAAATATTGTAAGCATGTAACATTAAGTACATTATATGGTTCGATTAGTATTTACTATAATATATATTAAACTAGCATACATTAAATGTTCTATGATATACCTAGTTCTAACTTAGAATGCATACTTTGTATATAGTTGTAATAATAGGGTACTTCTTAAATGTATCCAAGTAAATTACATTTAACTATTATCTATTTAGAATGCATCATTTGATTAAATGTATTGTTGGAAGTGTGACTAGTTGATGATGTGCAAATGTAACAATATGTTTGTAAGGTAGCTATGATAAGCCTATTATTTACCGTTTAGCTATGTAAACATGTGATACAAAATTGTTGTTGTATCATGTATATACACATTATTTTATGTGTAGTGTGCTTTGTCTATGACAAGTATATTGTTTACTGCATTATACAGCTAAAATCATCGATTTATAGTTGTGTTATAAACTATTTGGGTGTTTAATATTGTTGTATACAATGTTTAGATATGTATAAAAGTTTCAAAAATACAATATTTATATATATATATATATGTGTGTGTGTGTGTGTGTGTGTGTGTGTGTAATTTTGCATAAAAGTTTATAAGAAATTAAAATCCACTTTTTTGAAATCACCCGCTTAATCCCCCAATTGGCGATTAACCGGTAAAGCACCTGTCCGCATACTGCCCGCTTTGCACTTTTTAAAACATTGGGCCAATCAAATGTGGTTGCAAAAGAAATAATTATCCACACAGAATTAAGATGAGCTACAGGTGAGAAGGTTTCAATTTTCAAAAAAACCAACCCATATGTTTGAGTGTATCCTTTTGCCACCAATCTAGCTTGCAATCTTTCTACTGATCCATCAAGATTATGTTTGACTTTGTGCAAACATTTCAGAGTTCATAGCCTATAGCCACCCACTGTCTTTCATTGCATCCATACGGTTCTTTGGAGTAGTCACAGAATCAATCCCAACTCCCAAGAGCAAAGGAGCGAGTCTGCTTAAATAAGTTGGACAGACAACAAACACCCGTAATAGGATGACGAATAGTACAAGAACTATAGAGAAACTGGGAATTTCTTATTGAGTGAGTAAAATAGTGTACAATGCAGTCTCTTATATGACAGAAGGGAATAGAGACTAAATCAGAGATGAGTTGTATGGGACTAAACTACAGAAGTGAAAGCATAAGTGAGGCACATGCTATGCACATGACACTCAATAAAAAACAACATAATACAACATATCTCTATACTCCCCCTCAAGCTGGAGCATAGATGTCAAACATGCCCAGCTTGCCAACTAGAGTCTGAAAACGAGCTTTAGGAAGTATCTTGGTGAAGAGGTCTGCAACTTGCTTTTTAGTGCTGAGATATGGAGTGCAAATCCGGCCAGAAAGGACTGCCTCTTGAACAAAGTGACAATCGACCTCAATATGTTTTGTTCACTCATGTAAAGTGGGGTTGCTCGCAATAAAAATGGAGGCCTAATTGTCACAAAACATCGGTATAGAGATGGAATAGAATATATCAAACTCCTAGAGGAGACTCTGAACCGATAGAAGTTCGCAACAGTATGAGCCATTGATTGGTATTCCGCCTCTGCATTGGATATGGCGACAAAATTCTATTTTTTGTTTCGCCAAGTGACAAGGTTTCCGCCAACAAATGTACAGTATCCTGATGTTGACTTACGATCAGAACGACTTCCTGCATAGTCAGAGTCTGAGAAGCCAGATAGGTTGCAGTGGCCATGCTTCTTATACATCAAGCCATTTCCTGGAGAACTTTTAAGATATCACAAAATATGACATATAGCATCCCAATGACATTGTCGGGGTTTATCAAGATACCGGCTGATGAATCGGACAGCAGCAGTGAGGTCAGCTCGTGTGACAGTCAGATAGATAAGCTTACCTACCAGCCTTCTGAACTGGTGATGATCAGTAAAGGGAGGAGCGTTTGCATCATCCCAGTCCATGTTTGGGTCAAGTGGAGCGTTGGCTGATTTGCAACCCAGCATGCCAGTTTCCTGCAAGAGATCAAGTACATATTTTCTCTGAGAGAGACACAGTCATGTAGATGATCTGAAAACCTCAATGCCTAAGATATACCTCAGCTTTCCGAGATCTTTAGTGACAAAGTGTTTTTTTAAGTAGGTTTTAGTTTCATGTATACCCACAGTATCACTGCCAGATAAGATAATATCATCAACATAAATAATAAGAATGACAAGTCCAGCCACTGTTTTGCGGATAAAGACTGAATGATCAGAATGTGAGCGACGAAAGCCAAAGGTGACTAATATCTGACTAAGCTTGTCAAACCAAGCTCGCGGGCTCTGTTTGAGACCATAGATGTCCTTTTTCAGCTTACATACTTTGAAGACAGACTCCCCCCTAAGCAACAAACCCAGATGGTTGCTCCATATATACTTCTTCCTGTAGATCTCCGTAAAGGAATGCATTTTCGACATCTACCTGAAAGAGAGGCCAATCTTTATTAACAACAACAGAAATCAGAATTCTAACAGAGTTTAATCGTGCAATATGAGAGGTCTCAAAATAATCGATACCATATGTTTATGTGTAGCCTTTTGCAACAAGGCAGGCTTTCAGGCATTCAATAGTCCCATCAGGTTCATATTTAATGGTAAAGACCAGCGATAGCCCACAGTAGGGCAAGAAGAAGGGCAATCCACAAGTTCCCATGTCTTGCAATCACAGAGTGCCTGCATTTCCTGATCCATTGCTTGTTTCCATGTAGGAATAACAAGAGCCTCTACAGCATTTTTTGGAATGGTGACAACAGATATTGCAGAAGTAAAGCAGGCAAAGTTGTTATGCAGATTGGCCGAAGTGCAGTAATGACTGATAGGATGTTTAGTACAGGAGCGAACACTTTTGCGCAGACTGATAGGAAGGTGCAAGTCAGAAATTACCTAAATGTTTATTTGATCAGCCGCAGACTAAGGAATTGGTTGGGGAGGGGCCATGGAAGGAGTGTTGGTCTTCGGTCGGCGTTTGTACACTTGCAGCGGACGATCTTCACACTGGATAGAAGAAGACAAGTCTTCAACAATATCTAGTAGAGGTGTCGGTGCCAACATATCATGGGATAGTCTTTCTCCATCATCAGAAATGTAATCATCAAAAATGTAGGGCATATGCTCAAAAAAGATCACATCCGCACTGACAAACCACTATCTGAGTATCGGATCAAAGCAGCGATAACCTTTTTGAGATCTCGAATAACCCAAGAAAATGCATTTAGTGGATCGAGGGTCAAGTTTCATCATTCCTAAGCGTAAATTTTTAACAAAGCAAGTACACCCAAAAATGCGAGGAGGAACAGAGAAAAGAGGTGCATCAGGAAACAAAATGGAGTAAGGTATCTGATTTTGCAAAATAGAAGAGGGCATGCGGTTTATAAGATAGCATGTCATAGTGACTGCCTCAGGCCAAAAATGATGAGGAACTTTATAATGGGTAAGAAGGGTGCGAGCAACCTCTAATAAGTGGCGATTTTTCTGTTCAACAACACTGTTTTGCTGTGGAGTATAAGGACAAGTGGTTCGATGGATGGTGCCACGATCAGAACAAAAAGAAGTGACAGATTTCTACATAAATTCCAGGGCATTATTTTTACGGGAAATTTTAATGGTTTTATTGAACTGGGTCTGTATTTCAGAAAAGAAAATGCGGATATTGTCCAAAATAGTACTCCAATCTTTGAGCAAAAATAGCCAAGTAGCACGGGAATAATCATCAATAAATGTCATATTTAAAACCAGTTTGACTCGGGACAGAGCATGAACCCCAGATGTCTGCATGAACAATATCAAAAATTTCTTTAGAATCAAGTTTTTTCTTAGCAGGAAAGACAGACCTCGTTTGTTTTCCCAAAACACAAGATGCACAAGAAAAATTGTTTTCAGATAATGCAGGAATTAAAAGTTTCAATTTAGCAGCAAACAGATGGCCCAACCGGAAGTGCCACTGAAGTCTTGTGACTGATGTAGATAAGAGAGTTGAAGCTACAGGCGGTCCATCCAAATAGTATAGTCCATCTGGTCCTTCAGGGCCCGAACCAATCCTCTGCTTCATGCAAAGATCCTTTAAAACACAACCAGAGGGATCAAACTTAATGGAGCACTGAAGTTGTTTAACAGTTTTACTGACAGATAATAAATTAACAGGAAATTGTGGTATGTATAAAACAGAGTGAAGATTCATCTTACGAGATAGAGGAATTGTGCCAATGCCATGAACAGGCGTCTTTGAGCCATTTGCAACCGTGACCGATGGAATATTAGAAGTTTTAGATAGAGCAGAAAATAAGTGGATGTCACATGCCATATGGACAGACGCACCAGAATCAATGCACCACTTATGGTTACCAGTAGAAGGAGACGCAAGCATTGTAGAGGAACCAACAGCAGATGTCGAAGGCAGTTGAGTCATGCGCTCCTGGAAGTACTTCTCGAATTCAGAGGGAAGCCATTCAGTGGTCGGAGGGGCAGCTGGTGGATCGGATGCAGCATCAGTAGAGGTGTTCAGACCGCTTTCCGGCCCAGGAAGGCTTCTTCAGTCAGGTGGTTCCCCGATGGGGCGGGGACACACCAACCCTCTTCAGTGCTCATTTGCACGCTACCTCCCCCGCCCTCCGGCCCCCTGACTCCAAGCGTGACGTACTTTTGTTTTGCTGGGAAGGGGGCCCGCTGCTTCGCCTTCGGCTCCATACGGATTATGGTAGTTTCTGTAGAGGTCTGGTTCGCCCAAGCTGGCTTGTCGTGCTTGATCCAACACCTATCTTCAGTGTGATTATCACGACCACACTAGTTGCAGTAACGAGGTCCAGTGGCTTGACCTCGCCCAGGAGCAGCAGAGGAGCCTCATCCGCTAGTAGGAGGTGGACGTCCGCCACGACCACATCCACGACCGCGGCCACGTCCAAAATCAGCAGAGCGAGCAACTAAAGCAAGATGCTCAATAATAGGAGTGTAGGATACAGATGATAGCCGTTGAACTCTCTTGAGGACGTCATGAAGAGTAGGCAGAGGGTCACTAGACAAAATTTGATCGACCACGCCCAAAAAAGAAGCAGGTACGGCAGCCAGAAATTGAACTAGTTGTAGTTCACTGCGCTACTTCTGAGCCTCCTTGATGTCAGCAGTCAACGGATGGTAGATTTCATACTCATTCCAGAGAGTAGAGCAATGGTTGTAGAAATCCTCAATAGAAGCATCTAAAAAGAACTCCTTCTTGGCCAGGTTTTTGGAAATTTCAAAAACCCATTTAGGATTTTGCTGATGGGAGTAGACATGAGAAAGCTAGTCCCACATTGCTTTAGCATCATGAAGGCATAATAGATACTGAATAATGTGCGGCTTGGTGTTATTGCGAAGCCAGGACATAACACAGAGTCGTCTTTGGACCATTGAGCATAAGCCTGTTTGCTCTTTTCATCAGCAGTAGCAGCAGGGGCAGCAGGATGATTAGTGGTAAGATGTGAGTACCGGCCTTGAGCCTTAACATAAAGGACAAAGGACGCCGACCACAGATGGCAGTTCAAACCATCGAGCTTGACGGTGGTAACACAGAGAGCGAGGAGGCTCAACTGACGCCATGATGGGCAGAAGCAGGCAGTAATGAGGTGACAGTGCAGCAACAACAGGCAGCAAATAAGGAACCCACTATGGGGCAGTAGCAGCAGCAGGAGGGATCTGACGCATCAGATCAGAAGGAACTCGTGTCGGGCAGATAGATCGATAAAGGAACCTACTCCGTCATGAGGAAATCAATATCCCAACATGAGGTGCAGGCAGAAAAAATAACCGGAGAGTTAGGAGACTCTCAACGCGGTATGGCTATGGTTGTCTGGAAGTTTGTACGTGCGAAAAAAGAGGGGGGACTGAGAAGAAGAGGGCAGCAAGGAGGAGGGGTGGGGACTGTGGTGGAAGAAGGTGGAGGAGAGGAGCAGCCTGGCGGCAGAAGCGAGAGTGGTGGAGAGGGGCAGGTGGCGGCGGCGACAGGGAGGGGTGGAGAGGGGCGGGCGGCGACAGGTGGAGAAGGGGGGTGGGCGGCGGCGGCAGGGAGGGGTGGAGAGGGGCAGGCGGCGGCGGGTGGAGGAGGGGGGTGGTTTAGCTGCTAGCGGCAGCGGCGGTGGGTGGGGAGGGTTGGGGGCGGCGACTGGCGGCGGGGGGGTGGGCTGAAGTCTCAGGGCATAGGGGCAGGGTGGGAAAGAAAAAAACTGGAGAATCGGACCTGCTCTTGATACCATATAGAGAAACTGGGAATTGCTTATTGAGTGAGTAAAATAGTGTACAATGCAGTCTCTTATATAACAGAAGGGAATAGAGACTAAATCAGAGATGAGCAGTATGGGACTAAACTACATAAGTGAAAGCATAAGTGAGGCACATGCTATGCACATGACACTCAACAAAACACAACATAACACAACATATCTCTATAAGAACAAATACCTTTGCAAACAGCAATGGGAACATTAAGATCAGATGGATCTTCAGGAATCTCTTGAGTAGAGGAAGATAGTGAGGCTCAGGGACTAGAGTCGCTACCTCATCATGGTCTTGTCGACTTCGTCTGGGATACACCTGAGTATTGTTGAATCAAAGGAGTAGAGGATGGAACATTTCCATATGGTTTTTCTTGAATTATAGTATCCTCAAGTATAACAGGTGGCACTCTCTCACTTATTTGTGGTAGCACTCTCTCACTTATTTGTGGCTGCACTCTTTCACACAATTGTTCCCCCTTACTGTGAACACTTGGGAAATATGGAGTTGACTCGTTGAAGGCGACATCCCGAGACACAAACATACGACGATTGCTAGGGCAGTAGCACTTGTAACCTTACTCGTATTAGAGTACCCAAAAAAAAGGTCTTAACTGACCGAGGAGATGATTTATCCGCCTTGGGATTAAAATTGTGAACAAAAGAGGTACAACCAAACACTCTAAAAGGAACAAGGAACGGCTCATCATTAGGGCGCAAAAAGAGATGTGAGGGTTTCCTTATAGGATAGAGGAAGGTTGTAACATCCTAGGATTTGAGACCTTGGATAACATGATCTTAAAAGGAATGATTGGACTACCCATATCAACAAGATGCACCTTTTCTGGGAGCCCATCACTAAAGAACTCCATAGTTAAGCGTGCTTAGCTTGGAGTAGTACTTGGATGGGTGACCAGTCGGGAAGTTGACCCCGGCTTGCGCATGAGTGTGGAAAAAGCGTGCAGTTAAGGCTAGTGGTGATCTGTGGGGCTAGTCGTCATTCCTGAAACTCTACTAGAGCCTAGGGCAGTGGGTCCGAGCGTTACAAATGGTATTAGAGCCATAAGCCCTCTAGTAGGTGGGGCCCGCATGGGCATGTGGCATGCCAGTCTTGAGTCGTGCGGTCCAAGCATATAGGAAATGGTTGTCCATGGTTGACGTAGCCACCCTTGCGCTGGTATTCCATGATCGGGAGTTGGGTGTCCATGGGTCATTGTGGGCTGCACTAAAATGGGGTCAGATTATGAGGCCATATAGTTGAGCCTCGACGAGGACGTCAAGAGTCTAAGTGGGGGAGAATGTAACATCCTAGGATTTGTGTGGGGCTAGTCATCATTCCTAAAACTCTACTAGAGCCTAGGGCAGTGGGCCCGAGCGTTACAAAGGTTATTTATTAATAAGAAACAGGCAGTGAGTAAGCATCGGACCAAAACTTCTTAGGGACATTAGATTGGAACATAATTGTCCTAGCAATACCAAGGAGATGAAGATTTTTCCTCTCAACCACCCCATTTTGTTGTAGGGTGTGAGGACAAGATGCACAATGAACCATTCCTGCAGAACTACAAAAATCAGCTATAGCATGTTGAACATATTCCAATACATTGTCAGATTGAAAGACTTTAATATTGCATTCAAATTGAACCTTTATTTCTTGATGAAAATGTTTAACAATGGAAAACACGGGCTCTCTACTCTTCAATAGATACACCCATGCCATATGAGAAAAATCATCCTCAAAGGTAATAAAATATTGATATCCATTGTAACTACTTTCCTTTACAGGATCCCAAACATTACTATGAACCAAATCAAAGGGGCGCAAGGTCCTTTTTTGACACAACTAGGGTATGGCATCCTATGATGTTTGCCCGACTGACATGACTAACACTCTAAGGAAGATACCTGTGATAACATATGCTCTAACTTCCGCAAACTCTCTAAGAAGGATGATCATATTTGTAGTGCCACAGTATGGGAGAACCACTTAAAAGGATAGTAGGGGAAGAAGATATTTGACGAGGTAGACTTGCACCATGAAAGAGGTAGAGATCACCTTTCCTAGGCCCCCCACCAATCGTCCATAAACTCTTGAGATCTATAAAACATAGCAAGAAGGACTTAATATCACTATACATTTTACAGTGTCAATCAATTTTGCAACAAAAAGAAGATTAAATGGAAATGCAGGCACATAATGAACAGATTGAAGGTCAATATTAGGAGTCAGGGAACAGATCCGCTAGCTAACACTCTCCGCACAGATCCAGATGCTAATATCATAGACTAGTGTGGAATATGTGAGTTAGTAGAATGAAACAGTCTCTGTTGGTATGTATGCCAAGAGAGTCAATCATATGATGATTGTGATGGCATATCATATAAGACGATTTGATTAATAATAAAGGCAATCTTCCAATTTATTTTATTTCACCCAGTTATGAGATAATGAGGAAACATAATGAATGCCTAAAGAATGACATTACTCAATGATGTATGTCTTCAAGTACATAACTTGGACAATGAGATCATATGGATGTTAAGAGCGTGTACATTCTTGTCATGTCCCTAGTCAGATGTTATTATGGAAGGCTAATAGACAACAGTAATACTTAAGACTAGAGTGTGTGTTGGTTGATCTAAAAATCTCATCAGTCATGCTATATTAGATATCAAACCAAGCACATAGATACTTGTTGGAGAACGGTGTATCAGACAGACCCACATTGAGAGTGACACCTAGAAACCATAAATGGTGGTCATAGTCATCTCTCATAGTGAAGGTGGTGATTGTGGTTCTTAGACCTAAAATTACTACACTCATCACATGTCGTTCGGTGTACTGACATGATCCACTGTAACCTTGAATAAGGGTGTCATAAAGATGACGATCGGGTGCACTGTGACACGTGGGGATGACTATTAGTGATGTAGATGGGATTTGTACCTCCTACTAGAGTGATATCTAGACCACTTGATAAGAGGGACTGAGAAAAGCATGTGCATACACATGTGAATCAATATATGATATTGATGTCACATATATCTCAGACAGTCTGCTCTAGATCAAGGAACATGGATTGAATATTGAGAGGATGACGTTTCCATGCCTCGAGTTCATTTCGGATATCAGAGACAAAGGAATTAGACAATCACTATAACATCTGACACAGATTGTAGGTTGAAGTTGTTCTCTAAATTTCCATTTACTTGGGTAGCAATGATGTGTGACTAGATGCCGCTCTTTTCTTATGATGTCATAAATCAGTTATGAACATTCACTGCCAACGTAACATGAGACCTATAGGGTCACACACTTAGGATACACCTAGAACAGGAGATTAATCATGAACGATAATTGAATTGATTGCTAAAGTGTTTAGGTATTCAATTTGAGCAACGAATCAACTGACTGAACTTCCAACCGACCGGTTCAAGTGTTGAACCGACTGGTTGGAGTGTCAGGTTGATTGGAAATTGCATTGGCTGAGTTCTGCATGAACTGGGTACAAACCGACCGATGCACCTAGTGAACTGACTGGCCCGTGGTCGCCAGACGACCGTTTCGTGGAGCGAGACGCCCGATTAGTAGACCGACTTGATTGAATCAAGTATTAATGATGACGTCACATCGTGCATTAATTGGATTAGAATTGTCAATACGATTGCGATTGGAAAACATGATGAAACGATCGGTTCAGTGGGTGAACTGATCGGCTCGCATGCCAACCGATCACTTCGCTTGTGAACCGACCGTTTTTCCTGTCACATGTTGCTAATTTTCGTGAAATTTCGATCCCTTCTGCTCCCACTCAGACTGGAACCCTGACCCTAACCCTCCTATACATAGAGGGATACCGGGGGCTTCTCAGACACAACTCAATTGCCTCGAACAATTATTTGTCTTCTCTTATTGTGGTAACTAAGAGAGCCTGAGAAAGTCGAACCCGATAAAAGGAGGGATAGCAAGGGAGAACAATTGTGGGAGAGCAAGTTGGTGACTAGTACACCAACAAGAGGGACAACTCCTTCACGTCTGTTCTAGGAGGACGACAGGAGTTTCAGGCAGTCTGTGTAGACTTCTCTAGAGGTGTGGATCCTTTTCCCACTAGGAGGATAACGTCAGCAAACTGTCCATGGTGGAGACCAGGAGTTGTTGTAGACATCGTCTGTGTGCAACTAGAAGACAAGTGCACAATTGCAATGAAGGATTAGTCGTTGGACTTGCTCCAGGACCAGGTATGAACTCTCTTGAATTGTCTGTAAGGGTTAGGGTTCACAATGTGTGTACCCCGTACATTTATAAAGAGAACAATTACAAATAGGTCCACATAGAATCGGAAAATAACAAGTGAATATAAAGAACTTAAATAAAACACTATTTAACACTCCCGCTCAAGTTGGAGCATAGATATCAATCATGCCCAAGTTGTCCACAAGAGCTGAAATGTTTCTTGGACAGCAGCTTTGTGAAGATATCAGCAACTTGATCCTCTGAGCGACTGAAAGGAGTGTGTGAAAGAATATTGTATTAAACTGATTTGATTAGATTAGATAAAAGAGATACAGCGATGTCATATATAGGAGCAAGGGAGGAACCCTGAGTCTTCGGACTTAACTAATCTAAACAGGCCGAGACACTAAAGGCCCACTAACTAATTAACCTGTTAACAAAATAGGCTAATATATACTCTTTAACACTCCCCCTCAAGATGGATCATGGGTGAAACACATGTCCAAGCTTGGAGTTATAGGACTCGATAAAAGAAAAAATAGAAATGATAAAAGATAAATATCACTCCCCATACAAAAGATTGATACTCCCCCTTAAACGACACTCCCCCTAAATCATACGATGACGCCTCTTTTCTTTGAAATTGTATTCTGCAGGCTAGAGATCCTCGAGCTTTGATGAAAGTGTTTTGGAGTGCATCTGGAATGAAGAACATCTGAAATAGAACCTGAATACTGCAGCAGTAATTTGCCACTTAGAGAAGACGATTATCAATACCAGACTACGGCAACTTCACTGGAATATGTACTTAACGCGACACGAACGCGGATACACAGTGTCGATGTAGCAGTAGAGAAATCTTCAAATTGTCTGGGAAGACGTGCATAACGTGGCACGAACACGAACGGACGATATGCTGGTGATACAATGCGGGTACCATAACTCTGTCGCGTAGACCTTGGGGGCTTAACACAAAAGGAGATATCATCCATCAAGGAAAGTCCCAAGAAGATCAGCAAAAGGCAATGCTAATACAGCAGATGCATCTCGAAGAAGACGTGATGAAAGATAGCTCGGTGACGATAAAACTAGATGAATCAACCTTACAGATGTAGACTTGGTAGGCTTGAAATTGTTGAGCTTATGAGAAGTCTAAAAAAGCTCCCATATGTCTCTCAAGAATGCAGCAAGAGTGATAAACTGAACCACCATTAACACCGAATGAAGAGGAACCAAGAGGGCTGAAATATGCGTACGAAACTCTTGTCCTGACGTACATAATGTGGTACGAACGCAAGAAGCTCGGTGTCAACGCTGTAGTGGAGAAATGTTGTCTGGAAGTGGAGAACAAATGTATTGAACAATACGAAGCTCCATAGTAGCCTGAAATAAGTAGCCTGAATACACATCATCTCCTCATACTCTCTCTCTCATACATACTCTCTCATACTCTCTCTCTCCTCATCTCTTCCTCTCCTCTCTATCCCCCCCCGCACACCAAATACGATGAGTGAGTGTTTGGAGTGGAGAAAAGGATATATGACCCCCCCCCCACGTCAAAAAAAAGGATACACACATGATGGGTGGCAAAGGAATTGGTGGATTTGAGAGGAATTTGCATTATGGAGATGGGTAGTATGTGGAGAATGGAAACCGATAACCGGAGAGAATATATTAAATGGGTCAATGTAAGATCTGGGTAGAAAATTAAATGGATCTAATCTTGAAAAATATGATTAGGCTAAAAATGGATCCGATTAGCCAAAGATAGATCCGAGTAAGAATCTAAATATTAATAGAGATAGAGAAGTTGTTGGGGTAGTAAAAAAAATAGATATTGGGGCTGAACACTTTGGGGTGATATAATGGAGTGTATAGTAGTAGGACAGTAGGCTAAATGGACAGAGATAATGGGTGGCGATTGTGTGATGAATAGCAGCAAGACAACAACGTGGAGCGGTGACCTATGGGCATGGATGATGATGACGGCGGATGAAGAGTGATCGCCGGTTGGGGATACGGTTGTTAGATAATGAGGCAGCAACTCAGCAACGGGCGGACAAGAAAGATGGCGATGATTGTGTCGCTCAGTTGATGTAGCACTTGGCCGCAACGAAGGAGATGATACCAGTCTCCTGCACGGCTCCAGAGATATTGCATGCCATGAGGCTGCATGCAGAGTCAAGTGCGGAGCCTCTCCATGTGAGGCAGTGAAGGCTGGTGCTGAGGATGTCAAGGTGATGCAACGGTAGAGGCGATGGTTGCGATTGCGGTGGCGTTGATTGCTGCTCCTGGGATTGGTGGCGGTTGCGGCCTTCGGCTGCTTGCTGCTAGATACATGTGGCGGTGGCGCTGATAGTCATGCGCTGACGGCACAGGGCGTAGGCTCGGCGGTCATCAACGGCGTATGGGCAGGTAGCGGCGGCTGCTGGCCTAGCCGGCGTTGCTGATTGATGCGGTTGGCGGTAGTGGCGCTGCTGCTTGTGGTTGACGGTTGCGTGATGCGGTGGCGGGAATGATGCGGCGGCGAATGTATGGATAGATAGGAGATAGTCGGGATGGATGACGTTGGTGTACGTAAAGAAGATAAGATCAATTAAGAAAGACTAGGATGAGTCATGGAGGCCAGGATCTGCCTGGCGGTCGGCCGGCCTAAGCCATGGAGATGGCGGCAGCCACCCGCAGAAGGAGGTGCCCCCTCTGTTGCTCTCTCTAGGAGTTATTGTTTATACCATACTGTTCACGCCAGAGTTATTGTTTACGCCGGACTTACTTTTCACGTCAGAGTTATTGTTCACGCCGCGTATTGTTCACGCCGGAATTACTATTCACGCTCTGATACCATGTGAAAGAATATTGTAGTGAGCTGATTTGATTAGATTAGATAAAAGAGATACAGCCATGTCCTATATATAGGAGCAAGGGAGAAACCCTGAGACTTGGGACTTAAGTAATCTAAACGGGCCGAGACACTAAAGGCCCACTAACTAATTAATCTATTAACAAAATAGGCTAATATATACTCTTTAACAGAGTGCAGATACAACCAGTTAGAATAGCTTCTCTAATGAAGTGGCAGTCAACTTCAATGTGCTTGGTCCGTTCATGAACGACATGATTATTTGCAATAAAGATAGTTGATTTATTATGACAATGAATGGGAATAGGAGCAGAAGATCCCACATCAAGTTCTTTAGAAGAGACTGTACCCACAGAAGGTCACACACTATATGAGCCATAGAATGGTACTCGGCCTCAGCACTAGATCTAGCAACAACATTCTGCTTCTTGCTCCTCCAGGTAATAAGATTTCCACCAACAAAAGTACAGTAACCGGAAGTGGATTTCATGTCTATCTTACTTCCAGCATAGTCAGAATCAGAGTAGCCTTCAAGAGAGCAATGACCATGTTTTCTATAGAAAAGGCTTTTACCAGGAGATTTCTTCGGATATCTCAGGATATGACACAATGCTTCCCAGTGACACTGTCTAGGCTTGTCAGATACCTGCTAACAAGACCAACAACAGTAGAAATATCAGCTCTAGTGATAGTCAAATAGATTAGTTTGCCAACCAGTCTTCTATATCTTTTACTATCAGGATACAGGGGAGATTCATCATCATCCCAATTTACATTAGGATCTAAGGGTGTATCAGTAGTCCGATCTGCAAGCATTCCAGTTTCCTGTAGAAGATCAAGAACATACTTTCGTTGAGATAGAACAAGAGCATTAGCAGTCCTGGAGACTTCAATCCCCAGAAAGTATCTCAGCTTGCCCAGATCTTTAGTGACGAAATGCTTGCATAAGTAAGCTTTAGTAGCATTAATTTCAGAGAGATCACTGCCATATAAAATAATATCATCAACATACACAATTAGAATCATAATACCAAAGGACATCTTTTTAAAAAAGACAGAGTGATCAAAATGAGATCTGAGGAAGCCATAGGTAGACAGCATCTTACTCAGTTTATCAAACCAGGAACGTGGACTCTGCTTGAGTCCATAAATAGACTTTTTAGGTGAAATACTTTGTGTGACTCACCCAGAGCAACAAACCCAGGTGGTTGCTTCATATAGACTTCCTCTTAGAGATCACCATAAAGGAAGGCATTCCTGACGTCCAACTAGGTAAGGCCAATCCAGATTGATTGCCACAGAGAGCAGAACCCGCACATAATTTAGCCTGGCAATAGGAGAAAAAGTTTCAAAGTAATCAATACCATAAGTCTGAGTGTACCCTTTCACCACTAAGCGGGCCTTCAGACGTTCAACAGTTCCATCAGGATGATACTTGACAGTGAGGATCAACCAAATCTCAGGTACCTCTATCACTAAGAGCAGTCATCTCCTCAGTCATGGCATGTATCCAAGTCGTACTTTGTAATGCATCATGAACATTTTTGGGGACAGAAAGAGAAGCAACAAAATTACTAACATGGACACTTAGGTGTGCGGTAGAAATATAGTTAGCAATATTATGAGATGTACATGATCGAGTGTCTTTCCTGAGAGCAATAGGTAAATCTAGATCAGAAGTTACCTCGGCAGGAGCAGAACCCTCTGAAGGAGAAAATTGGTTGTCTGTGGGGGGTCTTGAGCAGGAGTAGATTGCGGCGGCCGATTCCTGCGTTGGTAAACAATGAGAAGAGACATAGTCTCAGCAGGATGCGAAGCAGATGTGGAATCACTAATAATAGGCAGAGACGCTAAAATGAGATCTAAACTCAACATGTTCCCCTTAGTAGAGTAGTATGGAGTGTCCTCAAAGAAAACCACATCACTGCTCGTGAATCACTTCTTAGTAACAGGACTATAGCAACATATCCTTTCTGAGTCCGTGAGTATCCCAGAAAAATACATTTTTCAGCTCGAGGAGACAACTTGTCATGAGTCGGTCCAAGCAAACGAACAAAACAAGTCGACCTAAAAATCCTTGGAGGGATAGAAAAAAGAGGAAGATGGGGTTGTAGCACTTGTACAGGAATTTTATTCCCAATAACAGACGAAGGCATACAATTTACCAGAAAACAAGCAGTAAGAACCGCTTCTGGCCAAAAATGTTTTGGAACATTAGACTGCAGCATGAGAGCTCTAGTAACTTCAAGTAAATGCCTATTTTCCCTTTCAGCAACACCGTTCTGTTGAGGTGTGTAAGCACAAGATGTCTGATGAATTATACCCACAGAACGACAAAATAATTCAACATTTTTTGAACAAATTCCAAAGCATTATCAATACGCAGGATTTTAATAGGCATAGAAAATTGGGTTTTAATTTAAGCAAAGAAGAACTTAATAGTAGGCAAGACTTCTAATCTATCTTTCATCAAAAACAACTAGGTAGCACAGGAGTAATCATCAATGAACAAAATAAAGTATTTATTGCCTGACAGACTTGGAACATGACAAGGACCCCATACATCAGCATGAACTAAAACAAAAATATTTTTGCTAACAATCTGAGATTTTTTGGAAAATACAGTTCGGGACTGTTTGCCTAATTGACATGCCTCGCACTGAAAATGGTGCGTGCCTACACCAGAAATAACATGTTTTGATTTATCAGTTGACGGATGTCCAAGTCTAAAATGCCACTGTAATGCAGAAATAGAAGACGACAATGTTGAAGCTAGAGTTGTAGTGCCAATCTGTTTCAACTCATCCAAGTAGTAGAGTCCATCAGGTCCTTCATGCCCCCCACCAATCTTCATCCTCGTGTGAAGGTCCTGAAAAACACAAGTACCTGGTACAAAGGTCAGACTGCAGTTTAGATTACAAACAACATTACTGACAAACAACAAGTTTAGCGGAAAATTGGGCACATAAAGCAGATCACAGAAGAACTTGAGCACAGATATCACCAATTCCAAACACAACATATTTGGATGCATCAGCAAGCATAATAGCAGATTCAGAACAAGGTTTAGACAGTCTATAATAAAAAAGAACGATTGCCAGAGATATGGGAAGAAGCTCCAGAGTCAATCACCCATTTGGTATTACCAACACTAGAAGAGGGAGCACTCAAAAAGGCGGAATCACAACTAGTGTAAGTTGCAGCGTGAGCTCCAGATTCAGCAGTAGATGAGAAGGAAGCACCAGTCTTTTCAATCAGGAGACTTTCCACCTCAGAGTAGATGAACTCAGCAGTGGAGGACCTCGAGGTAGCAGCAGAAGGTGTCTGAGAAGCGCCCTGAGATGCAGCATTGGCCCATGTAGGTGTGTCGTGTTTCTTCCAACATCTGTCTTCAGTATGGTTGGTGCGACCACAGAAGTCACAATACCGTTGAGCAACGACACCTCCAGAGACATCAACAGATGAGCCATGACCAAGGGAGCCACGGCCAAGCGACCCACGTCCCCGTCCAAAAACAAAAGAACGATTGTCCGGAGGTCGACCGCAACCCCTACCACGGCCACGGCCAGACATAGCAGCAAGAGCAGTAGTGTTACCAGTATCATAAGGCAGATCCGATGAGGAAGCCGGCAGTCATTGTAGACGCTGAAAAGCACTCTCCAACGTGGGTAAAGGATCGCTGGCGAGGATCTGGTCAACCACGCCAGCATGAGTCAGGAAGTCCGCATAGGAACTGGACAACCTGGAGTTCCTTCCGTTGTCGCTGCATAGTACCTAAGTCGATAGATAAGGGATGAAGATTCTCAAGCTCATCCTAGACTCCTTTGAAGGTCGAAAAGTAGTCAACAATATCTGGCCCAGTGAAAGGATGGCGGGTCAGCTGTTTGTTCAGGTCAAACACCTTCTTCGCATTCATATTGTGTGAGTAGGTGCTGACTAGTTAATCCTACATCTCTTTAGCAGTCCGGAGACGAAGTAGAGTAACACTAATGCGAGTTTCACTGTTGTTCAGAATCCACATCATCACAGACGAGTCATCCTTGACCAAATCATCGTAGATCGCTTTATCCTTGGACTCGGCAGTACTGCACGGAGCAGGAGGCGGAGCCTAAGTTAGATGGGAGTGTTTGCCTTGGGACTTTGCAAAGATCTCCATGGAGCAAACCCAGTGTTGATAGTTTTGCCCATCTAACTTCACAGTAGTCACCTGACGATGAAAATCATCATGGGAGGAAGCCATGATCGAGACCGAGTCCAAAAGAAGATAATACCAACAGAAGTCAGAACTGCCTAGATCCTCTGGCTAGGCGGCAGCACGTAGATAAAAGGAACTGAAAGGACCACTTTACATGAAGACTACATTGAGGCACAACAGAGAACCTGGTGGCTCAAGGGCCGACGCGGGCAAGGAGAACGAGGGCTGCGAAGACCCTCAAGACAGACAGCCGGAGGCGGCAAGGAGTGGTGTGGGTAGCACTAGCAAGCCAGGCCTGCACGGGGAGGGTTGTCGGCGGCAGCAGTTGGAGCAGCCGGCCGCACAGCGGTGGGCGGGAGGGGGAGGGGGAGGGGGCGGCGACACTGGAGAGAGAGGGGTGGCGGCTACGGGGTGGGTGGCGGCTAGAGCACCTGCTCTGGTACCATCTTGAATTGTCTGTAAGGGTTAGGGTGCACAATGTGTGTACCTCGTATATTTATAAAGAGAACAATTACAAATAGGTCCACATAGAATAGGAAAATAGCAAGTGAATATAAAGAACTTAAATAAAACACTATTTAACAACCTCGTTAAACCATCCTTCACATCACATAGTTGTTGACGCAATCTTGCTGTTATGGGAAATATGGATAGAAATTTTTTTTTGTTTATGCTGCCTACTCAGTCCTCATATTTCCCTACAGTGTCCTCATACCAGTCAAATGATGTGAAGCTCTAGAGTCAACCACCCATGAAGGAGAGGAACTGGAAGCCAGTAAAGAAGTAGCATGATCTGTACTCAGGTGTTGGGTAGCCAAAATGAATCTATCACATTGCCTCTTGGTAAGAGTGATGCCAGAACTCAAAGATGGAGGCTCAGAGGACTCAGTACTGCCAATATAGTTGATTGTCTTGAATGGTGGCACAAAAGGTCTACCATGCTTCTTACAACATTTTTCCATAGTGTATCCCAAATAGTCACAGAAAATGCACTTAGGTTGTGTGCCACCTCCTCGGCCTGTTCCTGTATGGCCCTCTCTAACTGCAGCAGCAACATATGCATGAAACTCTCCAAGAGAAGGAACAACTATAGAATTAAATGGCACAAAATTGGATTGCATAATTAGTAAATAAGCTTCCTCCAAGCTGGGAAGTTTTCTAGTAGCCAAGATAACACTACGGATTGAACTGAATGAAGAACTCAGGCCGGATAAGAACTTTGTTGTGACTAAATCATCCTTATCCTTGAATTGTTCTTGGATGGTTACTAGATGATAAAAACTCAGTTTTTGAGCAATAGCTTGGATCACCCCAAAATACTCTTCCAATGATTTGTCTCCCTATTGTTCTGTAAACAAGCGGTCATATATCATGAATTAATGAAGCACATTATTCTTCTCTTAAGAATAATGCTTCTTAACTGCATCACATAATTCTTTAGCAGTCGTGTAGAACATGAACCTAGCAGCAATTTCAGGTTCCATGCTCCCCCACAGCCATAACTTCACCAGACTATTATGATGCTTCCATTCTGAATAGCCTTTGTCAGTGACTGTAGGAGAGCTTTGCCTTGTCACAAAACTCCAATATTATATGGACAACATTCATCCACAGTAAATCATCCTTGTCGTTCAAATTGATGGAGGGGATTGGTGACACCTCATTGTAGACAATTGATGCATTAGTGTCCTCCATGATTTAGGTTGTGATATGAGGCGGATCGAAGCGATCGAGATACATGCCTATATAAGACGAGAGAGGTTACGGAGAGATACACGTTACGAGGAAGACAAGAGTGACGGAGAGATACAAGTCACTGTTCTAAATCAAAAATGCGTATCTGATGCATCCACATCCCCCAAAAGAGAGTTCCTCAATCACACATGGGGGAGGTGTGATCAGGAAGAAGCAACTATAACTGCAGACCCTGCGGCACAAAGACCAGAACCCCATCATGAGCGGTCTACTAGGTCCCCGTTGTTATTGTTGAGTTGCGGCGCCAGCGGCTACTGCTCCTGGCCGGTGACAGCTGCAACTGTTGTTCCTGGCCGACGGTTGTTGTTGTGGCTAGAAAACGGCGACTATTGGCTATTTTTGGTCGGTTGTGGCGGCACAACTAGCCGGAGGTGGTCAGCTTGCGCGGGAGAGGGAGAAAGAGAGAGATTAGGTCATAGTTCCCTAGGATGGAACTTGCTTTGATACCATGTAAGCGCTGCAATTGCAGCGTGAAGAGAAGCAACGTGCCCTTCCTTTTATTAAAAATTGAATAGGAACAATTACATCGAGGTCCAGCAGAATAGAGAAAATATATAATGAAATTAAACAAGATATAAAACAACTACCTTAACCGTCCCAAAACTCACATTTGGAACCAAAATTGCATTGCAGTGTTATTGTTGCAGTGACTCTATGCATGTCGTTGACTGCTATGGAACACAAATATCCATGCACAATGCCATCTCGGGCTTTAGACAAAGGGGTTTGGGTGCACCTAGCAAAGGTAAAGCCGCAAACTAGAAAGGAAACATCAAAGCTTGGCAGTTAGGGGCGTCAAGTCGATGACTTGTTGGGTCGCCTGGAAGGAAGAGGGGTTGTTTGGGGGAAGTTGGTTTCCTAGTGGAAGAAAAGCATGCTTTGGTTGGCCATTAGGTTACTGATGAAGAGAAGGGGGTTGTGGTGGCCATCAAAATGTATAGGTCTTACTGGTGGCCCTTCACCTATTCATAGTGTCATAATGCACCATCTAGTTCATTATAGTGAATGGGAAAAGGTAAGGTGAGGCAAGAAAGGAAGTTGTAAAGGAGGAAGCCTCAAACCTTGAGGTAAACAACGAGGGATTAAGTCATGAAAGAGGTAGGCAGAGGAAGAGCGTGTGACAGCCTGACTTTCTCTCTCGATGGTACTCTTTCTCTCCCAATTAGTAATGTGATCGTATGTTGCTTGCAATGCAGCGTGTGTGAGGGTTCAAGACCTCTCACCCTTTACATAGAGGGCCAACAATATATAGAAATTACAAATAATAGAATATAAAGAGATATATTAACACCCCCCTTCAAGCTGGAGCGTACACATCGTTTATGCCCATCTTGTTGCAAAAGCTCTGAAATGTTGTTGGACTCAATGGCTTTGTGAGGACATATGCAAGTTGATCTTCATATTTGACATGCGGAGTCACCACATTTGATCTAATCTCTGATGAAGTGGCAGTCAACCTCTATATGCTTAGTGTGTTCATGGAAGACTGGATTCTTGGCAATGTAGATAGCAGCATGATTGTCACATCTGAGCTCTATGGGAGACGAAACTGAAATTTTTAACTCAGAAAGAACATACTGAACCCACTGCAACTCGCAACAAGCATGAGCCATTTCTCGATACTCAGCCTCCATGCTTGATCTGGCCACAACATTCTGCTTTTTGCTTTTCCAGGTGATAAGGTGATTTTCGAAAAACGTGCAATAACCAGAATTAGACCTCCTGTCATTCATATTACCAACCCAGTCTGCATCAGCATAACCAGTAAGAACAAGAGTAGACACAGCAGTCTTGGGTCTATAGTAGGTGATCCCCTTACTGGGTGCACCCTTCAGATATCTCATAATACGGCAGACGGCCATCCAGTGTGACTGTTGTGGTGAGCTCATATGCTGACTCACCACACCTACAACGAAGGAAATGGCTGGGCGAGTAACTGTCAGATATATCAATTTCCCAACAATTTTCCTGTAGTATCCAAGATCTGAATAATCAGTATCATCAGTCATCTCCTTCACATGATAGTCCATAGGAGTAGACACCGCCTTGGATTCACTCATGCCAGCTTCCAGCAGTAAATCCAGCACATATTTCCTCTGAGGTAAACTAGTACATGCATGAGATCTAAGTACTTCAATGCCAGAAAATATCTCAGTTTGCCCATATCCTTTGTATGAAAGTGTCCCTGCAATCCTTCCTTCACACGTGATATGCCTGTAGAATCACTGCTAGTGATAACTATATCATCAACATACACAGCAATAATGATAGATCCAACAGAAGAGCTAGAATAAAATAAGGAGTGATCAGTCACAGAACGATAGAAGCCCATCTTTAGTACAACATCACTGAACTTGTCAAACCAAGCTCTAGGATATTGTTTCAACCCGTAGATGGCTTTCTTCAATCTACACACCTTCTAACACTACCCTTGAGCAACAAAACCAGGAGGTTGCTCCATGTACACCTCTTCTTGTAGATCACCATGGAGAAAGGCATTCTTGACATCAAGTTGAAATAGAGGTCAGTCAAAGGTAGTAGCCAGAGAGATAAGAATATGTACTGAATTCAGACGAGCCACTGGTGAAAAGGTCTCAAAGAAATCAACTCCATATGTCTGAGTATAACCCTTTTCCACCAGTCTAGCCTTTAACCTCTCAACTGAACCATCTAGATTATGTTTTACTGTGAATACCCATCTGTAGCCCACAACATTTTTCCCTGGAGGTAAGTCAATAAGATCCCATGTGTTGTTTTGTAGAAGAGTAGACATTTCCATATGCATCGCCTGTTTCCAGACAGTATCTTTCATAGCATCAAGATGAGTTCTTTTTGAATGACCACAGAATCAATCCCAAGAGCAAATGACCACGCCTGCTTGGATAATTTCGACAAACAATACACATTTGCAATAGGATGTCGAATATTATCGGAACGAGTACCTTTGCGGACAGTAATGGGAACATCAAGGCCAGATGGTTCTATCGAGATCTCTTGAGTAGAGGAAGATGGGGAAGGCTCAGAGACTAGATTCGCTACCTCCTCTGGATCCTGCCTGCCTCGTCTACTATAAACATTTTGATATTGTTGAATTAATGGATCACCTGTTGGCTGCTCTTCCTGAATGACAGTATAGTCAGGAACGATAGGTGGCACTCTCTCACCGATGTCTGATGGTGGCACTCTCTCACTTTCACACAATTGCTCCCCTTAGTAAGAACACTCGAGAAATATGGTATTCATTCATGGAAAGTTACATCCTGAGGCACAAACATACGGCGAAGACTTGGACAATAACACTTGTATCCTTTGTTAGTGTTAGAGTACCCAAGAAAGAGAGTCCTAAGAGACCTAGGAGAAAATTTATCAGCCTTAGGATCAAAATTGTGGACAACAGAGGTATACCCAAACACTATGAGAGGAACAAGGAAAGGCTGATCTTTTAGACGTAATATAGAAAAGGGAGTATGTCCTTAAATCACCAAGGAGGGTTGCTTGTTGATCAGGAAACAGGCAGTAAGTAAAGCATTAGACCAGAACCTCTTAGGGACATTGGATTGAAACATAATAGTCCTGGTAATATCAAGAAGATGATGATTTTTACGCTTAGCTACTCCATTTTGTTGAGTGTAAGGACAAGACGTACGATCAATCATCCAACAGAGCTACAAAAATCAGCCATAGCAGTTTGAACATATTCCAAGGCATTGTCAGATTGAAGAATTTTAATATTATAATCAAATTGAACTTTTATTTCTTGATGAAAATGTTTGATAATAGATAACACAGACTCTCTACTCTTTAATAAATAAATCTATGTCATGCGAGAAAAATCATCCACAAAGGAAATAAAATAGCGGAAACCATTATAACTATTGGTCTTTACAGGACCCCAAACATCACTGTGGACTAACTCAAAGGGACAAGATGCCTGTTTATTGACACGACTGAGATAAGACAGTCTATGATGTTTTCCCAATTGACAGGACTGACACTCTAATGAAGACACTTGGGATAACTCAGGTTCTAACTTTATCAAGTTTTCCAATGACGAATGTCCATATCTGTAGTGCCACAGTAAGGGAGAACCACTCAAAAGGATAGCCACAGCAAGAGCAGATACTTGGCGAGGCAGATTGTCACCATGGAAGAGGTAGAGATCACCTTTCCTAGGCCCTCCACCAATCGTCCTCATATTCTTGAGATCCTGTAATACAAAGCAAGAAGGTCCAAATGTCATTGTACAATCTACAGTATTAATTAATTTTGCAACAGAGAGAAGATTAAAAGGAAATACAGGCACATAGTGAACAAATTTAAGATCAATTTTAGGAATCAAAGAAACAGATCCACTTGCTAACACTCTCCTCACTGAACCATCTGCTATGGTAATAGATTTGTGAGGAATATGTGAGTCAATGGAATGAAGTAGTCTCCTCATACCAGTCATATGTTGTGATGCTCCAGAATCAAACACCCATGAAGAAGTTGAACCAGAAGTCAGTAAAGAGGTAACATGATTACCAGTGGTGGATTTCAGATTTACTTAGGAAGAAGATCCCACACTCGGATGTTGTGTAGCTAGAATAAATCCATCATATTCTTCTTTTGTGAGTGTGATGCCAGAAGAACCAGAACTTGATGTCGATGGCTCAGAAGACTCAGCAGTACTCGCATAGTTTTCTGCCCCGACACGTGGTGCAGTAGGTCTACCATGCTTCTTCCAGCATTTCTCAACAGTGTGTCCAGGTTTGTCACAGAAGGTGCACTTGGGATGTGTTCCACGTCCTCGTCCCATACCTAGTCGGCCTCCTCAAATTGCAGCGGCTACAGATGCATGAGAATCTCTACAAGGCGAGAAGTTTGTAGATTCAATTGGTTCAAAATTTGATTGTAGAATTCTCAAGTAGGCTTCTTCCAGGCTGGGAAGTTTGTCAGAAGTGAGGATGACATTGCGGGCTGAACTGCAAGACGAATTCAGACCCGATAGAAACTTTGCAGTAATCAAGTCATCTTTGTCTTTGACTTGTTCTTGGACAGTCACTGGATGATAGAAGCTCAACTCCTCAGCAATACCTTGGATCACTCTGAAATATTCTTCTAAAGGCTCGTCTCCCTGTCGTTCGGCGAAGAAGCGATCATATATCATAAACTAACGAACATCTCTCTTTTCCTGAGAGTAATGCTTCTTCACAGCATCCTATATGTCTTTGGCAGTAGTATAGAACATGAACCTAGCACGAATAGCAGGTTCCATGCTCCCCCATAGTCATGTCTTCACCAGACTATTATGACGCTTCCATTCAACATAGCCTTTATCAGTAGAAGCAGGAGGATCCGAGCCAACATGCCTTGTTTTATCTCGGGATTCTAACATTGTATGGACATCATTCATCCATAAGAGATAATTTTTTCCGTTAAGCTTGATGGAGGGGATATGATACATCTCGTTGTAGATAGTAGATGCCTTGGTGTCCTCCATGATTCAATAGAGAGATAGAGTGACAGAGAGATACACGTCACAGAAGAACAGAGAGTGACTAAGAGATACACGTCACATCAAATGATTAGATGCGTTTCTGACGCATCCACAACCCCCAATATAAATTCCCTAATCACACATGAAGAAGATGTGATTAGGAATTTCCTACATACGGACGGAGCCTCTGGTAAGAAATTTTAATGAGCCGTTTTGCGTAGACGCTACCTTCGGAGGCAACCGGAGGAACCGGGAGTTGCTGGCAGCTAGTGCACCTGCCCTGAGTCGGTGGCTACGGCGCCTAGCCTTCGGCGGCGGTTGCTGCTGCCGCTCCTAGCAGCCGCATGCGGCAGCAGCCACCCTGGGCAGCGGCGTTGGGTGCTGCCCAGGAGGAGCGGCGTCGGTGGCTAGCCTTAGGCGGCGGTGCTGAGTGCTGCCCGGAGGGGAGGTGCCAGCGGCTGGCCTTGTGGTTGGCAGCGGGCGGTGGTGTGGAGTGGAAGAGAGGAGAGAGAGAGAGGTGGCGGCTGCCCAGATGAACCCTAGCAACCTTGCTCTGATACCATGTGAACATATACTTCTTGCAATGCAGCGTGTGTGAGGGTTCAAGACCTCTCACCCTTTTATTAATAGAAACTGGAGAAATTACATAGAGGTCCAGCAATATATAGAAATTACAAATAATAGAATATAAAGAGATATATTAACAAGTAACACCTCACTCAATTTGAGTTCAATTACATGGCTTGAGTGTGTTTATGATCAAAATCACTATGTACTTGATCTTCCAATTGGTAGCGTTAACGTGCATATAGACCTAAGTTTCAAGACCTTAACATATCACCATCTTGCAACTAAAATTGAATCTTATCAAGGTGCCCCTCTTGCTCTATAAAGTATTTCATGATGTAGAGTTTCTAATAGTAAATCTGACGGCGCAAAAACCACCTCAAATTGGACCTCCAAAGCTCAAGATATGACCTTTCAATGGCTCAAATTACACTTGATTTAATCGATTTAATTTGAATTTGATCCTAATTGGGCCCATTTGGGGCACGGCCTAGTTGGGGTTCGCTTTCTCCCCCTCTCAATTTGTTGCAATCCACCTCAGCTCTGGATCGTGTCCTACAGATCCTCCTCACTCTATCCAACGGCACCAAGGTCCTCTTCTACTTTCCTCTCCGTACACTATAGAGTTGCTATAGTGTATTCTACCTGACGATCACCAATTCACACCATTCTTGCTCCTTTTGTCAATTGATATCCCAATCAACCTCATTCGTCCTCTCGTTCTTTTCCCCTTATTTATGAGTTGTTTCATGCCCTAGACCACCCCCTATGCACCTCCCTCTACCTCCAACTCCATGGAAGCGTCACCTCCATAGGGGGGTTGGGAGATCTGCATGGTGGTCTGTGTGCTAAGCTAAGCTTGTTGTTGCACTCATGGCAATGTGGCGATGTCGGCCGACCAGCCCATGGGGCCGCCCTAGTCCAACAACAGGTGCACCGTCGGGTCTCCGGCGAGCCATCTGCATGGCGGCCGACTTACTGCACTCAACAGTTCGCATGGGGGTGACAAACCCCATATCATTTGATTTGAATCTCACGACCATGGTGTGGTTCGTCTTCCCCCTCCCACATCCACTCTACCATGTGAACAGGTTGAGGGTGTTGATCAGCTAGTGGCGTGAAGCCACACTGGCGCGGGCCCACGTGGCCTAGGGTAGTGTGGCGTTGGTGGGCTACAACACACCACACAGCCGCACAGTGGCGGTGGCAAGCGATCGCAAGAATCACGTATTTGCTCAATTACAGTGAGCCCAATGAGAGAGCAATCAGGAAGTGTGCAGTCGAGGGGCGCGGGTCGCGAGATCGTCAATCAACGGCCCCAGTCAAGGCATAATTTAAATGTAACGTCTTGACCTCTTTTCCCACATAGTTCTCATGCTTACTTTTTCTAAAATGCATATCTCACTCATCCTAATGCCAAAATATGCAAAATTATATACCAAATCAATCAACTCGATGAGATCTACACAATGGGCTTCATCCCAGACCCTAATTCCCTTGTTTGCTTTAAAAATGCTAACTTTAGTTATATCGAATACATCTAATGCATTATGATAAAACTTGAACCTTTAATGATTGTCCCTCCTAATCATGAAATCAGTATCCCTTGTGAATTTTTGAAACTAATGAGAGTCCTAATCACCCCTATTGCTCATGAATGACCCTAATTGCATAATGTAACTTGTAAATTGGGCTTCAATGACATACCTTGCCCTAATTTGCTAATCACACTCCTTAAAGATATCTAAATGTTGGACCAAACTCAAAAATCAGTAGTTTTATGTCCTCCGTGACACTATCCACCCACGATCTCCCTTGAGCACTCCTTCGACACTTATGACCTAAAGTGCATGATAATTGCCCAATATTGCTTTATATGTTAAACCCTAATCAAACGTTTGACTTTGACCCCCTTTATGCATCAAATTCTCTTATATCCTTGAAATTAGTCATTTTTTAATGTCTTGTGGTTTTAATAGCTAGGGCCAACCATATTTTCAAGGTGTCTAGGCAATGGGTTTAAACCCAGGGGCGCCTAGCCGGCCTAGGCTTTTATGGGCTTTTTACTTTTTTCCAGTTACATATTTAAATGTTGGTGCACATGATACTATATTTGATAATAAAATTGTTTATTATTAAATGTTATTATAAGTGTAGTTTGAATTGATAAGTATAAGAGAATCACAGGTAAGAGAATTAACTGGAAGAAATAGAAACAACAATAAAAGGAAGATAAGTAAGAATTGGAGAGACTAAGTGGGATAAAAGAAACATGCAAATGGTAGGAGTTGTGCAGGAAGAAGTCCGAATAACAAAAACACAAGAGCAGTACAAGAAGAATGAAAGAGGAGAAAGAATTCAACAAAACAAATCAACAAAACAAAATAAAATAAAAAAATAGTAGTAGCATGTGATGAAATAGAAATTACAGGAAGGAAGAACAGGTCAGCAAAAATAAATGGAAACATGCAAACGAAAGTAGTTGTGAGAGGAGATTTAGGAGGAAGAAAACAGAAAAAGAAGAACAAATATATGCAAATAGTAGTAGTAGATTTTGGGAGTAGATATAGGACAAATCTGAAATAAGAAATATGCACATACTCATATAGTAGTAGGAGGGGATATAGGTGGAATAACTAAAAAAAACGCAGAAGCAATAGGATTTAGGAATAAAATGCAAGAGAAAGGATAAAAAAGGAGCAAGAAATTCAGAAATATGAGGAGGTAGAAAATAGTTAACAAAAAACACTGAGGAGTTACCAATTTGGCCCAAATCAGACCTAATTTCCCAAAATCAAACAAGTTTTCCCCAGATCAGACGTAATTTGCCAAAATTTAACCTGATTTGGCCTAAATCAGACCTGTTTCAGCCATCAAATGACTCAATGTGATCAAATTTGACCAAATGTAGACTCTATTCATGCTAATTTAGCCTTTGAATGGCTTAATTTGGGCCTAAAAGGCCTTAGACGCCTATTTAATGCACTTAATAGGCTGGGCGCCTAGTTTGAGGCGTTTTGCCTAGCATCTAGGGCACCTAGGCGTGCCTAAGCAGGGGCCTTGATATCAAAGGGGCCAACCCCTTTTATGATATAATTATGTATGAAACCCTAAAACCACTACTTTTTGCCTAACGTGACCTTCTGTGACTTGATATGTGTTCTTGTGCCCTAATCTCTATATCGATCTGAATCTTGTGCTCTACCCTATCAATCAGGGTTGATTCTAATGTTCTTGACCCCTTTAATGTGGATGTCCCACTTAAGTCATATGTTGGACCCTAATGATATAAGTCTTATATTTTGGATAAAGAATGTATGTTGATATATTGATATCAAGTTTGGACCTCGACCACCTAATCTTGAATGTACTTCTTATGTCCTAATCTTGCTGATCTGAACCATCTTCTATGCTTGGTTCTCATGTCTTGATGATCCTTGGCCTTGGTTGCTCTATAACGAGTCTATTGACCCTAAAATGCAAGTGACTTAAATCTTGTAATCATTATTTTAATGGAACCTCGAAATGACATGAAACTTAAGCCACACCTTTATGATGTATCCTAAATCAGTAAAAGACCAATAAATGCATTAATATGCAACTTCAAACCTAATTTAACCAAAATCCTAAAAATGGAACTAGTTAGGGTTAATGGTGAGAATCTAATACATGTATGTAACTGTGTTCTTAATTGAGTGTTGCTTGTGGCATTGAGCCTTAAGCACCCTCACGAACCCTTTCAATGGGAAGTTGGTCAAACGCCTCATAATACATGATGGTGTTGGTATAATTGGGGTAAAATGACTAAAATATGGTTTTCTCATTTTGCTAAGTACTTAACTAATCTTGTTCGTTTACTTCTACAAATCTTTAAAATTATGAAAATCTTAGATATATGTATCTTTTTGTCTTGTACTCAACACTTCGTGTGTTGACCAACTTGTTTCTTGTATGTTTTATGTTCAAAGATAGCTTGGGAGAAGTTGGCTTGTGAGCAAGTCTTCAGGTTGTACTTGTTGTAAGATCCTAACTAGTGTGCATGTTCAGACTTTTATAATGTATTCTTCAATATGTAATGGAAATTATGTAATAATCGATGTTGTCATTTGTTACACTTGTTGAATGTTGAATTTATGTTGGTGGTTTGAACTTGTTATTTGTTCATGTATGCTAAGAATTTCACGCTTCCGCATGTTGTCTTTGGTATTCGTTTAGTTGATGGGGTTGGAAAATCGGCTCCATGATAGAACCGCACAGAGGTAGTCAGCGGTCTATTATTCCAAGAAAATATGTGCCTCTCTCTCTTTTATCAGAGTGGATGGGTGAGATTGATCCTAGACTTAGGGTTTAGATCAACCAATGGTGAATGAGATAGGTTGGGTTAGGCTAGACCTAGGGTTTTATTGTTACCCGCATAGGGGTCATGGGATCTAGACCTAGGGTTTACATCTCAGGCTCTAAGCTAAGTTGCAATAACTCTATTCATTCTTCTAAATCAATTTATCAAAAAATACACCTTTGGCATAAGTTTATAAGGTAACGCATGAGAAACCCTAGCCCAACTAAAAATAAGAAATAAAAAAATTATCAAGAACTTTCAAAGAAATCTCAAAGTATTACATTCAACTCATGATACCAAATAATTGTAAATGTGACACTAGCCAAAGACCATTCAAGGAGAAGCTATTAGAAGACACAAATAAAGACAAATGACGCGCACTAATCAAGTGGTGGCAAACCTTACCCAAGATATAAATGATCATCGGGGACATCATAAAATATTAAACATGGGCCTCAAAAATTGAAATAACTAAGCCCCTATACTTAATAAGGTATCAAAATTAACTTGTGACACTAATGACTAATCAATTATTAAACTGTTGATTCAAGCTCTCGAAGTCTAAAGGTGAGGCGAGAGAGCAGATTGTCCTTCGTCAAAAGTATTTTATAGGACTAGTAAGGGTAGAGGGGGCAAAGAATGGTGATGATAAGGATGACATGGAAGATGATAGACCAAAGACTAACTAATTATTAAATATGAAGGTGAATATCATATATAAGTGACAAAGGATGATGAGTCGATCGAGCTATAGATGTTAGGTTCATTTACATTTTTAAGCTGAAATCTTTTGTTTTGTATAAATTCTAAATCGTATACCATTTTGAAGTTTGAAGTTTTACTATATACAATGTATCCTGCATGGCAACATGCCAGGTAATCCAACATCATGTTCGTTTGAGTTTTACATTGGAATTTAATATCAAGTAAAATAAAATCAAATCACATCTCTACTATTTTACTATGTAACTCCAGTTTCAATAGTAACCGTTCAACCTTTCACTAGTTCAATATTTAAATTTTCATGGTAGATTGTTAATTCGGTATTATATATTAGAAAATGAAGGTCTTTTCTTATTCCATATATAGGGAGTTCATGCATGTTACTTTGTTGTCTAGGAACAAGAGTAGTCACGGGATATCCAATGTCTTCCAGAAGAGATCGGATGATAAGTTTTGGGTGGTAGAGAACAATTGGTTCATAAGAAAACCAAAGCTGATAAGGGCCCTGATCTGGATGACAGATGATGGCATGTGGTTTATAGGTAATTAGCGAAGAGAATATCACCATGCTTAATAAGATTTGGGAACATACATTTCAAGAAAAATAGTGTAGGCAATACCTAATAGTTTGTGGTTTTTGTATTTAGCAACACCATTTTAAGGGGTATAGGTACATGATGTTAAATGGTTAATTTTCCACATTAGGTGCAGATGTTAATAATCCAAGGTTGTATTTATACAAGTGCATTATCTGTGCAAACAAAATTTAGGAGTAATACCAAAATGATTTTGTCTTTCTTCAAAATGGTAGAAAAAAGAAATGCAACTTGTAAATATGTATATCTTTGAGTAATTAGACCAAGTGGTTTTAGACAATTACAAATAAACAAAACAAAATAAGCAACACAAGTTTGGCAAGAGGAAACATCAGAATGAACTGGGTAAAAAACAACTAAAATAGTTCTAATACTATACTTGGGAAACACCGAATGATGACATTTTCTCAAATGACATGATTGACGCTGAAACTTCTCCTACAAGATTCATAACTTGTCAATGAACCGCTTAGAAAACACCAAAGGATGATGTTTTCTCAACTGAAACGGTCGACACTAGAACTTCTCATGCAAGTTATCGCAAAACAAGACTCATAACTTGTCAATGGATGGCAACCCAAGGCAGAGATGCCATTGGTACAAGGTCATGAAGTGAGCAATAGAGTAGTAGCAAGCAGATTCGAGCAAGCTTGCATATTATGTGATCCTACATAGAGATTGTATCCATCTTCGTATCCCCCAGTTCACGACCTTCGTAATTTTATGGATTGAAACAAGATTCCAGGGATTTTTGAAATAAAAAGAACATAATTAACAGTAGAGGTGTTTGTAACATCCATATGTCAAGAACAGAAGAAATAAACCATCAACCTGACAAACAAATGAAGATGTGTGGACTTAATTAGGTAACAAACATCCTATTTCCAATCATAAGGGTCAGAATCACCATTTGACTATAGTGCATGGGTTGATGCATAATAACCATCAATATCAATGGCAGTCACCTGATTAGGTAGCAAACATCTTACTCCTAATTAGGGGTAGCATCGGTCTAGAACCGGACCGGACCGGACTAGACCGAGGACCGACTTCATAAGAATTTATGGACCGTAGACCGGACCGTTTTGAGGTGGAACGGATCGTTCCATGGTAGGACCAGACCAGGCCGGACCGTTTGGACCGTAATCAGCCTTTTTTACATGTTTTATAACTTATTTAATTGTTCAAAGCGATAATCTTAGTCACTTCTAACAATTATAAAACATTAATAACAAACATTTACACTATTTGTCCTTATATATGTATTTTATTTTTTCTTGTTACATAATATACCTACAAATATACATTAATTTTATGTAAAAGTCGGTATGCGTTCTAGTCCACGGTCGGATCGATTTTAGATCGGACCGGACCGAAGACCGAGCTCACTAAAAATCCCGGACCGCAGACCGGACCGAACTCATAATGGACCGAATTGAGCAATTTGGTTCGGTTTTGCGGTCTGGATCATTATTTGCTCACCCCTACTCCTAATCAACTGGTTAATAGCCTCGAAATCACAATCCAACTGTGATTTCCAACATATGTAGGTGCATGGTTTGGTGCCGAATCGCAATCGGTATGAAAGGCAGCAACTTGATGAGCCCATTCTAGTTTGCAATGTATTTACATGCACCATTCAGGTTTGCCATGTATTTACATGCACGTGTCATCAATGTCTTTGTTGACGAGGAGATCATCTTCCAATCATATGAACAATAGCCTCGGAAGCACCGTCTGACTGTAGTTTCAACATATGTAGGTGCAGGGGTTGATGTTGAATCACCATCTGGAAGTATCCTAATTACGTAATCGACATCCTATTTCCAATCAAACGGGAAGTAGCCTTGGAATTACCATATAACTATACTTTCCAACATACGTAGGTGCATTGGTTGATATCGAATCGCAACAATGGCAGCCACCTTATTAGCCCATTCTGGGTCACCATGTTTTTACATTTATGTGTCTTCAGTATGGTCGTTTCTCTTGTAGCAATATCTTTAATTTGATGAGAAGATCCTATACCAATACTGTTAAAGCCTCCTTTCCCGCGTACATGGCCACAACTAGGGATTTTGTCCTTGTCAAGAAACAACAAGAGTCATTGAATTGTGCCCAATCCTATGGCTCAAAAGCAATGAACTTTTGTCTAACAGTTCATTCACAATCGATCGCTCGATAAGAAGACCAATCTTGCCAAAAGATTGTACATATGTTTGGAATGATCTCACCCATATATTTAGAACGATCTCACCCACGGAGTATATTTAGAGTGGTTAAACTTTACTGTAGTGATAAATTTAAAACGACTTTGAAGCCTCACTTTTAGTTTTCTTAACCCACCGTGTAGAATATTAGGTAAATCTGCGGCTTGTTATAGTAATGGAACAAGTTATGTACTTCAAAGACACATGAACCTGAACAAAACATCTTGTTCAATATGTCAGTGTAGAACTGTGTGTTGTATACTTGAATAACACGTGTTTAAAATATATCAATTAGCAGCAATAAAACACATGTATACTGAGATATACACGTTTTAGAGTAGGAAAAGTTTGACAAGCAACGGCAGAAAAAACACACAGCGTACTAAGACATACACTTCATGTAAGAAACATAAACAAACACGTCCTAAGAAATACACGGTTGATTAGAAACAGAAGAGACACGTCGTGTGATAGCAGAAATACACATTGTGTACTAAGAAATTCACACCATATGAAGTATCGTGAGAAAGCCTTCCGCCGAACAACGAGTTACACATTGTATGTGTAGATTAACATGGCATGTATGCGCATGCCGACAATAGTAAGGGATAAACACCATAGAAAAATGTTGTGCTTGAGCAACATGACCACAAATACCATCTACTAAAAGTTAGGCCACACAAAGGATAGGTGCTAGCCTAGCATCCACATATGCCACCTTTGTGGCTAGAGCTTGAGTAAAATCACCACCTTAATTTTTGCATCCCACCTCAGAGTGACTTTGGAGTCACCAAGCGTAGTCGTGTATGCAACATCTTCTCTCCTATATTTCTCCCCCATCTATCAGTTTGGCAGATGGGCTCATTAAAGTGTAGAACAATGTGGTGTGATTCCCTTAACGCCGAACCTTCAATCGGAGTTTGTTCATTGTGTCCTCTATTTCCCATTCAACTTGATGTCGTCTTCTTGTTGCTTACTATGTCACTACGTAGTAACTTTCAAGCCAACTAGTTTTGTTTCATAGGACTCTCTAACTTTGAACTGAAGTCGGTTGGGCAAAGCGTGTAAACTGGTGCTCTATTATTTCTAAACTAATACACCACAATAATGCTATCACGTCAAAGTTGCCCACCAGTTTTTGAGTCTTCATAAAATTCCATTTTACCATCTGATTTCGAATCTTCAGATGCACAACCTTCGTCCACAATTGTAACCCAAAGTTTCAGATAAACTCAATATTAAGCACTCAAAACGGTGTATTAAGGGTATTCTCTCAAGTGCCAATAGTATATGAATGTTTTGACCATTTTCACAATGAATGTTTTTAGAGACTCTATCGACATCAATTTTTGTGAATATGAATTGGATGCATGTATTTGGGTCAAAGCGATACCCGGCTAGAGCGGGGTCTCCTTTATTATATAAGGTGAGAACATTTACGTAATAGACCCAACAGGAAAAGAAAATAGGAAAGAGGTATATAAATAAAGAAACTATTTTCTAAAACTCCCCCTCAAGCTAGAGCATACACATCATGCATACCCTAGCTTGGAATTCATTTGTTTGAAAGCTGAAGATGGAAATGGCTTGGTGAATATATCTGCCACTTGTTGTCCAATCTGAGCATGAGGAGTTTGAATCTTCTTGGGGAGCACTAAATCACGAACTATGGGGCAGTCCACTTCAAAATGCTTGGTCTGCTCATTGAACACCAGATTGTTGGCAATATGAATGGTTTTATGGTTATCACACATGACAGAGATTGGTGTCTCAATAGACTCCCATTTCAGACAATATAGACAACCTATTGTAGTTCACAACAAGCATGTGTCATTGCTCGATATTCAACCTCTATGTTGGAATGAGCTACCACATTTTGTTTCTTGCTGCTCCAAGTCACCAAGTGTTACCTAAGGAACACACAATAGCCAAAACTAGACCATATATCTCTAACATCAGTTGCCCAATCAACATCAGTGAAATCAGTGAGCTTCAAGGATGTGTGTGTAAAATATTTTCATGTAAAGGAAGGCTCTTCCCTAGTGATCCATTAACGTAACGTAGAATCTAGGTGACTGGCATCCAATGTGACATCCTGGGCGTACTCATGAAATGGCTACCAACTCTCACAACATATGAGATATGAGGACGAGTAACTGTCAAGTAAATCAGTTTCCCTACAGTCCTTATATACTTTTTTGGATCAAAAAAGTCATTGTCATCATAAGTAGATGCCTTGGTATGATAATTCATTGTCACTGTCATCTGAGAGAGCTTTGTGCCCTTCTTGGAATGTAGAACTTCTATTCAAAGAAAATAGTGGAGATTACCCATATTTTTTGTCTGAATTTGTGTTTGCAGCCACTTCTTGAGCTATAAATGCCAGTAGAGTCAAATCTTGTGATGACAATATTGTCTACATAGACAGCTATAGACAGCTACAATAATAGTGCCACCAGAAGACTTATACGCAAATAAAGAATGATTTGTAGAGGACCAAGTGAACACAAACTGTATATGTGCAGCACTAAATTTATCAAACCATGCCCTATGAAGGTGACCGTTTCAGACCATACAAGGATTTCTTCAACTTACATACCCCTGAGAAACATACCTAGGAGGTTGCTCCATGTATACCTCCTCAAGAAAATCACCATGGAGAAAAGTTTTTTAACTTTTAGTTGAAGAAAAGGCCAGTTGGAATGAGTAGCAACAGACATAAGGATCCGCATAGAATTGAGTCGAGCAAATAGGGAGACAGACTCAAAGAAGTCTACATCATGTGTCTGAGTGTACCCCTTTGCCACCAAACGAGCCAATAAGCGATCAATAGAACCATCTACTTTCTATTTCACAGTATAAACCCAGTGACAACCTACATCAGGCTTGCCAAGAGATCCAGCAAGTCCCAGGTGGAGTTCGCATGAAGAGTTTCCATCTCACTATCCATAGCTTGGATCCATCTTGCTTCTATATAGGAGCAAGGAACAGTTGTAGAATTAAGCTAAAGAGAAAATGTGTGAGTTGCGGGTGATGGATGAGACTAGCAACAAATACTTGAAAATGAATGACATGTAGTGCAAGAGCGAACACCTTTATGAGCTGCAATTGAAAGGTGTGAGTCTGAAACAGAAGCATCAAAAGAACTCTCAGTAGGAACAGGTACCTCAGGAGTGTCTGACAATGAGGCAATTTGTTGAACTGGTGACATTGCATCCTCTTGGTGATGCCCTGCTCACGTGGTGTAAACCAATGGAAAAGGTTGAATCGGTGGAGGTGGAGGTGATAGCGGTGATCAAGTGTGGGTGGTATCTAGAACACTTTTAGCACACCGAACAGGAAGTGGTGGCTCTCTCTCTCATGCTAAAAAATGTAGTCACTCTCAGGATTATGCTCCCCCTGATGCTAAACAGAGTCACTAAAGAATGGAGTACACTCATGAAAAGTAACGTCAGCCGACACAAAAGACAAAGACGAGGGAAATAACATTTGTATCCCTTTTGTGTGGAAGAATATCCCAAAAAGAGGATGTGAACCAGGTGAGGAGATGGGTTATCAGTACATGACACATGAACTAATGCAATGCAACCAAACACACAAAAAGGAATAGAAAAGGATGTTTGTCGGGTCATCAAACTGATAAGGGGTTAGCCCCATGTAAGACAGAAGATGGTTGACAGTTAATCAAAAAACATGTAGTGAGAAGGGCATTAGACAAATATTTCTTTGGCACAGAAATCTGAAAAAGTAGTGTACGTGCTACATCAAGTAGATGGCATTTTTTGCATTCAGCAACCCCATTTTGTTGAGGTGTATGAGGACAAGTTGTTTGGTGAATCATGCCAACTGAATTACAAAAAGTGGAAAAAACCTTTTGAACATATTCTAGGGCATTATCAATATGAGAATCAAACTGAATTTTTGTTAACTAGATAAAAAGTTTGAATGACAGACAAAACTTCATCCTGAGACTTAAGTATACCCAGGTCATGCGGGAGAAATCATCAATGAAAGATTGGAAATATTGAAAGCCATTATAACTTGGCTCTTTAACAATACCCCAAACATCACTATGAATAGGATCAAAAGGACGCTTAGAGTGTTTCACAGTGTGACTCAGAAAAGAAATGTGATGATGATTCCCTAGTTGACATGGCTAACACTCTAACGACTTTATTGATGCTAAGCCTGGAACAAGCTTTTGAAAACTCTACAAGGATGGACGCCCATAGCGACAATGCCATTGTAAGGGAGAGTAGTTGAAAATGATAAATGGGGTAGATGGAATCTCGGTAGATGGGCAACCACCTTCAAAGAAGTACAAATCACCTTTCCAAGAACCCCACCAATTGTCTTCCAGCTCCTAAGATCCTGTAACACAAAGAAATAGTCTCTAAATATTACCAAGCATTTTAAAGAATCAACCAGCTTAGCAATAGACATTAAGTTAAACAAAAAGTATGGTACATAATGTACATACTGTAAAGTCAAATCAAATGATGCTTGTACAGTGTCACACACCTAGATTGCCTGATAGAACCATCAGTAAGTGTCACAGAAGAATGTGAGATATATGAGCCCAAAGAGAGAAGCATAGATTGTATACATGTCATATCATGAGAGGCCCCAGAATCCACCACCCATGTAGAAGATGGATGAGAAGCAACAAGCGAAGTCCCCTGATTACTTGTATCTGAAACCAGATTGATGGAGGAGCCAATGGAAGCTTGTTGGGTAGCCTGAAGAAAACAGTCATACTCCTCCTTGGAGATTGTAACATCTGATTGCACTTGTTTAGAGGCTCTAGATGCATATGCTCCCAACGAAGTAGTCGTATAATGTACAGCACCAATAGGGTTTGGACCATGCTTAAAATAGCATTTTTCTTTTGTATGTTCAAGTTTCCCATAGAATGTACAGTTGTCTCTGAGGGCGATTGCCTCATTCATGACCAGCACCTCATCCAGTTCCTTTGGACGCAGCAGCAAGAGAGGCATGATTCTCAAAGTGTTGTTCTCCTAGAGTAGCAGAAACATACTCAAAAGAAAATTTTTGAATCCTCACAAAGGCTTCTTTAAGGCTTGGTAGTTTGTCTGTGCAAAGAATAACACTCTTGGTTGAAGCATAGATAGGATTTAAGCCGAATAAGAACCTTGTTGTTACTAGATCATCTCTATCTTTCATCTGATGATCAGTCTTCCATGGCAGGTAGAAACTAAGTTATTGAGAAATGGATTGTATAATACCAAAACAATCCTCTAGAGAGCGACTATTTTGACTTTCTATAAAGAAATAGTCATAAACAGTATAAACACAGAGCATTCTTCTCGTGAGAGAAGTGTTTCTTTGTAGCTTCCCAGATTTGTTTTGTTGTAGAGTAAAACATAAATCTGGAAGCAATCTGGGGCTCCATGCTATTCCATAAACAAGACTTCACTAGCCCATTGTTTTTCTGCCAAGTAAGGTAGTATTTGCTACTTTAGTAAGGAGCTTTTGACTCAATAATATCCATCTTCTCTCGACATATAAGAACAGTGTAAATAGCATTCATCCAGAGAAGATAATTTTGTGAGTTAAGCTTCACAGAAGTTAATCTAAGATTGATTGTTGTAGACAATTGTAGCGGAAGCAGCTGACTTTTCGTCTCCCATATTGAGGTCAGATCAAGATAACAGCAACAGACAAGGTAAGCAACACGACGTGTAAAAGACTTGACACGACGTGTATGGCAACAACACGTGTTATTGAACACTTGACACGTCATGTCAGTTGGTGAAGATGGAAGACAGATTTTCTGAATATCTTCGACACATCGTGTTGAACTCTTGACACAATGTGTCAGTTGGTGAAGACAGAAGACAGACTTTCTGAAACTTTTCCACACACCTTATAAGCAAAAGACATGTGTACTCATCAGAGATGTAAACTCCAGTAGTCGTCAACAAGCCGTGTTACATATGGAGCACGTTGTGTACCCGTCAGAGGCGTAAACTCCAGTAGTCCTCAACACATCGTGTCACTCGGGAACACACCATGTAATGTGTGATCAGAGTGAAGATCTGTGTCGATATAACAAACTCTATGTTACAACACGCCATGTTGCTTGCAGAACACACCATGTTGTCAACGGTTGTTGTAGATATTGATAGGAATTGGCTCCATCAAAGAGATAAAGGACCCTAGGAAGACAAGTCGGGGAGGAAGATAACCCCGGGGAAGACGCACTGAGGGTGTGATCAGAATGAAGATTTGGGCCGACAGAACAAACTCTGGCTGCAACAAGATGTGTTGTTTGGAGAACACATCGTGTTGTCGGCAGTTGTTGTAGATCTTGATAGGAATTGGCTCCATCAAAGAGATAAAGCACCCCAGGAAGACGAGTCACGGAGGAAGATAACCCCGAGAAGACACACTGAGGGTGACAGGCATGAGGGTCATCACTTGTCAATTGATGATGTGAATCAGACGCATCAACAGCCCCTAAATGACTTTGGCACCCATCCACGTACGAGGACTATGTGGAGAGGAAAGAAGACGAGAAGGGAGTTGTTTGTGCTCTAGTGGAGACAGAGGAAGACTGGACAAGCAAGAACCAAAATCGGCGGCAACGGCGGTGACAGATGATACTAACAAAGAAAGAGAGAGAGGATGATGGGTAGGGTTATAACAGCAAGACTTACTCTGATACCATGTGAATGTATTTGGGTCAAATCAATACCCGGCTAGAGTGGGTTCTCCTTTATTATATAAGGTGAGAACATTTACATAATAGACCCAACAAATTAAAAAGGAAATAGGAAAGAGGTACACAAATAAAGAAACTATTTTCTAATAGTAAGTTCCAACAGTCCGTCCCCAAACACATCTGAATATGAATTGTGAGTCGAACGGACCGACTGGTCCAAACAATATTACCATTATAACCTTAGGGTCGCTTTGGTTTTTCTAGGTTTCCAAATATAATGAAGTCATGATGATATCATTTTAGGCCAACTGGTTCAACGACTCTGGTCCATACTAAGCTCAATCTGATTTGGTTCGATTGCAATTGACCACCAATCTGATCTAAAACACATTTTTCACTCAAAGTCTGGCTCGAGTCCAATATTTTAAAATTGTACTAAGCATTCGCTTAATCGCCAACAGTTCCTGGCAGCTTATAACACCCCTAAAGCGGTTGTGGACCGTATTCAAGAAAAGCAGCCACTTTTTGCCCGCTTCACTCGCTTTTCGTCGGCTTTTTGGCTACTTTTAAAAAAAAACTATTGTACGCATGTAACATTAAGTACATTATATGGTCCGATTAGTATTGACTATAATACATTTAAACTAGCATATGCTAAATGTATATGATACACTTAGTTCTAACTTAGAATGCATACTTTATATTAGTTGTAATAATAGGGTACTTCTATAATGTATCCAAGTAAGTTATATTTAACTATTCTCTAATTTGGAATGCATAATTTTATTAAATGTATTGTTGTAATGTGTGACTAATTGATGATGTGCAAATGTAACAATATTTTTGTAAGGTAGCTATGATAAGTCTATTGTTTACTATTATCTATGTAAATATGTGATACAAAATTGTTGTTGTATCATGTATATACACTTACTACTTTATATGTGTAGTGTGCTTTATCTATGACAAGTATATTCTTTATTGTATTATACAGCTATAATCATTGTTTTATAGTTGTGGTATGAACTATTTTGGTGTTTTATTTTGTTGTATACAATGTTTTGATATGTATAGAAGTTCCAAAAATATAGTATTTATGTACATAGGTATGTGATTTTACATAAAAGTTTATAAAAAAAAATCCGCCTTTTTTTAAATCACATGCTTAATCTTGGTGATTAATCAGCTACAAGGTCCCGTCCACACGCTTCCTCTTTGCATTTTGTAAAACATTGCTCATGTCTAAATACTACAAAAACATTTGGAATTGACTTACTAGAGACGTTCTCTCTTGTTACCCGAATTGCATCGTTCTTCATTTGCATCTCCAATGTTGCTCATTTGGACTTGCAATTATATTAGTTGGATATAATTATGATGAAGTCGTGATGACATCATTTTAGTTCTAGTTGGTTTAACGACTCTGGTCCAAACTAAGCTCAATCTGGTCTGATTTAATCACAGCCCAATAATCGATTTGTTTCTAAAAAAATTATCAATCAAAGCCCCACTTGTATCTAAGTGCAACACATATACATTTGGAATTGACTTCTTAGAGATATTCTCTCTTGTCACCCCGATTGCATCATTCTTCATTCGCAACTCCAATGTTGCTCATTTGGACCTACAATTATGTTAGTTGGATATATTATGATGAAGTCATTATGGCATCATTTAGGTCTAACTGGTTAGCAATTATGGACCAGATTAAGTTCAATCTGATCTGCTTTAATCATAGTCCAGAAATTGATCCAATTGTAAAAATATTTCTCAATCAAAGCTTGACTTGTGTCTATAGAGATATGTTTATGTTTCATTTAGTGTCATGTGCCTAGTATTTGCCTCACTTATGTTTTTACTTGTGTGGTTCAGTCCCATATTGCTCATCTCTATTTTTGTATCTCCTCTCTTATCCTATATAAGAGAATGCATTGTAAACCTTTTTACTCATCCTATACATTTCTCTTCAACCTTCTATATGGTATCGAGAGCAAGTTCTATCCCCCCGTACAAATTCCCACCCTGACCCTTTTACGTCATGACCTAATCCCCTCCCCCCCCCCGTCGCCCCCCCCCACGCCGCCTCAGCCCCACCCCCTTCCCTCCCTGTCGATGCTGCTCCCTCCCCCCCCCTTTTCCTACTTCCTCCAGCACTGCCCCCCCCACTCGCCGCCGCCCCCCACCCGCCGCTGCTTCCCCCCACCCCCCATCCACCGCCACCTCCTCCAGCCCCCTTTCCACCCGCCCTCTCTTCCCTCCTACTATTGTCCCCACCACCATCTCCCTAGCCCGATCCACCTTCCCTTCTCCTTCCACCAAGAAAATCCACCATTACCCTTCTCATCTAAAATCCTACCTCCCTAACTCTACTCCTCTACGTCTTTTACGTCTTCGGACAGCCATAGTTATTGCACGTTGAGAGTCCACTCGGCTCTTAGGATTCTTCTTCCTACGCCTCATGGTGGGATCTTGATTCTCCTCATGACGGAGTAGGTTCTTTTATCAATTACTCTGCCTGTAGCGGGTCTCTTCTGATTTGATGTATCAGATCTATAGTTGTGCTCAATTGCCCCATAGCGGGTTGCTTCGGATTTGTTGATCTATGTTGTTGAGTTCTGCTATTGTTGCACCGGTTGTCTTTCCTACTTATTTTGCTTCAAATCTGTTCACCATGGCCTTTGTTGAGTCGCCTTGTTCCCTATGTGTTACCGCAGTTAAACTCGACGGCTCCAACTATCATATATGGTCAGCGTCCTTCGTCTTGTATGTAAAAGCACAAGGTCATCATTCTCATATCACTACTAGACCCCCAGCTGCCCCTGTTGCTATGGTGGATGAGAAAAGCAAGCAAGCTTATGCACAATGGTCGAAAGATGACTCCGGTGTTATGTCATGGATTCTTAATAGAACCAAGCCGTAGATCAACCAGTCATTACTTTGTCTTCATGATGCTAGGGCAATGTGGGATCAACTAACTCACGTATATTCTCATCAACAGAATCCCAAGACAGTTTTTGAAATTTTCAAAACTCTGGCCAAGAAGGAATTTTCCTCTAACACTTTTGTTGAAGATCTCTACAATCCATGCTCTACCCTCTAGAATGAATACAAAATTTATCACCCCTTGACAGCCGACATCAAAGAAGTCTAGAAGCAGCACAATGAACTACAACTAGTTCAGTTTCTAGTTGCCCTTCCTGCTTCCTTCTCTGGGGTTGTCGACTAGATTCTATGCAGTGACCCACTGCCAACTCTTTGAGACGTCCTCAAGCGGGTTCAAAGACTTCCATATATGACCTCCACTCCTATAATCAAACACCCTACTCTGGCTATTTGCACCACTGAGTCTGGTCGTGGACGAGGTTGCTTCTGTGGTCATGGAGGTCGTCTCCCTCCTAACAGTGGACGTACATCTTCTACTGCTACTGGTCGAGGACAATCTGTTGGTCCTCGCTTCTGCAATTTATGTGGTCGCGACAATCACAATTAAGACCGATGTTGGATCAAGCACGGTAAACCTGCTTGGGCAAACCAAGCATCTGCAAAGACTTCGACTGATACTACACCTGAATAGCCATCTGCTACGCCTTCAACTGAGTGGCTTCGCTCTAAGTTTGAGAATTTTTTTCAGGAATGCATGACTCGGCTTCCCTCTATGTCTGCTGGATCTTCTGCCTTGCTAGACTCTCCTTCTGGTGGTAATAATAAATGGTGCATTGACTCTGGTGCATCGGTTCATATGGACGGTGACATCAACTTATTTTTTGCCCTTACTAAAACCACACAGATTTCACCTATTATTGTCGTTGATGGTTCTAAAACTTCTATTCATGGCATAGGCACTATTCCGTTGTCTCTAAACCTACATCTGAAATCTATTTTATATATCCCAAAATTTCATGTTAACTTGCTTTCTGTTAGTAAGACTGTAAAAGATCTTCAGTGCTCCATTAAATTCGATCCTTCTGGTTGT